>WEKX01002030.1:0-51096 GCA_013390025.1 Pitta sordida
GGTGATATACCACAAGACTGAAAATTGCCAAGGTGACAGCCATCCACAAGAAGGGGTGGGAGGATGATCTGAGTAATCACAGACATGTCAGCCTGACCTCAGTCCCGGGTAAAGTCATGGAACAGATTGTTATTTGGCAGGTTCAAAATAACCATGACATTAGACCCAGTCAGCACAGATTTAGGAGAGGTAGGTCNGAGCCAGCAGTGTGCCCAGGTGGCTAAGAGGATCAATGGCATCCTGGCCTGTATTAGGAACAGTGTGGCCAGTTGGACTAGGGAAGTTACCCTTCCCCTGTACTTGGCGCTGGTCAGACCACACCTTGTATACTGTGTCTTGTTCTTGGCTCCCCAGTTTAAGAAGGATGTTGAGCTGCTTGAGAGGGTCCAGAGAAGGACAACAAGGATGGTGAAAGGATTGGAGAACAAGCCCTGTGGGGAGGGACTGAGGGACCTGGGGTTGTTCAGCCTGGAGGAGAGGAGACTCAGAGGTGACCTGATTGCTGTTTACAACTACCTGAAGGGAGGTTGTAGTCGAGTGGGTGTGAATCTCTTCTCTCAGGCTGCCAGCACCAGAACAAGAGGATATGGCCTCAAGCTACGCCAGTGGAGGTTTAGGCTGCATGTTAGGAAGAGGTTTTTCACAGAGAGAGTGATCTCTCCTTGGAATGGTCTGCCCAGGGAGGTGGTGGAGTCACCATCCCTGGAGGTGTTTAAGAAAAGACTAGACAAGGAACTCAGTGATATGGCCTAGATGACGTGGGTCTTGGATGAATGGAGCGTGGTGCCCATGGTTCCACGCTTGTGGGTCTGATCCCTGGGTGGGTGTTCTCTTGGGATTTGGACTAGCTGGTCCTGTGGGTCCCTTCCAACTTGGAATAACCCATGAACCTGTGATGGAGCTTGAGACAGTGTTCTCTTATTCTGTCACCAGTTGCCAGAGAGAAGAGACCAACCGCTGCCTGAATACAACCTGCTTTCAAGAAGTTATGGACAGAAATAAGGTCACCCCTGAGCCTTCTCTTCTCCAGGATAGAAAATCCCAGCTCCCTCAATTGCTTCTCATAGGGCTTTTGCTCCAGACCTTTCACCATCCTTGTTATGGGCTTTTGCTCCAGCCCTTTCACCATCCTTGTTACCCTTCTCTTAACATGCTCCAGTATCTCGACACCTTTCTTAAACTGTGGGGCCCAAAACTGGACACAGTATGAGGTACGGCCTAACCAGTGCTGAGTACGGGGGAAGGATAACTTCCCTAGTCCTGCTGCCCAGACTATTTCTGAAGTAGGCCAGGATGCTGTTGGCCTTCTTGGCCAGCTGGGCACACTGCTGGCTCATGTTAAATTTCCTATTCACCAGCACTCCCAGGTCTCTTTCTGCCTCGTCACTCTTCAGCCACTCCATCCCCAACCTATTGCTCTACCTGGGGTTATTGTGACCAAAGTGAAGAACCCTGCACTTGGACTTGTTGAATCTCATCCCACTGGAATATGCCAATCTCTCCAGTCTGTCTGGGTCCCTCTGTAGGGACCCTCTAACAGGTCGACACCTGCTCTGAGCTTGGTATCATCTTGAGACTTGCTTATGATGGACTCAGTCCCGTTGTCAAGATCATCAATAAAGATATTGAACAGGACTAGGCCCAACAACAGTCCCTGGGGGACACCACTAGTGACTGGCTGCCAAAGGTCTAGTAGTGTTTTGTTTCAAATAAACTTCTGATCTTTTTTGCAACTTTTAGGATATCAGGTGTTGAAATTATAGCTTTAAAGGCAACATTAAATTCTGTAGTATTGAACTTTTGTGTCCTGTGAGATTTATCTATAGGGAGAATGTGAGGTGTGTAAATTTAATTTTCATTTATATAATTAATATGACATAACTTGCTCATACGTATTTCTACTATGTAACTTTTCATATATAAAACTGTATTTTTTTAAAAACAGATCCTAATTATATCAATAATAACCAACACACACCTACTCTAGTTTTCTTCATGTAGGTGGTTGTTAGTGCTTTCTAGCAGAAAGCCTGTGGTCTGTTTACTTTCATTTCATGTATTTCCTCCTTTCTAAAACAAATGCTTTAGACTTTACTCCTGTTTGTCTTACCTTACACCAATTTAGCTGCAGTGACTTCACAGAGTTAACCATAATCTTCATTTACGTAGGAGGTAAATTGTGCACATTTAGCTAATTCTCTAGGTGTCTGGGCTTGAAATGTAGTGTAATGGATCTTAGTCACTGCTATGTTTTCATGCAAGCTGTTAAAACAACGCTTTATTTGCAGAATTTCTCAAAGCAGTGGAAAATAAAGACATTCAAGAGCATGCTTTTGGTTACAGAAATGCAAATCTAAAATGTGCTGATTTCGCAGTGAATGGTTCTGGGAGAAAAGAAGGAACTTGAGTGGGATCAAAGAAACTCTAAAATACTAATGGTCAACAAACATTTCCATCTGTGATTCCTCGCTAAGTATTTCCTTAATATTTTCTTAATGCAGCCTTCCCAATTTTCCTTTCCGTGTGAAGCAGACGCGGGTTAAGGACGGTCCCTGCAAGTGCAGTTAGGAAGCAGCAGCGTGTAGCTTAATAGGAACAATAAACCAGAGCACTTTTCACTCTCTAGTTTTAATACCAAACATTAAAAAAACCCCATAAGTAGTGAAAAATGTGACGCAGAAGGATGTAAACCCGAAGTGCTGCTGATCCAGCTGGGAGCTGCTGGGTCGGGTTCAGAGGGCAAATGACCTGCTTGGTGTCCCCACAGATCAGTTGCGCGGGAAGTAAATGAGACCTGCTTCAGATGGTTGGAAGAGGCTTCATATGGACAGGCACTGATCTTCATAAGAGACTTTAGCCATCCAAAAAACTGCTGGAGGGACAGGACAAAAGCAGTTCAGGAAATTTCTGGAGTACTTTGGTGCCCGCTACCAGACACAGGTGTTTGATGACCTGGCAGGTGGGCATGATCTGCCTGGACCTGGCATGTTAAACAAAGAACTGCTCAGGGCTGTGTTAGTTGGCTGCAGCGAACATGGTATGGTGGAGTTTAGGATCCTGGGGAGATGAGGAAAATAGTTTATTCACAACCCTGGATTTCAGGAGAGCAGTTTTTAACACAGTTTCCCATAACATAACTCTTTATGTTTCACGTAACATTTACAGAGACAAACTGATGAAGTATGGGCTAAAAAACTAGGCAGTGTGGTAGACTGGGATGTAGGGTCTGACAACCTCCAGTTCACACAGCAAAGCTTCAGAAATCCTAATGGTTGTGGCTTTCTCATGTGTGTTCTTGGGTACTGCTCACTGTCCAGGAAATTTGGTGAAAGACTTTCATGTTATCCAGTTCACCCCTGCCCACTGCTGAGTTACTCCCAGAAATTCTTAAAAGTTGCATGAGGAACTATAACATCACACAATATGATTTTATTTGGAATATGAAGGAAACAGCTGTTAGTTAAGTCCTTTGGTCCACAGACTAGCCTGTACCGAGATCCACTGGGTGTAGTTATTTAAAATGACATAAACCAATATAGGAAACACAACACAGTAATGGAATAAGAGGCTGTAATTTAAGTTGCACTTAGCAGGGACAGCAGCAGCAATGCCTTCAGGCCCATGCTGTGCTCCCAGGAGCAGTAAACTGGTTTTGACTTTGGCCTCTTGCATGATACAGAGATTAACATCTCACTTTTTACATCTAAGGGATGGCAGGTCTGTGTTGTACCATGAGTTCAGACATACCCATCCCTGCTTCCACCTCACCTCTGTCTTCAAAGTGCTCTTCCTAGCTTTCTTTAACTCCCATTTGTTTTCTGATACTGCCTTCTTTCTTAGCTGGTAATGAATATTTTTATGTTCTTCTGTTTGTTGTGAAGAAGTCTACATGAAGCACTTGCCATTTCATTCTTACACTGTCATATGAGCGAACATCCATCGTTCCCTCTTTCCAGGTTTTGTCTCTGCTGTACAGACATTGTTGAATTGAAATAGCTTTCTGGGGAAACTAGGCTTCCAAAGAAATAATTATGGGAGAAAGTGAGCAGTCAATCAGTTTTATGAAAAGCTCAGAGTCTGAGAAGATGGAAAAAATCCTCGTTCTTGCGGACATCTGACTGGATCTCTCCTCCCTTTTCTAGTCAATACTAGCTAATATAGATTTGATGTCTCTTTTTAAAGCATTGTATTTAAGATCTTTGGAAATTATCTTTTTCTGTGGACAACTCTTCATTAATGGATATTTTGAGCCAATAAGATTAGATCCCTGCTAGACACTTCCTGCTTTTCTAAAAACAACTGAAGTATCATCTATTTTATATTTATGATATCTAGAAAAGCTGTAATTTCTGCTTGTATTTCAGGCTTAATTCCTTATCTCTGTCTTCTCTGTCTTCTGTGGACATCTTTCTGAGTATATGTTAGCCCAGTCATGTATCTTCTCCCGTTCATCTTCAGAAGGTGATTGAGGAGTAGGAACATACTGAAAACCATGAGGGAATGAATCTCTATCTCAGGGAAAGGGCTTGTCCCCCATATTCCCTGATTTAACAAGTCTCCCTGCTCTTGTCATTTCCCGCTTGGGTCCCTTCGCGTGAGCTGCAGTTATTTGCATACACCCTTCACATCCTTCCCTCCTGATCCTCCCACCCAGGTGTTCCAGCTTTCCCCTTCACAGCAGCTGGTGCTCTTTTTATCACTCTTTGCCCAGTCTTGACAACAAACTTTCTCTCTTATATCCCGTAGTAAGCCCCAGCCTGCTGCTGTCTTTCCTTTCTTTGCCAGTAACCACTGCAAATGGATATCCTTGACTCCATGGGATTTATAAACATCTTCAGTGAAAAGCTGCCATTCAGTCTGATCTCCTCCTTGTTCTGGGAGCTTATCTGGCACTCCTTGCTAATATGTTGTGCTCAACAGCTTGATTGTGGTTGTAGAAAGGCAGTGGTCTTTGTATGAAGTGGTCAGGATAGGAGTAATACCCCTATTCCCTGCCTATTTTCAACTTCTGCTCCATCTTCTAGCCCTTACTTTTAGTAACAGGTTTCTCTACTAGAGAGTCCTGTATTGTTCTTAATTTTCTCTCCAAAGATATACTTACGCATTAATGAAGTAATTTTTCAATCTTTCTGATAATCTGAAAAGATTAAGCTTTTAAATTCTGTTACTGAAAAATATTTTCTCTTTTTAAAATGCTGATATTTGGTCTTTTTTATGCTTTTTCTCCCAGACAGGTTGACAGAAACTACCACTCGGTAACACTAATCCTAGTATGATAAAATTGTTTGGGTTGGAAGAGACCTTCAAGCCAATCCAATTTTAATGCCCTTGCCATGGGCAGGGACACTTTCCAATAGACCAGGTTACCCCAAGCCCTATCCAGCCTGGCCTTGAACACTTCCAGAGATGGGGCAATATACGCCATCCTGTAATGTAAAGGATTGCTGTACTTAATACTTATAAAATAGTCTGCTAATTCTTCTCTTTTAGGTAGGCAGATTAGCAAGACTTCAATATAACTCTAGGCGGATTATAAATCCCCTGATTTGCTGTTGCTGTAATATTTTATTTTGTGTTCTTAAAATTCTTATTCACATAAATTGTGAGGGGTTCACTTTCTTATGGAAAGAGCAACCCTGCAAATACTGACTCATGTGGTGAGAATCAGTTATGAACTTCTTGGTAGAAAAAAATTAAAAGCAAATCTTGTCTCTTCTTTCCTGTGTCATGCACTGGCACAAAGTCACCTCTCAAATGAGTAGCCTGTTCCATATGCTTGATCTTCTAAGCCAACAGCATTGCATAAAAAGGTTTGGGTGGTGGGGCACTTTTTAACATTATGCTGGTGATAATTTGAAAGAAACCAATCTTCAAAGTATTGCATAGTCCAAAAAAGAATCTTACAGTGAAAATCAGTTTGTTTCAATTCTGTATTCTACTACTGCTAAAAAAAAATCTAATTTAAATTGGAACACTAGAAAATAATGGGCAATGCTTGGCACTGGCCTGTTAATTCAGAGTTTTATGCTGAATGCTTCTTCCCAAAGAATTACTTAGGAAATCAGAGAAAGAGTTTAGAGAGAAGCAGATTTTTATAGTTTTGAAGAGAGGATAACCTGATAATGACAACTGTTTCTGGGGGAGGGGTGTGGTTGGGGTGGTGCAAAAGAGAAGAGGAGAGGGGCGGGACGAGAGAGAAGGAGAGTAGAAGGAGAGTAGGAGTAGAAGGAGAGGATAGCTAACTCTTAAAATAGTTCTGATATCTTTTCAGTTACTCGTAAAAGTTAGTCGGAACTAACTTCTTTTCCCAGCTGCTTCTAATGGAATCTGTTCTTCAAATCAGGATGTTATTTATGTTGTATTTCAAAATACACTAATCCCTCACCTCTTTGCACCTCAGATTTTGTGGCTCCACATTTTTGCATGTTTATTCCCTCAGAGACGTTATAGACTTCCCTCAATTCTTTGTGGTGTTTTTCCATGTCACATGAGTGGTGGGTGGCTGCTCATGCACAGAGTGCCTCCGCCACACCAGGGTTGAGACTGGCTTGCCCTATGGGGTGGGCGGGGGTGGCGCTTCTTTTGCTCTTGGGGACCGCCCGGAGTTGCTTGCCCAGGGCGGCCCCAGCAAGGTGTGCCCGCCTTGCCGGAGGAGGGAAGGCATGGATGGAACCCTCCCAGATTGGGGTGTGGCAGTGATGTCCCCTCTGCTCCCCCATCCCTGCCTGCCTTGCTGAGGAGGGGCAGAGAAGACACCCTGCACTCCTCTCTGCCGTCACACCATGCGGAGAGGGGCTGGGAATGTCCCCATATCCTCTGAGGCTCAGGGGGGCCGAGCAATGGGCATGACTTATTTGCATATGTATGATCCACCACTCTTTACAGAGTTCAGCTTTTGTGACATTCCCCCAGTCCCGAACCCCTGTGAAATTCCAGGGACTACTGTAGTGCTCTTAGAAACCAAGAAACATACCTCTCCTCAGTCAGGTAGTCCCTTCCAAAAGCACTTGATTCACTCAGTGTTTCCTAGTACTCATCCAGGATTTTTATTGTCTAGAAGTACTGAAGATGCAATTGAAAAGTCTTTTGACTGCAGGACATATGAGTTGAAGAATGGAGATGTTTCAAATAATAATGCAGGTTGTGTTTGCATCTTGTTATGATCCTGACACAAATAGGCCTAGGTGCCTTTAATGAGAACCTCTACAAAACCTGGAAAGACTTTGTGTAGAAACTTGGAAAATTCCCTGCAATATGCTGAAAACCATGTCTAGAGCCTGACCAGACCTCACTGCCAGAGTGAAGAGAGATGAGTCTTCCAGACATTTGTAGCTGATATTTGGGGAAACAAATATTTACCAAAACTAGCAAGGATGGCAAAATGGAGGCTTGACTTGTAAAGATATTTTGAGTGAAACCACAAAGTCTAGTATTTTAATAGCCCCTCTCAGATCTGTCATTACTTACAAACCTCACAGCACCTGCAGAGTTGAATATTCTAAATATATCTGGAGACTTTCTATACTTTGTAAAGCGTCATTTCATTGTGAGCTACAGCATCAGTGTCTTATGAACCTGCCCTGCTGTTTGTATTTTGGGTTTTTTTCATGTGACTCCTTATAAGAAAGTAGTTTTTGGTAAGCCAGATGGGTGATGGGTCTTGATATCATTACTATACCAAGCAGTGACTTTGGCATTCTGAGACAGTGATTTCCTTCTTGACACATCAAAATAGCACTTAGCTTTTCTTTTATTAAATTGAATTGTTGGAATAACCAATTAGTCTGTTGATCCAACATCATAAGCCAGTTTGGGAGCAAGAATATACTTAGATATTAGTTCACAGAAAAAGAAAGATGCTGTGAGAAATCATAGTTAACTATTCACATTATAAAGTTTTTCCTACACTGGACCTCATGAGGACTATTTTAAAGTTTTCTAAAAATGCAAGTAAATGTAGAAACAGAGACTGAGACTTGCTCTCCCACTTTCCTCTTAGGTTCCTAACCTCTATTTTGCCAGGAGGGGAAACATAGATTACTTGCTGTATAAGCTCTCTGTCAAAATTTCTATGAATTAGCACTAAAAGTAAATAATGAATCTTTCTCTAGCCTTCCCCTCTCCTGTCTCATACATATACATTCATACTCAGAAATAGCATATTCTTTTTGCAAAGATTCCTCTCTTTTCAAATGAAACCAGTACATTTTTTTTTTACATGTCATAAGCCATGGATAACTTGATTACCTCATGCTCCTAAATTCAACTGTTAATTATTTATTTGGAAGTGTTGGGTGGGCTGCTGCAATTAGCCTTGACACATTAAATAAATAGTTTTTTACGGTAATTGGTGGTTGATGCCATGCTGCTTAGAGTAGGTTTCAGTATTTCATTCCTGTCTTGGAGCTAACTGCAATTTTTAATTTTGGAAAACACTTTAGGAGACCATAAGGAAAAATAATCACATTACAAGTGAGAAGTGTTGAGTAAATTTCTTTAACTAAAAATGCACCTGTTATAAATTTAGCCCTTAATTGATAGCATTAAGAAGGGCTGAGATGGAAAACAAACGGGAGGAAACCTAATAATCTATAACGTCATGAGTCTGCACCTGCAACTCGGTTGTGGTCTGTTTGCCAGTCTCTGTGAGAGCTGCTGGAGAGGTAGAAGCTTCCAGTAGCAGGATAAAGTCATCTTCCAATACTCTGTACCTGTGGTGGAAAGGTGTCCAGCTGAGGAAACGAGGTAGGCAATGACATTCCAGTTCCTATTTACTTTTACAGACTCAGCCAAAGGGCTCCTGTGTGCTGTCACTTCCAAGGCAGCAGGGCAGGATATTAGTTCTCCAGATTTTCTCCCTGCCAGGGTGCACTCTGTGGACAAGCTGGCCTCTGTTTTATCCAGTGTGTTGTTTGAGTTCAACTCTAGCCTGGCAACTTGGGCTTCTCACAACCCAGTCTACTGGATGAGAGAAAGCTGCAATCTGGCTTTATGATGATACTGTTGGGCTGCACAGAGACATAGATCTGGCACTATGATGTCTTCTGGGTGACTGGAAGATGTCCAAACTGAAGGACTCCTTCTCATCTCACTCTGGGCCTCCTGGCAGAATAAGGGAGCAGCAGGATTTGGGTTTGTAAAGCAAGTCTACCCATCCAGGAGCTCATTTGACGTTCCTTATGCTGCCTCTCTTCTTCCATTACCTTGAAAGATGCACAAGGATGATAAAAAGGGCACTTTGAGAGCTCTACTGGGCTTTTGTACCTTCGGTAGAGTAAGATGTTATTTTTAAATCTTAGTTGGCATGTGTCTCTGGGAGCTTCAGAACTCTGGTTCTTCCCATTGACCCTGAGTTACATCAACTTCAGAAGTTGCTTCCTTTAAGTTTAGACGGGTTCATGATATGATAGTTGTCTGTTGTGGTGGGCCCTTCAGTAGCAGGTTCCTCCTACTATTTTCAGTCCAAGTTTGGGTCCAAGTGTCAGACAAATGGTCCTGGATTGTTTGCCAGTTTGAAGAGCAGTTTTGTCTCCAAAGGTCTCTATCTCTGGAGGTGCACTGTTTTTTCCACTGTGGACATTTCTTGGGCAATTGGCCAAAAGCTCCTATGATAAAATAGGCTGAGACTACTATAGTTAAAGGTCCCAGAACAGTAATTTTTATGCTGAAAGTCTGTAAGTCATAGAGAGGTGATGATATTTCTGCTCTCTTCTGCCTATAGCCTATAGGAAGATGCCTTTCAAAGGCAGCCTTGAGGGAAATGGTATAGTCTACTCCCCAGTGCTGGAGGTTTGATGGGTGCACATTTTCAAATGATGGACTTTGTGCTCAGAGATCAGTTCATAACCATCCCTCAGAGGTTGGCATTAGGGAAACATTTTTAGCCATGTCTTCCTTCCCTTACTAATCAGAATTCTGTTTCATTTTGCAATTGTGTGGTAATTCCTCTGTATAACTAAAGCCATTGACCTTGCTGTCTTTAAATCCAGTATAACCATATTCTGAGAGACTGAGAGACAGACTTTTCTTCCTGATACCACTATAATTCCTCTGCAATGCTGTGTGTTAGACTTGTGTCTTCATCAGGACCTTCTTCAAGAAACAGTGGTGACAAGCATATTTTATAAGGAGCAGCTAGATTTTGGAGTGATGTTTTGTGCATGGGTGAGGGGAACTGTATGACAGGGTAATACAATATAAAACAGGAAAACAATATAAAACAGGAAAACCATATAAATCCTTATTAGAGGACAAATTAACTCCCTGCATTCCCAGAAGACTTACAATTTTAGTTTTTCAATTGTGCTGAAGAGATAAGAAGTTTTGAAGGGAAGATACAGTAATGTGTGGGATGTGGGGAACTGTGATAGACTATTTCTACCTTTCTATCTTTCTGCAGGGATAGTGTCTGACCTGGAAGGATTCTTCTTACTTTAAATCCCAGCTGCACCAGTGATTTGTGACAGTATTTCTGTTGCCTAGTCACTGGAAGGAACAAGAAGAATCCTGTTTGGGTTTTTTTTCCTCTTTAGAAGTTCCCAGTCAATTACTGTGGCCTCTTACAATCAGTTGTTTCTCATTTTCTCCTCCCTTCACATACTAAACTGCCCTTTTCAAGGGGATGAACTTTTTATGAGATAAACTTGTGAACTGACTCTGACAGACTGTTGTTTTCTAATACTGAAGGAGATAAGGCTTTTTAGCCTTTATCTGTTCCTTTAGGCATCTGTATAAATTCAGACAGTGGTGTTTGATGTCATGATTGGTTGAATTTTAATAGAAGTTTGAATTGAATTTTAATAAGACTTCTATAGTGGCTTATAGAGGCAATTATATACACAGTTCAGGAAACTAAAAGTCATCTATCTATTCAGCCAAGGGATGAGCTAACTTCTGCCCAGTGCTCTGTGAATTTGTTCCCTTCCTAAATGAAATCATTTATGTACATAATTGTTTCTCTCTTTGAATACTCTCCTATCTCTATCCTAACATTGCTAAAACACATTGGAAGAATATCTACCTAGCAAACATCTACCTTTGTATGGTCCTATGCTGCCAGTAATTATGGGCTAGAATGCAGTCATAATATAGTGTAAGCCTTACAGATGTCCCATTTGAACATACTTTGGGTTGGGTTTTTTCGGTGTTGCTGTTATCGTAGAGCTCCCAGGCTTATTTTAGTATGTAACAGAGAACATGTAGTGAAGCTATTATCTGAACACCAAAAAATGAACTTTAGTTGTTGACTGTAAAGGGAAGAGGGGAGATGACAAAGATGAGCATAATCTGCTCTTCTATGTGCACATGGCCTGGCACGGGCCCTTGGGTGAGACGTCTATGAACTTACTGCTGTGAACAGGGACTGCTGTCGCAGAAAAAGTTTGTAAGACTGTTTAGTTTAAATGCAAGGAGGAACTGAAATATGAATGGATTTCATAAAAAGATGATATAATCTGTCTCCAGTGTCTCACATGTATTATCTTTCCACTTTTCTGTAACCACTTGAGAATGAATTTTCCAGTGGGCAAATTAAAATCCTGCTGTGGCATCCTGTTCTCTCAACAAACTCCTGTCTCCCTTTGTGATGATTTGGTACTGTCAGTGAGAGGATAACTTTGGATTGTGTGGACTACATGGCATAAACACAGGCTTCTTTGATGTTAGCTTGCTTTTGCTAAAATGTGGCTGTATTGCTTGGCTTTAAGAGCATGTCTGAGAGGAAAGTAATCAAAAACTGATAACAGCAAAATTTAATGAAGTCGGAAGAAAGAAAATGCTGTGCCTGTGACTACCCGAAGGGAAAGACACAAACCAAAATGCAGCATGTTAATGAGGACTGAAGCAATCTTCTTCTTTCATTTCTGAACTGGGCCCTGCAAACTTGTGTGCATTCTGGCATTCTGCTTATAACTCAATTAATTGAAATTAGGTTTTTGATATAGGGGGGTAGAAAGAATGGTATATTCTTTTTCATCGTAAAAATATCATATTGTTTTTAAATGGTGGGTATGTCTCTGGGGTATGGACGGCAAAATTTTTACTGTAAGAGATGGGAGTTTATTTTGCATGTGAAGTTAGATCCTCCAGTATGTTGCATTTCCCTTGATGAACCAAATGTTAATCTGTGAGTTACAAATAATATAAAACTTTCCTTTCTTTAGGTGTGCCCTGATGTTAGGTCTCCTGTTTGTGGCAGAGGACTGGTCCTTTGGGGAGAGGAGAGGTCATTCATATGTTGGAGAGAGCTTTTTAAAACCTCTGGTTTCCCTTCTCAGCCACATGACCTGTTAAGGTGTATTTGTGTGGCAGTTATGTATGATGTGGAGGATAATCAAAGTAAAGTTGACACTTATAAATTGGGTAGGGCCTGCTTGTGTTTCCAACATGTGTACATTGAACAGAAATTATGTGCAACTGCACCCCAAAAAATCACTTGAGTTTGCTCAATAGCATAGCCAGTTTTTTTCAGAATGGCAATACACATACTGAAATACATTGTATGTGATGAAAGCCTGATTTTCTGTAGGAAAACATTGTTTTTGAGAGACTTAATCTCATGGATCACTTTTATAGCTTTCCATTTCTATCCTGTCTCTGCGGTCTAAACTATAAGTCTTTCTATCCACAGGCAGCTTGTGTTGCTTCCTCAGGGTCCCCATTCTGGGGATTGCTTTTTACAGGGTTTTATATTGCACTAAAAATGAAGATGAAATAAACTATCCAGGTGGGACTTTAAAGAGATGGACTGTGGAGATGTACAATCTACACTTGCTGTGAGTGGTTTCTGATAGTCCCACAGCTTTATAAGGGAATAGCACTTTATTTATGCCTCCTTTAATAGAATCACAGAATGGTTTGAGTTGGAAAGGACTGTAAAGATCACCTTGTTCCAACCCCCTGCCTAGGGCAGAGACACCTTTCATTAGACCTGAATGCTCCAAGCCCCATCCAACCTGGCACTGAACATCTGCTGAGATGATACTGGAGTGGTGTATATGAGAATAGTTTCTGTGATGGTTCACACAGAACTCCATGGAATCATCTCTGCATTTTCATACTGGGGTCTGAAGTTGTTTGATAGTGGTCTGAATTTGGTCAAAGATCCAAGTCAGTGTATTGTCATTACTAAGCCTCCAAATGCCCAACTCTGCTCTAACAACCTCTGTGCACATTTAAGCTTTAAATGGAGGCTTCAAATGTCACCTTTTAAAATGCTTTCTGACTAATAAAAGTTTAAAGTCTCATCTGTGTCATGAAGTTGTATTCTGAATTTCTCCATAGTTATTTTGCAAAAAAGGCAAGGGGACGAGGGTGGGAGGCTTGGATGGATGGAGGGTGGTGCCCGTGGGTCCATGCTTGTGGGCCTGATCCCTGGGTGGGCGTTTGCTTGGGAGTTGGACTAGATGATCCTGTGGGTCCCTTCCAACTCAGAATAACCTGTGAACCTGTGGCTCTGGAGCAGAGCACCTGTATCCATCGACCAGGACATAATTCAAGATGCATATCCAAACAATAGGCCTGCAGATAATATTTTTCACTTTGTGGGTGCAGGATGACAATCTCCTCAAAATATAATACAGCAGTAAAAGTTCGTTTCGGTCACAGAGACTAAACCTGAGCCTTATATTTTGATACAAACCTAAACTCTCTAACTCTTCAAAAGCCATTTAATTTACATTGAATAATTTTTTAGTGCAAGCAAATGTCTCTTTGTACCAGTAGTATATTCTCCTGAGTGCTAAAAATCTTGCTTTTACTTGCCAGTTCCTCAGTGGCTTAATTACAGTATGTTTTTGAAACTAGGATAATAGCAAAAAATGTAGATTTCATTAATTGTGTGTCAGATCATACACTGAAAACCTTAAATAAATCTGTAGCCTAAATTCGAACTAATACAAGTTGTAATTTATGCTGCTGAAAGTATACAATGACATAGGTGAAGAGAGCTGTAATTTAAAAGCTGAAGGTATTTGTATTTTGAAAACGATATGTAGGTTCAGTGACAATGCTAACATAAAGATGTTAAGATACATTACAAAAAGTCATTCTATATATCTTATGGATTTTAATGTCTTTCAAGAAACTATCCTCCACTGTCCATAAATTCTTGAGCAGTGACGCATAAATAAAATAATATTAGTTGAATAAATTAGTAAGTGGTTTTTGCAGTGATTGCCACAGGTATACTCAGTTACTGGAGGAGCTGTCCTGGGTAGTTCCTGTTGGAAGCTCCGTTCTAGCTCTTACTCCAGTGCTGATTTAGAGAAGACTGAAATAATCTTTTACAAGTTTATTTTACAGTCTGGTCAAAAGGTTGAGAGCTAAAGCTTAAATTGATAATGTCCAAGTGAAAAAAGGTATTAGGTGGAATATAAAGCTTGCCTTGATAGACATATCTGAAAAAGGAAAATAAAATCAAGTTAAGCCAGAAAACTTGCCAGTGAAATTTCTAGGGAGTCAAGGCTGATCACTGAATGATCCCCAAGGAGTGCGAGGATGAGGAGGATGTGCTGTTTGTATCATCATTACCTCACCTCAGCCATCTCATTGGCAGTTTCAAGAGGAATATACAAGTTTGTAGGGACTTGGCTGGATACTGCTTGGGGCATGGCACTGACCTGCAACCCCATTGTCAGATAAGCTGTGCTGGAGGGGAATTGCAGAGGTCTCGGTGTTCATAACTCTGATTTGCTTCATGAGCCTGGTGCCCCCATGATACATAGCAACACCAGGGGAGAAATTGGAGAAATTTACTGTCCTGCTGTTTCTAAGTACCCATTTTATGAGTGCACAGAGTGGTAAATTCTCACCCTTTCCTTTCCTTTCCTGCTTCTCTTCTGGTGCTGACCCAATGTTTTGTGGGAATGAATTATTTTTAAAATTACGTTTTTTTGAAAAAGTAATTTCTAACTTGACAGTCTTTCTGTCAAGCACACTTGAGCAGAAGGGACCACACAAGGCAGTTGCTGCTGAACAAATCAGAAAAGATTAAAATGGGGAGTTTTAGAAATCTTGTCTGTTAAAGACCTTGGGTTTTTGTATTGTATTGTTGTTTTTTCCCATGATTTATTTTTTAAATAAACTTTCTGACTAGAGCAGTGTTCCAATGTCAAAGCCTGATTTCTGTCCCCTTAAAATATCTTTAAAATAGTGAGCGGTGTTCTTCTTGCCTATTAGGGTCTACTTCCAAAGAAAAAATATATATGAAACGCCATCTAACTGAATACGGTTAATTTGAAGGCTCTTGCAGAAAATGTAGCACAAAATTTTTAGACAAAAGAGACTTTCAGATTTGCTGTGTCCCACAGAAGGGGAGGAACCAAGGCAACCATTGTTAGGTGACAAAAAGCATAATCAAATTCTCACTGCAGGAAAAATGAGGATAAGAAAGACAATACCTTCTGTAAGTTTTTGAAAAAGTTGGTTTTCTGTTCATTATAGGTGAATAGGATCAGCATATTATTTCATAGTAATTGTAAAAGATGTTCTCAACCAAACGCCTCATTTAACGCTTGATCAAAGAGCCTCTCCTCCTGCATTCTGGAATCCCTAATTAAATGTCAGACTGTGTTCAAAGACTTTAATGGATTGACCACTATTGGTTTATTTTAAAATTGTGGCATTGGTTGTATTAATAATGATATTCTCGTTGACAATATAGGCAGTCAATAGAACTCTCACTTGTTTAAATCTCTTCTCTCAGGCTGCCAGCACCAGAACAAGAGGACATGGCCTTAAGCTATGCCGGGGGAGGTTTAGACTCAATATTATGAAGAGCTTTTTCACAGAGAGAGTGATCCCTCAGTGGAATGGTCTGTCCAGGGAGGTGGTGGAGTTGCCATCCCTGGAGGTGTTTAAGACTGGATGAGGAACTCATTGACGTGGTCTAGATAATGGGATGATGGGATGGGGAATTAGATAATACATTAAAAAAAAAAAAAAAAAAAAAAAAATGGTGACATNAAAAAAAAAAAAAAAGATGGTGACATGACCATGAGATTAGCTCAGATAGATAAAACATGGTGCTCATGGCACCAGGGTTGTGGGTTCAATTCCTGTATGGGCATTTACTTAGGAGCTGGACTTGATGATCCTCGTGTGTCCCTTCCAACTCAGAACATTCTGTGATTCTGTGATTTTCTTTTACTCTATAGGAACCAGTTTCCTGACACACTGATAAAAAGCACTCTATAAATATCTTTGGCCTTTGGAAATAGGAGACCCTTTTCTGCACTTTATATATCCTCAAAGTATTTACTGAAGCAGAAGTGCCTCCATTTTGGAGTGTTTTGCTTGTTGCACGTGTCCCTTCCCGTTTAACAAGATATTAAAAAGATATCCTTCAGGGCAGGCAGTGAAATCTAACAGTAGAAAGGTCACTCAAAGAGCACAAAGATGGCCTTTGAAGAGCTATTTCTGCAGGAAATAGGAAGAAGAATTTGCTTTCTAAAATTTCATTTGAGGAATAAGAGATTTTCCTCTCCTCCCCACTCACCTCTTTTTATTGAATCCAGCATTGCCAGTTTTGCCCAGAGGAACTGCTCTGTTTTAACTTTTTAGGATACTTTTCTTAATATTCTGGATATGTTTTAGGAGGACCAGAGTGGTAGTATTTAAAGTTGTACCTGATGCATCTAATTTTGGGTTGTGCTTCAAAGGCCTATATTAGCTTGTGGAAAATTAATAGGGCTCTGTTTTCTTAAAATATCATTACTTTTTATAGCCGTGATATAAACTTTCCTGTCTGGTTGTATCAGAAAGAGGATGAGTCCGTCTAACTGTAAAATAAAGGAGTGATGACAAGGTCTGTGTGTGTAACTGGGGTCAGCTAGATTTTCAAGCTTGATGGTGCAGGTCCAGGAACTGGACTTAGATGATGCTTGTGGGTCCCTTCCAACTCAGAATATTCTGTGATTCTGTGATTAAAAGTCTTGCAGCCCCTGACACCTTAATGAAACAATAAAGGGTGAGGAGGGGAAAGGAATGCAATACCCCAACTGATTTATCACTTAACAAAGTAAGTGAATAATGGAACTAGAGCAGTTTTAATGGTCATTTTTAATGTTTTAACTGCCATTTTGTTAAGTGTAAATTCTCTGTTAAACCTTTGTTGAGGTCATTAAGACACAAGTATTGCTGAGGCAAAATACTGAAAGTAAGATATTATCACAAAAACATTTTTTCTTTTCATACTCTATTGCTCTTTGAGTAAATCTCTTTGTCAGAATGTTGTTGACTTAGCAAAGTGTGCAGATGCCTAATTACTTGCAATTACAAGTACAAGATAGAAAGTTTCACCTGTAGCACAATTAGAATTGCTGTTCCCCAGCCCAGACTGTTGTGAAACTATTATCTGGACTAACCAGGTAAAACTACTGTACTTGTTTTTGTCTCTGTGCTGTTCATCAGAGAGGCTGTTTTTAACTGTGAGTTCTGGAATCTGTCACTATTACCTAGAAAACACCCTGTTCTTTGATCTCTAATTTTTCATCTTGAAAAGCTGGAATGATTTTCTGAAGCTGTTTGGCTGCCAATGTTGTATTGCTGCACAATGAGCTTACAGTGTGCAGCAGGATGCATAGCAGGGGTGCTGGTTCTCAAGATGATCTAAGCATGACACAGTGAAATAGAGACACAGCTGCTGTTATGAAGAACATAATAATTCTCTATGTTCTGGCTATTGCTCTCTGTATTTTATTTCTTCATTCCCCCAGAGGGAAAACTGGGACCTGAGTCACAACAAATCAGCTGCTTTTGGTCAGTCTGAGGTCCCCTGCATGCATCATCAAAGCTGCGGATGCTCGTTCTCTTAAAATCAAAAGAAACAGAGAACTCACCTGATCTCTTCCCTTATGAGTAGTAGGTTTGGGGGTTCACAGGTTATTCTGAGTTGGAAGTGACCCATAGGATCATCGAGTCCAACTCACAANATCCCTCCAATTCTGGAATGCTTAAAGGTGTGGGCAAGTTGTACCAAGTCTCAGTTGTACCCTTCTCTCTCTCTCCTTGAAAAGCTCTGATGGAAACCTGACTGCTTTGCCTGCCTTTTCCTGTAGCAGCCATCACAAAAGAAAAAACAACCCTCCTCCAAAAAAAAACAGTGCAAGTGTACAAAGATATTGAGTGTCATATAAATATTTTTTTTGGAAGGGACTTCTGGAAGCCAAGTAGTCACACCTCTGCTCAAAGGAACTCTGACCTTAGGTTAGGTCATACTGCTCAGAGATGCCACCAGGAAATTTAGCAAATCTCCAAGGATAGGCAATCCACACTTTCTCTTAGTGTGCATATTTCTTTTCCATGTCTCTGATCAAGATTTCCTTCTCTAAAACTTGTAAGCATTGGCCCTTTCCTCCTCCTGTGCACCTCTGAGAAAATCTGACCCTCTCTTCTGTGCAAACTCCCTTTATGTTGGGATTGATGGTGAGAAGCCCCAGAGCCTTCTCTCGGAGTTTGTTTAGTCTTTCCAAATACATTTGGTGCATCAGCTCCCAACGGCATGAATTCATTCCAGTTTGTCAACCTCTCTCTTATACTGGGGAAGTCCCTAAACTGGTCATTGTATCCCAGGTGAGGCAGATGAGTAAAGGGAAGTAATCTCTTCCAAATGACTCTCAGACTGATCTCAGGGAAGCAATCCAGTGTGCTGTCACTACTGCCTGTACTGAGATTGTTCCTTCTCAAATGCTGGACTTGCCTTGTGCAGTTTCTGGCAGCCCATTCTTCCAGCTTATGGATGTCCCTCTGAAAGGCAAGATCGTCCAGCTTCTTGACAGCATTCCCTCCCCAGTTTGGGGTCATCTGCAAACTTGCTGGGAGCACATTGCATCCGGTCAGGCAGGGATGGATGGGAAATGGTACCAGCTCAGGTCCTGGCCCCTGAAAAACATCCATGTAACCACTTGTGGAAAGTTCAGGCTCGGTAGCAGCACTCTGACTATGGTCAGACAGTTTCTTTTTTCCCATGGAAAAGGAAAATTAATGTAAGTAACAGGGGCCCTTTTTCCTTTGAAATGAGAAAATTCATTTCTTAATGTCACATAGGGTTTTTTGAATGAGAACGTTATTTGCTGAGCTTTATGGCAACGTAGTAGACTAGAATTATTACATAAAAAAACTAGAAAAGGATTGTTCTTGTAATTTTTCTATGCAATGCAATAGTCAATTTTGTTCTAATAGGCTTACTATTACTTCTCATCTATTTCATTTCAGCTGCAAAAAGTCAAAAGTAGTGCTGCAGTTATTCTTGACAAAATACCCTTTCAAAAACCAGCTTAAAGCTTCTCATAACCACTGGTACAGAACTGCCAGGACTGGTCCTGCTCTGCACTATATTGATGTATCCTTATTCCTGTGGAAGATGCTGAGCCTCAGATGAGTTTCACGACAGGTTATATGTGCTTAGTTGAAGAATTTGGAGAAAAAGGAGGATTTGTTTCAGTGTGTGGCTATGGAGAGAACTGCGTTGTCACAGCCTCGGTCCCCTGTGATTATTTTCACTTGGATCAATTTAATAACTGGACAGATACAAATTTCTTTACTGGCAGCATTGGAACAGCCAATATTAGAGTGAAGGATCAAGCAGCGTGGTTACCAGCTTCACTGTGCCTCTGGGCTTCTCAATGCAGGAATGAGGATGGAATGCTGGTGGGAAAAGGTCACTGGCTGATCTTCCAGTGCACCAGGCTGAGCTTGCAGGCTGAACAACATATCTTGCTTTGATGTGTAAACCAAGCAAGGCAAGAATGAGACCCGTTGGGGGAATAGCTCTGAGACCACACAGTGCTGTGGCCGTCGTGGCTTTCATACAAAGTCAGTGCTTCTCCCTTTCCTTTGTAAGCGTCTTCTTCAAACAGACAAAGATGACTTTTTCTCCCTATTAACGTCCCCTCCCTAGACAACTGAATTTTACTGTGTGATGGAGATTATAGATAGAGGAAATCCTGCTCCACTTGCATAACCCCAAAGCAATATATTCATGTGTGTGCCACATCTCTCCACAGACCCACCTGGGTTCCAGTTCAAGGACTAGCTTGACCACCTGTGTTTCTCTGGATACTGCAGAGTGGTCAGGCTTTAGCATCCAAACCCAGCATTTGGCTTTTAAATTTTTATTGTTTGAGTGCAATTGAAGGTGCTGAAAAACTGCTCCTGAGGAGTGCAGGGTGATCATGTAAGCTTTTGCTTTAAGCCTGGGCTGGTTAATCATTGATGGAGAGGCCATAGCTCCTGGCCCATCTCCTCTTTCCCTCCCCTTGCTCTCATTCTCTGTCTTCCCCATACGAAACTCAGTTAATATATTATTTTCAGGACAAAACTTGATCTTAAAATATGCAAAATAAAGTTCTTGATTTTATTTCTTCAATCACCTTGGCAGGGGGTATTTTTAGCCCAATTTCTACATGAATATTATATCATGAAAGTGCTGATTAAAATGAGGTAACATGACAGGGTTGGCTCGTAGTGAATGGATATGTTATTTATCCTGTTGAAAGGACATTACTGTAACCTTGCCTGCAATCCTGCAGAGTGGTTCTCAGTAAGTTATGTGTCATCTAACCTTCCCTGACATTTATTCCTAACAATTGACATGTAGATTATCAATGCAGCAGAAGTCTTTCATATTCTTTTCAGAGCAGGGGGTGGCGAGTAAGCAACCTTTCAGACAAAAATCCAAAGTGCCCATTGATAAAACTCTAGATATATAATATAGATCTTTTTAAATGCTGGATTTCCGCAGAGAAGTAAAAGGAAAGCGTTGAAAGCATTTGGCAGTCAAAAAAAGAAAAAGAAATCTTTTTGTTCCTTTTCAGAGGGTTCTGCCTTCACTTGAGTAAGGTGTTTCATTTCCAAAGCAGATACCTGTGGTAGAGTGAGCCTATTATTTTAGAAACAATGACAGTGCAATTTTTTCTATTAGAAGATTTACGATTAACTGATGAAAAAGTTTCCCGAATTAACAGTGGCATCACTTTAGTGGTACATTTTTCAGCAATAGATCTTGGACTGCTAAACAGAAGGCCCCAGGGACAACCTTCATACTTGATGGGTGGTGAAAACAGAGCATGTACTGAGCCTCTAGTTTGCCCAGCACGAGTGGCAGAGCTCTGCAAGAAATGCAGGGGTTCAGAGTTCTGTTGTGCCACTCTGGGCTCAATGGTGTCACTGGCATCATGCACTGAGGCACAGGGAGGTCAGTCACTGGTCATCTCCTATGTTCTAGAAACATCAAGGGAATACACTAGAATGAAAAATTGTATGTGAAATCTCTTTACAAAATGTGTTCCCAGAGTTCTTGACCAGAACAGCTTTCTCCCTAAGGCACCCTGCTTCTCTTCACTCCCTTTTTACAGATCGGGTGACTGAAAGGTCTGAAGGAGAACTACTGGTGTCATTCTGTTCTTGAGTATCACAGATGGTACCACTTCTTAATTTCCGTGCTGCACCTCCAGTACATTCTGGTTGGTGGGTTGCAGGATTTTCAGACACAGAGCAGATTTTGCTTTGAATTTTTCATGCCCTTTAAAAATCAACTACCTCTATGATTCATCCTCTGTTTCTCATTCTGAATTTCTAGGTTTAACCTCTGCCACTGGATGTCAGGCTGCCTTTGCTAGAGTGGAGCACTTTTCCAATATCCCCTGAAAGAAAGTAGACTCTAATATCAGTTCTCTGAGTAGATTTGGTGACCCAGCTGCTGGTTCATTTTTCCATTCTACCATTCAAGTTTGTGCTCACCAGAGTGAAGACTAGTTGAGAAAAGGACAAAAACCTTTTTGTAATCAGTGATAAAGGGCTTGGAGAAAGTCCCCAGTGTAGTATTTTTTCCTCAAAACTATAACTTGGTTCTCTGCTGATTGAGAACTAAAAAAAAGCCAAAGGATATTTGCAGTTCTAATGACAAGGAGATACATGGACATTGTGCACTTTCGTTATCAGCTGCCTTTGTGTTAATGATTGATGTAACTAAGGCTGGGGCTGGTTTCAGTAGCTTGGGTGTAAGTTAGGATTGCTGTGGGCAGAGTATGAGATTAAGGAAGGGGGGACTTCTGTCTGACAGTAGAGACAGGAAGATGTTTCTAGCTTTATTTCCGAAGGAAATTAGTGTCTGCAGTGCTGTCTATACGCCTGTCTCCAGTAATTTTTCAAGTTAATGGTTAATTTCAACAGTATTTGAAATAGGACAGAAATCTCAAAAAGGAATATATTCCTACAAGTTGGAACAGGTGAAGATCTCAGTGGGACAGAGATGGTTTCTTGTACCTGTGAGGAGGTTACAAGAGACTGTCTGGGAGCCTGGGAGAGGACATGGGACAGTAAGCATAAGTCTTTGCAGAAAATTGGTCATTTTTGATTCTCCTGCTTGCAGGAAAACATATTCTCTGTGGCTGTATGGGAGGACAATGGCAAGGGCATAGCTGCTGCTGCACAACACATTGAGGCCACTTTGGGGGGCAGTGGGAGAGGATTCCTCTGACCCAAGATCTGCAGCCAGTGAAGCCTGGGGCTGATTTAGGCTGAGGCTGCTGGTCAGTCAAAAACGTGCTGCTGCTTTTGGCACTATTGTGTTTGCTCATTTGGTTCAACACACAGGGAAGGGTAGTACAGGGAAGGGAAGTGGGTGCCAAAGAGATAGTTGGGACAAGCTGTTTATATGTGGTCTTAAGTAGGAAACAGTTTCTCCATCCTTGAGTTTTTTCTCATTTTATTTGAGCTATATTAAGTGAATGTTATGCACAAGCTATTTTCAGAAAGTGGTAATTATATTATATTTTCTTCTTCTGGTATTCTTTCATTCTAATGTATTCTGTTGCTGCTAAAATGTTGTCCAGACAAGATGATGATAAAATCTGATCATCTGTTACTGTTTACTAATGAAAGCAAAACTGGAAGATTATGTAGCAACTTTGAAAAGGATACTTTGACAGTTTTATTTTATTGGAGTTGTTCTAGTCTATTATTTAACAAACCATCTCTTTATTGCTTAGAGAAGTGATTGCAAGATTTCACAAGAAACTTATTTTTCTTCAATTTCTATTCACTTGTGCAGTGTTCTTCTGATAGCTTTGTGTTCTGCTTCTCATGCTAATTCTTTTTAAAGCAGTAGCTGGACTATTATAATGAAATTTGGTATTTTAGCCCCTTTCATAGCCTGGAAATAGAAGGCACAGCACAACCTGGTAAAGCACAAGTTACCACTTCAGCACAGGTTGATTGTAAAACTGGCTACTCCTGAGCCTGCAAAACTTTCTTCAAATACCTTTTATTTATATGCATAACCCTTTTTAAGACTCTGTGCATAAAGCAAATGCTAGAACATCTTTTCAGGACCAAACTGGTATTGCGCCAGCAATGGCCAAATCTAAATATTTGTAACAGAGGAAAAACATATATCAGGCAATTATTGTAAATGGTGCTAGAATACTGATGCAGTTTTTTGTCCAAAGACAACCATCAGTTTACTCTCTGGTGCTATAAAGTACTCAGACATTTCAAATCTAGTGAGTGATATGGTAAAAACTCTATCAATTCACACAAAATTCAGCCCTGATTTGAAACTCTTGACAGGGAGTTCTGCAGGTTAATTGAATTAGAGTGTGTGCTGCTTCATCCTATCAATTTTTAACTTCTAGTTTCATTGATAGATCTTTTACTTGTGTAGTCAGGAGTCTAACCAGCTTTCTCATTCTTTTTTTGCTATTCAGTCATTGGTGTTTTTCATTCCTCCTCTATGAGGAATTCAGTGAAAATGTTTTCTACATTCCTGTAAACACAACCAGGCAAATTTAATTTAGGCTGTGTTTCATAGATCTAGCTTCAACCCTCCTACTGTTTATGTGGGTGAAAATAAAATATTCTTATTTTATTTACACAGAGTGATATATATGAATATGTATGTTTTGTAGATATAAGAAACTTTGGAATTTTATCATTGTGAATTTAAGGTGTAGCAAATCACTCATATTTAGTACACAAGTCGTCAAAGGCACTTTTCTAGTGGTTAGAAATGGAAGGTAAAGGGTTACACTGTGTCCAGTATATCCTGTCATTGTCTCTGCAGGGCAGCTCTTAAAAATGGATTCTCCTCTGTATGTCCCCTAGTCTATTTGGAAAAGCAGCCCTGAACAGAAGTTGGGAGTCAGTGGAACATGAACAAAGCTCGGAGTGGGGTATTTCTGCAACCTCCTTCTTCATTCTGATTGTTTTTCCACTTCCCCAGTGAAGTGAAAAAATTTACTTCCTCTTGGTCCTTCTTGGCACCGAGAGCCTGGTCTGCAGCACGTGGGGAGTTTGACTGGGGGGCTACAGCTGTCAAAGCCTAACACAGGTGTCCAGAGCTGAGCTCAGGAAGGACAGAAACCTGGGAGCAGAAGTGCAAAAGCACTTGATCTCGATTTTCAGTATGAATATAGACCATGAAACTGGGGCCTCATGATTCATCTGACTTTGTGGGTTTTAAGCAGGAGGTGTCAGAAAACTGACCTCAGGGGTAACTGGCTTGTGGGAGCCAAGCATTCCTAGTGATGATGATTTTTTATCCTTCAGTCTTGGCTCTTTCTATCAGTGTGATGCAGAATTCATCAAGCATTTGATTGTTCACCCATAATACAGAATGTGAGCTGGGATTAGACTGTTGTGAGACAGTTTTACCTACCGATGATGCATTATTGCAATAACAGTCCTGCTCAGTGAAAGAGGACCTGCAGGTTCATTCCCCGGTCTTTACGCTGGGCAGTCATCCCTAATATTGTGTCCATTTTGCACTCATTGATTGGTAGAAGTTGAATAGAGAAATGAGGTTTCCCTGCCCTGGTCTGAAGGTGAGCCTGGGAGGGGAGAGTCATGCTCCAAGCCCTCATCAGCTCTCCCAGCCCTGCTGTTTTAGGAATGCAGGGGTTATCTACAATAGAGTCTCAGCAATGTATGCAGTGGTGTTATGTCACTACAATACTCAGGAGGGATTCCTGTGGATGGTGAAAGGCACTTTTAATAAAACCCTGACCATTTACCACATGATTTTTTGAGGAGCTGGGTTGCCACTGGGGTAATCACTCTAATGGAACTAGAAAGGTGTTGTGCTAAAGTTGTTTTCATATTTATGTGGTGCTCTCTTTATTATTTTACTTTTTTCTGGGTCCACTATTGTATTTCCCAGTTGGAGCTAAACACTGCTGAACCCTGGGGATTTTTTGCAATTATTGCCACTGACAGAGCAAATAGGAGTGAGGAATCTGAGTCGTTGCTATAGAGGCTGTATATAACACAATATACCTGTGAAGCACTGGGCATAATAACATGAAAAATGAACTATTGATTCTCTGCCCACTTCTAAAGAATGAAAAATTTCCTCCCAATTTGTAATCCAGTGCACTGACAATATTGTCCTCCAAAGTGCTTGTCCACAGAGGTCTGACTCTCTCCTGTGGTCACCAGTTAGTTTAGACTAATGAGGAGAAGCTGGTCATAGGATTATTTAGTGTCTGTGCAACGATTTCATGGCACTTAGGGATACAAGATGCTGGTTTGACTTCAGATGGGTATCAGTCCCACCTTAACATCTCAGGGAGGAGCGAGGGCTGAACCATGGAAAGCATCAAGAGGCAATTCTTACTCATTCAGAGCATTGTTTCAACCTCTGCGTAGCTGCACTGTGCATAAATATACTACTTGATGTGAGCAAAGATGTCACAGTTTAAGTGGCTTTAGCCTAATCATGCAGAGAAATTTAAGGAAAGCTCAGCCCTCAGTCCCGTGTCATAAACAGAGACAATACGAATAATGATCCAGCCATTCTCACAAGCTAGAACTCAGCTTTTTTTTTTTTGTATGATCAATTATTTAGCAATTCTTGAAATTCTCCTTTTGGTTCTCATTGTTGAGATTTTCAACACTGCCCAGGATGGGTTTGCTTCAACCTCTCCCGTATGCAATGACCTTTGGGATCATGACCCTGCCACAAGGATTAACATGAGTCAATTTTGCTTCCCATGACATCCCTCTCATTGGTTTTAGGTCTCAAATACAGGGCAAATAGCCCATACAAAGCAGTATTAGTTCTTTGTAGGCAGATGAAAGAGAAGCACCGCGTGGATATCAGCAAAACTGGGCTGCTTGTTTTGTTGGCATCAGTGCCAGCATTTTCTTTGGTTTGCTCCATGAAGATTTGGGACTTTGTGTTTCATTTGGAATTTTGCTCGGGACTGAACCCAAGCTTGGGAGATGATGCTGGCAAGTGTTCTCTGGTTTTCTGTCAAGAGCAACTTTGGATTGAAGCTGGAATTGAACCAGACATGTGATCTAACTCTTATACTGTCTCCTACGTTGAAGAAAGCCAGTCTGGGCTAGCCAAAATGGAGTCAGACAGAGGGTGTTATGTGTTCCTGATATAAGATTAAAGTAACATCTATGGAGGTTTTTCATCTTCCTTTTACTCTCAGTCTCACAAAAGAAATTCTGCTTAACCAACCTTCAAGTGAAGGTTTTGAATGTTCTTTTTTCCCCTCTCCATTTCAGAAGTCGTGGGTTAAAAGATGACTCTACCCTTTTCATCTATGTGGTTGAAGGAAAAGGGTACAAAAGTAGTGAATGAAGCTCAGTGGTTGCATGCCAGTGCCTGGAACTGCTGCATCTCCATAGCCTTGGGGACAGGTCCCCAAAATCAGGAGCCGACCCCTGATTTGAAATCTTTGAAATGTTTTTCTGAGCACTGAGCTGAGGGCTGTCAGCTGAGAGTAATATACAAGAAGCCATATAAATAGTTTGATGTGTCAGCATTTCTGTTGATACAAATGATAAATGAGAAGATTGATTTTGGACCAAATTTCTTCTTCTCTCAGGGAGAGAGATGATCTCACTGAAGGTATCTTGCTCTTTATTTAGGTGTTTTTGCACTATTTGTCACATACCAAAAAAAGGCATTGTGAAAGAGGATTGGGATGGCATTTTAAAGCTCGTTTTCAGAAAAAATCTGTAGCATGGGATTCTTGAATGTGAGCAATGGTTCTGTGTAACCCCACAAACAGCTGGGAGGGACAAGCAAATGACAGCTCTGTGTCTGCAAACACTTTCTGTGCTGTGCTGTTGCTTCTCTTAGATCATCATCCTTTCATTGACTTGTTCTAGTATCTCTGTGCTGCTGTGCTGAACATCTCTGCCTCAACACTGTATCCAGAACCAGAAGGCCCCTTCCATGGTCTTCTGCTGAGCTTGTCCTCCAGCACTGAGGGGAGAGTTTGGGCATGGGCCATTAGGCTTCACGTTACCAGCTGTAGCTCGTTATTTTTACTCATGTAAAAGACCTCTGCTGTTGACAGGAGTTAATTTGTCCAAATTGGGAGGACGAAGAGAGAAGTTTTCGGGTATATTTTTATTTTGGATGGAGGTATAACTTCCACTTATTCATAACCAACAAATTTTATTTTTAGCATTTGGATGCGGGATGATAAACAGGCAGGGAAAAAAAGCCACCTCAAACTCTATTTTCAAATGGTTAGAGCTGCTACTGGGTTTTGTGGAATTTCATCTATCTCTTCTCATAACAGTGTGTGTTTCTGAGCCCTGTGCTGAATCAATCTATTTACTTTCCATCTTGGGCTGCCTTTAAAGCAATACCTGACCAATGCTGATCAGCCGAGAGAGATGTGGTGTGTGACCTGCCCACTCTACTTACAGCAAATCAGGCTCCACATGGTCTATTTTTAGAAGTCTGGTTTCTGTGTTAGGCTCCTGGAATTCTGTGTTTGCTTCATCTGGAGTGAAACAAAAATCTTTTGATTAATTTTAGAGGCAAAGCTCCTTGGAATAAAATTTGCTTTAATAATGGAAGTGCATTAAAAATTCATATGAGAAACGGGAATTCGTATCTCTCGGGGAACTGAGATTTAAATACAATCTACCTGAAACAGACATTCAAAATGTAATAAACACCAGATTCATGCTGGATGTTTGAGCCCTGCTGAGGCCTCCATTCCCATCCTGCTTTAAAACCTTTTTGGTAGGAGCTGGCTACCACACTTCCCTCTCACAGGCTTTCTCTATTTTATGGCATCACTAAACACACTCCCTCCAGGATTTTTCTTGGTAAAGTGAAAGCCTGTTTCTTGTTACCATCTTCTGAACATGCTCCTGTGACCTCTGCTGCGTCTCAGAGTTTGGGCCAAACCCAATCGAGCGATGCCCTCCTGTATTCTCTTGGGTATGTCAGTACAGCTCAGAGGCACGTGGAGGTGGTTTGCTTGCCTGGTTAGCTGATCTAGCAGAGCCTTCCCCAAGATGCTGGTCCCCAAGCCAGGTTTTTGAGGAGGTTTCTTTTTTTAGCAGATACTCACATTTGTTTTCTTCTGCTGAAAATTAGTGTATTGGTATTCTGTGCTTGTCCTCAGTGAATTGCATTTTACTAATTTTTGGTCTGTTATCAAAATCCCATTGAATTATATTTTGTCTGCTCCAAATCATCAGTAGCACCTTCTAAGTGAAATTAGTTTCCCTTTATTTTTTTGTTTTCTTTCTCCTGGAACTTAAATTCTCAAAGGAAATCTTGACTAAATTTTGGGACCTCACCCTTATGGCTTTCACCTCTTTGAAATATCTTGAAATATTTTTCTCACAATATACCACATTTTCAGTGATCTCTCTTTGAATACATATTTTCCATTGTCTTTAAATCACATGCATTACACACAGATTCAGATCAAAAATGGAAAGACAGATAATGAAGTGCCGTGGAAAAGTCTGTCATTGCTGTTCTTCCATCCCAGTTGGAAGCAGGAAACTCTCTTATTATCAATAATTATTGTCTGGGTCAGCCCTATTTTGTAGTCCTGCCTCAGCCAGACATTTGACTTCAGAGCAAGGATTTAAAAGCAGATAACCTACAAAAATATTACATCTGTAACAACGTGAAACAGGGCACCCTGAGGTACCAGATGTTTTTGAATTTGGGTTTAAGAATATGAAAAAAGGGATGATGTCATTTAATTCTGAGAACTAAACACAGGACTGAGAATCCAGAGCCTTAAAATTTTGCACATTGCAAAAGGGAAATTGTGTTCTGGATCATTTTGTCTTTTTTAAAAAAGATGTGTGTGGGAAAAGTGCACTAATTTACCACTGTGAAAGCATAACATTTTTTAAACTTACTCGTGCCCACACAAATTGAAATGGAAACTATTATTTTAATGTTAAGCATTACCTCTTTTGTTACAATACAAGGTACTCTTTCCCAATGAATCCTGGCCTTAAATCAGATTTCAGTCTTACAAATCAATCTTATTTTTTAATTCCAGCTATCTTTTATTCTAGGTTGTTTCTTGCCTTTTACAACCCTTCTAAAATCTATTTAGTTTTTGTGTTCTGTTTAATATACTCTCCCAATATTCAATTTGTTGGAGGTTAACAGCATTCTGATTGAAATTTCCATCAGTTCAGAAATAGTATCAAAGGAGAAAATTATAAACGGGAAATCTAGGGTATTTTTAAATCTAAAAGGCTAATTTAGGCTAAATGCAAAATGAGTGTGAACAACTGCCCTAGCATTTTCACAAAAGCCAACCAGATGCTGCCTGAAAAAGGAATAGCCGTAATATCCTCATTTCTTTTTCTGGTAAAACATTGGCAGGTATTGATATAAGAGGCAAACTGACTTATTGGAACTAAATTGTGCAGTTCACACTGCACAAAAGGCCTTCAGCTGCAGTTGCAGAAAATATGCCACAGAGGCCCCTGGCTCCTGGAAAGTAGTGTGTTAAAATGCTCAGAACCACAGGTTTGTTAAATTCTTGTTTGTCCGTAAATATCACCCACTTTTGAGTTGTTTGTGCTGAGATTTTCTGACCAACTTCTCTCACTTCCAGGGTACAGACTGTATTAATTGGATCTAAAATTTGAGAGCGCAGGACTGGGATTAGGCGGCATAGTGTGTCTACTGTGAGCAGTCTCTCAGACAACTCATTTGAGATACAGAGGAAAAAAAATGAAAAGAACAAACCAACAAAAACAAATCATAAACAAACCAAAAAACCCATCACAGAAAAATGTTTGGAATATTTTCCTGGAGATAAATTTGAAGTTTGCCACAGTAGCAATGATTTTCATGGGAGGAAGAAATTTAGTCTTGATTAATATTATGGTCTTGAAATGGCTGGAGATTTTAATTCTCTGTAGAGGTGATTGTCATCACAGCAAAGAGGCTCTACTGTTTTCTATGGAAGTGAGAAGCCTTTGGGTACCAAGAGTGCCTTTTTTATGATACATTTTTAGCATTGATCATTATCTGTTAAGAACAAGAGTGAAACATTGGGTAGGATATACCAATTTGTTTTTATTTTCTACCTTTTGAATATGCCCTGTGTGTAGCTAAAGCTTCCTGCCTAGCTCAGTTAAAGTCCTCTCCAAGGACTGGTCCTTATTCCATACCTGGCTGTGCTGTAGTCAGTAGGCATCTCATTTAAAATTTTTTTCCCCCATGGTATATCCACCTCAAAATACTCATCCTGTTGCTAAGAGCACAGTCTATTATCAAATTGAGTCTCTAGGCAAGCAGACACAGTGAATGACTGGCCCTATTCAACTCTGTTAATTCATTAACTACACAGATGTACAGAAGTCACACAAATCTATTATTATTTCAGGTAACACTAGAATGAAGTCTGCAAAAAAGCCATGCCATGGTACTTGAAAGGTACAATCAATGTATGGAATTAACAAATTCACACAATAGATATTTGAAGTCATATCCTGAAACTCTTAATATCAAGAAAATTCTCTTTGTTTAAACTTCTGGAAAGTTCAGTCACTTTCTGATATCAGAGTTTAATCCCATACTATTTCATGAAGAAAATTACCTTAAATTTAGTTGGCTGGTAGAATTCACACTAAGGATAATGAGGATTAATTGTCTTTGTGCATGAGCTTTTTTGATCTGATGAATGCCTTTGCAAGATGCATCACATAAGGCAAAAAAAAAAAAATAAAATAAAAAGCAGTAGGAAATCAAAAGAGGAAGGAAGAAAGAGCCCACTATGTGGTCTTTGAGTTTCTCTTTTGTAGCATGATTTATTGGTCTCTCAGTTTTGTTTCAGGCCCCAGCTTGGATGACAGTTGCTTACAGTGCGACCGCGTAGGCTGGCTTGACAGAGATGCATGTTGGATCTGTAATGTAGAGAAAGCTGGAATGAAAGGTAGCTCAGGGTTCAGGGAAATAAGGCAGCCTTTTTTCTTTCTTTGTTTCTTTCTCTTTTTCCATTTACGTTTAGAAGAGTTTGTGCATAACATCACACATTTGCTAAACTATTTGTTTTCCCTAGGCCATCGAAAGTTTGTATATCCTTGTCCTCATTATATTTTGGCATTCCTTACTACTTACACAGAAGTCTAACTTCATGCCCTTGATTTCTCTTGATGACCAATAAACCATGAATCAGCACCAAGATAAACAAGTTTCCAGCAGCATTGCCATGCATTGATATTTATCTTTACAGTGGATGTGAAACAAGATGAATTACAGAAACCCCACCTACACTTTTAACACCTACATATTTCTCAACTGTTTTTGTGCCCATACTATCTGAAAATGGATTTGGCATTAGAAATGTGCCTTCAAAATATTGATAACAATAAAAAGGCAGCCTACTGAATTACAGTAAAGTTTTGATTGTAGGAGTTTGTGTGTAGTTATCTCACTTGTATACTATAGGTGATATTTATCTTCTTTAATTTGAATTGCCTGGAAGTCCAGAGTCAGTGGAGTGAGATGTATAGACCCAGGGCAATTCTTCCCATCCTGTAAGAGCTGCTTGTGATAGGTGGAGTGGAGACACCTTTGGAAGTATATCTCTCTCCAGGAACTTAGAGAAGCTCTTGCTTTTGCATGGCTGTAGTTCAAAGAGATGAATCCCATTGATGAGAATGATTGTATTAATGTTGTATTGTGCCTTTTAGGCATTGCCTTTTAGGCATAGGAAGACATTGCAATAATACCTATTTTATGGGGCGTGTCTGAGGAAAAGTGTATATTGTACCTGTCTAAAGAACCCTTCTGTGTGGAAACGCACATATGGATTCAGTAGAAATTACGCATAGATCATCAACTCTTTTTGTCACAGGCCGCTAAGTGTCACTCAACTACAGTATTACCAGCCTCAAGACATTAGGGATATAACTCAGTTTTCCAGAAATTTGAATGTGGGCTTCAGGCAGAAAAAGAAGCAAGAAAAATCCTACTGCCCATGGGCCATGTTAAATTAATGTGTAGGTGGAGTTCCCTCAGGATACCCTATCCTCCCATCTTCCAGAGAAAGTTGAAAAATCCCATGCTGTGCTCCAGCATCATTGTGCATTAAAAATAGCAACAGCTGTCTCACATGATGATCTCCTGGCCCTTGTCTTCCTGGTTTTCATTAAAATGCAGGGTTTGTTGTTGCCTTCCAAGCTGCTCGGTGTGATGCCTCTTTGAGGAGAGGCTGTGCCTGCTCTGTGTGACTTGTGTTTCCTTCTTGGTATTCGTATCATGGCTTTGTATGGGATGAATAAGTTGAGGAAGCAATTCAAGGGGTGATTGTTTGAAGCAAAGGAAAGATTATGATTTTTCTCAGCAGATGAAAGTCTTGGCATTGTCGGACAATAACTCATCCCAGGTCCTTCTGACAAATTGGCTCAATCATGGCTGACGAGCACTGTGTAGCCACGGTGGCAGTGAATCTTTCAGAATCATTGAAAATGTGTTCAACTCCAAATAAAGTGTTGAAGACTTTTTTTTTCTTTCAGTGAAATCTCCGTGACTGGTCCCGCAGACTGGTTTGGCATAACCAAAAATTCACTCTGTCCGTTTTCATTCAGTTTCTCCTATCCAGCCTCACAATGTCCCTTTAATGAAACCATTTAGGAAAATTATCGTATTTTGCAGTAATACTGGCCGGCCAGGAAGGTTCATGCTTGTTAAGCAAACTGGCTGATAAACTGACCAAATCACTGCTGCAATACCCTCTTTGGGAAGGCATTTACCACTAAGTGTTTGTTAGCACTGAGAGAACCCAAGCTGTTTCTAAACCTTTGCAAATCTAATGCAGACAAGACTTATCCTGGAATATCTTTTTTGGAGGTGAACTCAGGAGCTATTAAGAGGCCAGGATATTGTAAGCAGAGAGAGGAGAATAAAATGCATGCTGAAAAGAGAAAAAGAGATTAAAGATAATAGTTCTGCTGTAGGGGTCCCTTTAGGTGATTTGGAGAAAGAGAATAAGGCATGTAACATTCTACTCTTTCTCGCATAGCCTAGAGAGGTCTTCATATGCAAAATATTTTTAATCTTGTTTTCTATTCTGAGACTCTGTTTCACGAAGTCGTTTTTATACATCCCAGTATAAACACTGCAGCAGATTTAAAAGGGATTTTGTGTCTATCAAAATTAAGTGCATCAGTCTGCGGGAAGACTGGGAAATGTTGGGAAGCAATCATAGTGGAAAACAAACATACGAAAAATGGCAAACTTCAAGTTAGGAATAGTTTTATTTCTCAGATAAGTGACTTTATTCCCAAGGCTGACTAATGACGAAACTGAGAGGTTATTTGGTGGTTATCACAGACAATGGATGATTGGGGCTTTGGGGTTCTTTTTCTTTGCTGACTCATTTTCTGGCCTTTAATGAGTCAAACTCTGTGTCATTGTAGCCTGCAAAAATGGGTGTAATAAGGTTGTGTGTCCCGGGAGCATTCTGAGTCTTAATTGACGTTGCTAAAGTATTCTGATTTTTTTTGTTTGAAGACACTGAAATGAAATTAGAATCACGAACAGAAGCACCAGCGCTTTCTGTGTGAACATCTCTGCATGGATCCACACTCCTGTGAACCTAAGTCTTTTGTATTTTCTTTGCTTTCCCTTGGTTTTTATACTTCATGGATTATGCAGAAGGCTGAATTGTTTCACTAATGCATTCAATTATGCCGCTCGAATTAGACACTTGTGTCTTCCCCTGTTTCTCTTTCTTTCTCTAGTATGAACACTTTTATATGGAAATTTAAGGTTTATCCAAATTGAACTTTCTCCTTGGCAGTTGCTCTAACTCTGCTTTCGTATGTGTTGCTTCTTAAGTCCCCTTCACATGAAAGTCTGGGACAAAATTCCATTGATTTTCAGGATCAAATTCAATATTAAGAAAACTCCATTTCCTGCTAATAATCTATTTTGGTCTCCAGACAATTTGGAGAGCTGTCTTTAAAACAGATGTCTAAATCTGATCGTCTGCTTGTTTTGTTCTCTCTAAATAACCTGCAAAAAATTGCATTTATAAGGTTTGGTCCTGCAGATTCTTATCAGCACCACTGCTGCTCATTCAAAGGTGACCCTTTTTATAGATCAGGATTTCTTTATAGAATGAAGGCTGTCAGTATCAAGTGCTAAAATTCTCAAAGCCATTTGTATTTCAAGCAAAATTTCGTGTCAGTCAGCTGACTGTTTGCTTTGACTGCAGCAAAGTCTGGTAAACAGAAAGTAGATTAATTAATAGTGAACTCAACTGAATCAGGAAAGTTTGAAGAGAAGCTAAAAGAAAAAAGGGGTCTTCGGCAAGTAGAGACCATGACTTGAATGAGAGACTGTTACTGTCATGTTGGATGGTACTTGGATTACATAGTCAGTAGTACCTTGTGCAGCATCAGCCCTATTCTAAACAGTAGTTTTAAAATTATAATAATAGAATATAAACATGATAGAATATAAACATGATCTACATATGATTTCCAAATAGGGATTACATAATTCAAATGAGGGGAAGTATTAAAAAGGAGGGATAAAAATTGTGAAGCAGAGACATGGTACTAGTTCCAGGAAAGAGACACTGGGTTACGACATGTTTCTTGCAGTATCTTTGATGAGATGTTGAGAGGTTCAGAGCTGGGCAAACACAAATCACAGGAGAAGAATTGGCAGAGATTGGCCATATTCAGTCTTGTTTTTCTGCAGAAGCCTATCTTTAGCATCTGAATTTGAGAAAGTGATCAGTGATTCAGGCCACCTACAATCCAGCGCTGCCAGACCAGGCTGTCTGCACTGTCAGTGGAGAAGAGCAGTCATGATACCTAAATTAGCTACTGGGAGCAGATTATTCTGAATAGAGCCCTGAATTTAGGAATGGAAGGAGGTTCTTTTACAGTTTTAACTAAAGAAGGCTGTTGAAACAGCTGGAGACCCAAATGGATGAAAATGTGCATATTGCTTGGCTCTGATTTTCTAATTTAATAACTATGGAGGAGCATGAAAATCTGGTTTACTTTAAGGTAAAATATAGAGGAAAAAATATGAGGAAAAAATGGAAAATAATGTTGGTTTCTTCAGTGCCCACATATATTTTGGGGGAGGGTTTAGTCATGCACAATGGGAAATCCTAGTGAGGAACCTTAAAACAGAAATAATGAAATGCATGGGGCAGCAGTGCAGAAAAAAAGGCCACATAATTGCAAGTAGGATTGTGTTTAGCAGATAAAGGTAATTCCAACAAATATATTTAGAAGAACTCACTCACTGTTGCTCTTTATCTTTTTAATATGGTTGCTTGTTGTCAAGGTGGTTTTGCATTGTTTTGCTTTTTGTAGTTGGTTTTAACCCATTGTCACACTATAAAATTTTAGCACTAATAATAGTTACAGACAGTTTTTAGTTGTGCCATGTGGGTCCATTATGCTCACTCTCCCTTGTTTGGGATTTTTTTTTCCCCCTTTCTCAGTTGGTATGTTTTGCTTAGAGTTGTGTACAATAATGTATAATGAATTTCATGGGTGAATAAAAATAGGAAACTAAAAATAGAGGAAATGAGGATGATTGATCTCAGAAGTGTAGGAGCGTGGGTTGGATAGGAGCATTCTGTTCTGGGTAAGGAATTGGTTGGATGGACGAGTTCAGAGAGTGTTGGTAAACGGTGTCACATCCATCTGGCAGCCAGTCACTAGTGAAGTCCCACAGGGATCAGTGCTTGGCCCGGCATTGTTTAATATCTTTATTGAAGACATGAACGGGGGAATTGAGTCCACCAGTAGCAAAGCTGGGGGCAAACGTTGAACTACCAGAGGGTAGAGGGGCCCTTCAGAGGGATCTTGATAGGCTAGAAAAATGGGCAGATTCTAATAGTATGACATTTAACAAGTCTAAATGCCAGGTTCTTCNGACAGAGCATGGTGCCCATGGCACTGGGGTTGGGGGTGCGATCCCTGTGTGGGAGTCACTTGGGAGTTAAACTAGATGATGCTTGTGGGTCCCTTCCCACTTGGAATAAACTGTGAACCTGTGAAAAGCTAAGAAAACTGTAGAATAAAACCTATATTACACAATTCTCGAATATGTTAGTGGGTGGCTTTTTGAATGGCTCAGTGGGTTTTGGCTGACTAATACTCTGAGTCTTAAAGAATATGAGCAAAGTACTGTCGTTATCTGTGTTATAGTTTAACTAAGTACCACACAGCCACTCCCAGTGGGATGGGGAGGAGAATAGAAAAGGTAAGATCCATGGGTTGAGATAGAAACAGTTTAATAATTGAAATAAATAAGGTGTATCATTCAGCCCCTCCAAGACAATCCCTCCTAGTTTCCCCTGGGCATGTTGTTCTATGGTACGGAATAGAGGAGCTTAGTGACATGGTCTAGCTGGGGGGTGTAGGGTTGGATGATCCTGGGTCCCTTCCGGCTCGGAGTGGCCGGCTAGACTGTGAGGGAACTAGGTTTGTGTTACCGCTCTGGGATGTGCTTTCGATCTCTGTACGGGTGTTAGATGGTGAGCTGGACTAGATGATCCTTGTGGGTCCCTTCCAACTCATAATATTCTGTGATTCTGTGATATCCTTTTGGCCAGTTTGGGTCACCTGTCGTGACCATGCACTTGTGCTACTTGTGCTCCTGCCCACTGTCAGAATATAAGACACTGCAAATTCTGTGATTTAGAGCAAACACAAACCTAAAACATCAGTGTTTTATCAACATGGTTTTCATATAAATCCAAAACACAACATTGTACCAGATACTTGGAAGGAAAGTATCTATTCCAACTGAAATCAGGACAATCTGCAGGGAGGACCTGACTATTCTACTTAAGAATTGTTTGGGGTGGAATTCTCTTGACCTGGTGTTGGGTAGGGCTACACCTCAGCTATCCCTAGGACCCAAATCCAGGGGAAAACCTCATCAATTTATTTTTTATTTCTGGAGTGTGGCCCCTGAGGTTGAGAAAATTAATGCTGTCAGTCTGTCAATCTCATATTGCTTCAGTTAAGCAAGATCTGCCTGGGTTTTAATGGTTTAACATAATGAGACTTCTGGTTTTTTCCCCACTGTAAGTGAAAGGAATAAGGTGGATCAGAAAACTTCAGCTATAGATGAGGAATTGATGAGAATTCAATGACAATGCAATGAGCCTACAGACAGACGGTGTGTATACAACTCTTGACCATCATTAAGAAATAATGCTGAACTTCTTTCAAAAAAAGAAATTAATGAATGGTATTCACAGTGCTGTTGCTATTGCTTTCCAGGCAGAAGACAACCTTGTCAAGTAGTTAAATGAACAAACAGAAAGACCAAAACTCTCTCTTATTTTGGGTTGTTACCAAGATAGATGTTGCTGTCAAGAAACCCTATGGACTTCCAGTATTTATTTTACATGGAAGGTTGGGGGGATGTTCTGGTGAAAGGCAGTGGTAAAGAAAAGATTTTTACATGATAGATGGAGTCAGAGCTCAAAAGACTCACTGGAGTCGTATATACTTCTTTGCTATAGCAATTGGACCGACGTCTCTGCCTGGGGTTGTAAAATGTACAATTAATCTATTCCAAGTAAGCCAAAATCATCTTTTCTCAATCCAGCTGATGTAATGGCTTTCAGACATGAGTTTCTGAAATGTGTGGGTGCTCATTGTAAGTGTGGAAATGTCCAGTTAAATACATGAAGTATTGCAGCTTCTCTCCCCAAAAACTTCCCAGCATGGGCAGCTAGATATTTTCCACTGAAGTCACTAGCTGACAATGCTTCTATTTGTGATGCACAGGAACATCTTTCACTTGGCATTTTTATTTGCTAACTTCGACTTCAGCTTTAGCATCTTGAAGAGTTTGACATTGTAACTCACTTTCTCGACTCAGTCAATACATGAGGAGAAATACCGATCAGAGGTCATAACGTGCTGTTCCATCGGCTCGGTATCCTCATCTGGATTTGCAAATCAGGTCATGAACATAAATGTTATATGGGAGCCAGAAGATAGGAATTACAATAGTGGGTCAGCAGTTGTCTGCACCGTCTGGGATTCTGTCTGGCACTGTTGGCACCATAGGTCTCAGAAAAAGGGGCATGCTGGAGGGTAGGACTGTACATGTCTTGGGAAGATGAATAGTTGTTTTGTGCCTTCATACATCTGTATTCAGGACAGATTGAAAAGGACAGGAATTACTACATGTACTAGTCTGTGGAACCACTTCGTGGGAGCAAACCAAGGACTAAATGTGTGATCGTTCCTCTCTGGAGAGAAAGCGTTTGCATATCTGTATTTCATTTCTCTTTCAGTCTCCCCAAATGTCTTTTTTTCTTTTTTTCACCAATTTTTTATTCAATTTGATAAATAAGTAGAGAGCTCAGTGACAATGAAATTCCTGCAAATTTGTGAACTTTAGGGGAGAGGAGACAGACAGGGAATGAAGGAAAGGCTCTAACAAGTAGGTTGCACTTTGGTCAGAAACCTTTGCAGGCACCACTGAGGTCATATAATAGAAGGTAAAAATGTCCATTGGAAGGGACTGCTGGAATCTCCAGTGCTGCCACCTGCTCAAAGCACCAGACTGTATTAGGTCTGCCTTGCCTGGGATGAGTCTCAAATGCTTCTGAGGCTGGAGATTTGACCAGGGACCAAAAATTTTGTCCCTAGATGACCATTTCCAATGCTGCACTCTACCACAAATGAAGAATTATTTCCTGATATCCAGTCAGAACCTCCAAATTGGGGTAATTTGCCCATGATTGAGAAGCATTTGTCTCCATCATTGTTATAACTCCCCTTGGAGTAGTGGTAGGCTGAGATTAGAGTCCCCTTTAGTCTCCGCTTCACAAAAGAAGCTGATCTTGAGTTAATCAACTGCAAGAAAAGCAAGTCATAGGTAACTAATACCCTTGCAATTACTTTTTCTTTTATAAGTGGGAAGACAGAGAGATGAGAATAAGATATCTCTGCACTCACTGCAAAAATGCATGAATACAGCAGTGCAATGCATTGGTCTGCACCTTTCCCTCTGTTTTTAGGAGAGTAACAACTACTAACACAGCTACATGTACTTTCTGGACAAGTGATGTAGTAACTTGCCTGATGTCAACATTATAGAACAGAAATCAGTCACCTGTCTGGCAGCATTATCTATTTCATGGGAAATTCAGATACTGTTCTCTCTAGTGCAGTTTCAGATCAGCAGATTTGAATTTGCAGAGTTTATGTAATGCCTCATTGAACTACCACAATAGTCCCTTAATGAATACAAGTTTACATTTCAGAGATGGGTTTTAAATAATTTCAAAATTGCAAACTTATTACTGTTTTGCCATTTCCTCCATCATCTTTAAAAAGTCATTTAAATATATTTCCATTTTATTTTTTTATAGAGAGATTTGTAACAGCTATTGGTCACATAGGAAAATCAAGGCATCAAGAAAACTGGGTAGTGTCTTGTCTGAAAAGAATTGTAGGGATTTCCAGTATGTATTTCTGATTAAATGTTGATTTGCAGTGTTTGGGCCAGCGATGGGGTGGCATTTAGCAACTCCATTGCACTGCACCCTGGAAGTCTGCCTTGCGATCGATGGTAAAAGGGCTGGAAGATAAGCCCTATGAGGAGAGGCTGAAGGAGCTGGGGCTATTTAGCCTGGAAAATGGCATCCTGGCCTGTATTAGGNCCTTATCACTGTCTATAACTATCTAAAAGGAGGTTGTAGTCAGGCGGGGGTCAGTCTTTTCTCCCTGGCCACTGGAGACAGGATGAGAGGTCATAGTCTTCAGCTTCAACAGGGGAAGTTTAGACTTGATATTAGGAAAAGGTTTTTCACAGAAAGAGTGATCCAGATTTGGAATGGGTTGCCCACAGAGGTGGTTGAGTCGCCAACCCTGGAGGTGTTCAAGGGGAGGCTGGATGAGGTGTTGAGTGATACGATCTAGATGTAGTTGCTAGGTTTAGTTGGACTATAGGTTGGACTAGATGATCTTTGAGGTCCTTTCCAGCCTTATGTATACTGTGAATACTGTGATGATGAGCCAGCTGGAAGCTGCTGGGTCACTCTCAGAGAGCAGACCAGTGCAACTGTGCTGTGGTGGGTATTGACCATAGATTGCCAGCTAAGGAAGAAGGACATGAGGCCTTCTTCAGCAAACGGAAGAAGCCATTCAAGAGAAGACAAGACTCCGGGGATTTTATCCATGTGTGGATGTAGAGACAGGGCCAGATTCTCCGTGGTATCCTGTGAAAGGACAAAAGGTGATAGGCTCAAGATGAAATTCAGAAAATTCTATCTAAAGATAAGCAAAGATTTTTTACAAGGTGGGGAGTCTGAAATCTGGCACTGCCTGCCCAGAGATGTTTTGACTCTCCATCCTTGCAGCTATTCAAACCTAGACGTACATGGCCTCGGGAAAACTGCTCTAGCTGACCCCTCTTTGAGCAGAGGTTGAACTAAATGATGCTTAGAGGTCACTGCCAGCCTCAGTGACTGCAGCTCTATGAGAAACCACATTCCTTCTTTTCCTTTGCATCAGTGAAGTAGCACGCAACAGTGAGGAGCAAGGTACGTGATTTCTGGAGATGTGCTTGGAGTTTCCATGAAGGAACAAGTGGGAATGGTTTGCAGCAAAGCTTTCCCAGAGTATTTTCTTAGAGCAATATAAATTTTCATGAGTGAAATAATCTACCTTGAATAACTTAATTATTGGCAATAAAAGAAACCACAAGACCGATCTGCAAATTACAGGGATAAAAAAATAAGTGCAGGTGTAGACTTCACTGTACCTTTGTTGAAACTCTGTAGGTATTCCGAATGTATGTTTAAGAATGTCAAATGAATAAATAACAGCTACTGCAGCTATGTACTCTTTTTAACTGCAATTACTGGTACACTGCAATCTGCTTTCTGAAAGTGTTGGAAATCCTCCAAAGACAGAATAGGCCACAGCATTTTGGTACAGTTGATCGAGATGAAGTGATATGATGTCCTTGCAAGGGGGAGGAAGGAAAGCAAGAAGAGAATGACCGGGCAGATAATGGCTGGTGAATATCTGGATTTTAGTTAAAACTGGACAAAAGAAAATACTTCAGAGGCTCATAGTCAGACAATAGCTGGTGTTACTCGTAAAGCAATACTTTAAAGAGGTCTTGAACATTTCGTCTGAAAAAGAGCAGCGTAAAATGAATAACAACTTTGTGTATTTCAATAGCTAATTATGTTCACTGTAGGTTATTTTCTAAGTGCTCAATTCCAGTCTACATTGTATGTAATTAAACATACTTTAGGAAAGGTAGGTATAGCATCTAAGGGAATGATTTAAAGACCATTCAAGGAACATAAGAAAAAAAGATCTTTGGTTAAATTAGAAATAGTACCAAAGGGAATGTTACTGTCATGGTAAACTTAGTTAACTGAAGAAAGGCATGTTTTGGAGTGAAGGCAGCCCAGGAAACAAAGTTTCTTTACATCCAGAAATTCATCCAATTTACCAGCAGTCAGCCAGAAGCATGTTGGGTAGTAGATTAGGTGGCTAGAGACTTGACCAGAGCAGCTGTAACACGAAGTGGTTGCACGTGCTTCAGGGCTGCCTTACAGACAAATAGGATCAGTTCTTTCCTGCTGTGCCAAAGGAGGAGGTTCATTCTGTGATCTGCCTCTGGGACTCGGGATCACTCGTTATAGTGATGTGAAATTGTGTGTTTACTTTCAGTGGGTACCATGAACAACCTGCCAGTTTGCAGCAAAGCTGCTCTTCTTCAAATGACAACCCTGATCTGCTTCCTCTCCTTACACATGGTGGGAATGGCCAACTTGTAAATGCCTCTGTCACAGGTTCACAGGTTATTCTGAGTTGGAATGGACCCACAGGATCATCTAGTCCAACTCCCAAGCAAATGCCCACCCAGGGATCAGACCCACAAGCATGGAACCACGGGCACCACGCTCCATCCGTCCAAGCCTCCCACCATCTAGACCATGTCACTGACTTCCTCATCCAGTCTTCTCTTAAACACCTCCAGGGATAACAACTCCACCACCTCCCTGGGCAGACCATTGCACCAAGAGATCACTCTCTGTGAAAAAACTCTTCCTAACATCCAGTCTAAAGCTTCCCTGGTGTAGTTTAAGGCCATGTCCTCTTGTTCTGGTGTTGTCAGCCTGAGAGAAGAGATTGACACCCATCTGACTGCAACTTCCCTTCAGGTACGTAGTTGTAAACAGCAATGAGATCACCTCTGAGTCTCCTCTTCTCCAGGCTGAACAACCCCAGTTCCCGCATAAGGCTTGTTCTGCAGTCCTTTCACCATCCTTGTCACCCTTCTCTGGACCCTCTGAAGCAGCTCAACATCCTTCTTAAACTGGACAGCCCAAAACTGGACACAGTACTCCTACCTCTTTTATCTCCAACTGCAAGATCCAGCCAATACTGAAGACAAGCAAGGTCTCCTTTTTCACTTACTTATTTTTCATTTGTCCATTATTCTGTCACTGACGGAGACATACCAGTTTCTTTTTCCCTCTGGTCTCTGTACTTGCCTCTCTGGCCTTCAAAGGCAAGGTCATTTCAGGGTCTCCTCTCTTACACCCTCCCTATAACTTCTCTTCATCTTGATGTCAAAATTTCATCTCTTTCTTCTTGTCAGCCTCTTTTCATGGAGTCTGATTTGTGCAGGGCAGTATTTGTCTCCACTTTGTTGACTGAAAATCCACTTTAGTACAGTTGCAAGTGTCTCTGCCTCTCACGAGGAAGACCAGGAGTTCGATTCCTGCCAGGGAAGCAGTGATGCTGTTTGAGAGTTGGATTCGATGATCCTTGTGTGTCCCTTCCAACTCAGAATATTCTGTGTGTGATTCTCTCTGTGTGTGATTCCTAGGAAATCCATTATTATTTATTATTGTGTTGCTTTGGAAGTTAGCTATGAAAATAGATACACTACAGGTATTTACAGAGACATAGCAAATATTCTAATATTCTAAGCCTATGCCAGACAGTTCTACTACAATTCACCTTTCCCTGTGGAAGGGGAGAGAAGAATCGTCTATATAGCTTATGCCAGTGTGGGAAAAAGAAAATTACTTCAAAGGAATCTGTTGGTTGCTGTGCTGAAAGGAAATAAACTATGAACGAAATGACAACAAACCTCAGAAGGTGACATTCTTCTGCAGAAAATGGAATAATATTGGTTTTGCCTAGGTACAAATTTTTTGCTTTTGTGAAGTTTGGAATGACTATATCTTATGTGTGTTCAGAACTTATTTCTTGTTGGAGACTGCATTGGAGTGGACAGGACTGAAGAGTTTGGGGGTCCCACCTATATATCTGGTAATGGTGTAACTGTGAGCAAATTGTTTCACCCCTCTATGCTCATTTCTCACTATGAAATAAGGATAATGAAACCTCCTTCCTCCATAAAGCTTTTTCAGTCCAGTCAGAAAATCGGGCTATGAAATGTATGTGTCCTGCTGCTATTACACAGCAAAACGTCTTGAAGGCTTCTTGAAAATTTAAGAGAGACACATCCATGTTTATCCAAAGTCAGCATGAAGCATTACAGCTGTAATATTAAGGCCTAAGAATCCAAATAAAGAGGAATTGGTGCCTAGCCCACATTTTGTGCTTTATGTTGCCGGTTGTTCATATGTACAAGAGGATACTTCTTCTATTACCCACCAGCCTCTTTTGACTGTGTCGGTCTTTTTAAATTGCCAAGAATAGAAATGAATACATAAATGGATGTATTTCTAAACCACCTTCCTCTTCTTACAGAATGTAAAATGAGGAGGTTATTTCTGCTCTGCTATATAACATGTGTAGTTGCAGTGGCTTTGAGAGGCTTCAGCATCATAAGCTTTACAGTTAGTTTAAGGGATGTTGTTCTGTTACTAGGACACCACAGGATCTACCAAAAACGAATGAAAAATACTTCTTTTTCTTCTTTTATTTCTCCAAGGCATTGTATTTGTATTACAGTACAGAGTGATGTGATCTCATTACTTCAAAGGCAATCTAACTTTGAACTCCTTGTGTTTATAACCATTTGGTCATCACACATTGGGCTCTCTGAAGGTCTTGGGTAATGATGTTGCCATCAGAGCTTTATCTATGGGTTAAGTATTTTAGGGAGTTCAGCTCTGCCGCAGAGAGCATTGATAATCTGTTTTTCTTTTCTGCCTTGCTGTTTGCTTTCTGAGATGTAGCTGTATTTTGGGAGAAACTCTGTGTGTGTCTAAACAAAGAGCTTGGTCACTGTAAATACATGCAGGAGGAATGAGTTCTGCAAACAAGGAAGACTTTGCAATGCAACTTTTTTTGTTTGTTTGTTTTGCTTTGTTTTGTTTGCAAGATCCTTGGGGAGATATATAGATGGGTAAAAGTAATACTCTTCTGAGTGCATTGACTTTCTGGAGGGGCTGTAGGTCAGCCTGACTAAACCTGTGATCTCCTGAAAAAGATGTCTAAGGAATAATATTTCAGATGTGTTTGCTGAAAGGGTTGGCATGACTCTCAGCATTGAAATCAGTGTGTTAATCTTAGTTTAAGCTGTCTGTTGGCATTCAGTGCAGATTTGCTAAGCATTATCTTCTGAATAATGGTTAGTTCTATGCACTGGTTATCCACCTGACATCTGCACCTACTTGATTTGCCATTTTACCAGAGAGAATAAGAGTTCAGTGTACACAAATACCCACTTTTGAGAGCGGAGCTTCAAATCCAAATTCATGTCATGCTACTAGAGCTAAGAGTGGTCACATTCCTCTCTGTGATATTAAGACGATTCAGAGCCAAAATTCATTTATAATTTGAAAAACTACAAATCCTTCTGTATTGGAATATGTTTTCATCTCCATATTTTATCTATTAAGGTGGAGAGTTGTTATACACAATTGTTCAATGTGTGAGCTATAGATTCAGGACAGATGATTATAGTCCTACATTGGGACATTGGGATGTTTCTTGGCCAGGATATCCAGAAGTGTTTCCGGTTTGTTTGTTTGTTTAAAATTCCTTTATGTTTTCTTATTAAGCAGTGAATTATAAAAATATAAAGAGGTTATTTCAAATGGTACCTGTAAACAAGTGAGGCTGGATAGCATTCTCTCTTCAAAAGTTAAACTAAAAGTTTAAATTCATAACTGAAACCGTGTGATAGACCATTATTATTATTAGGTAAATAATTTCTGAATGGGAATGGAGGTTAGGAGATATGTAGTCTCGTTTTGTTGATTAACTGCTTTAAGTTGTGCCATAAATCTGTCTGAAAGCAAAGAAGTTGTAGAGTTGCCTGTAAGTTGATGCACTATCAGCTATCAGAGATTGGGTTGGATGGAGCTTGGCTGCATGTGGAGCTTGAGAGGGAAATTTGGTACTGGAAATGGAACTGCTCAGTAAAGGGAACATAGAGGGTATGTGGATAAAATGTCTTGAGTACGAGTACAGAATGCATTATTTTACTGAGTATTATTTACAGGAATTTGTGTTGAGAAGGAAAAGCACCACACTTAACATGAAGGCACCTGTACATCCCCAGCCAAATTTCAGACCCTGCTTATAATGCCTGAAAATGATAGAGCTGTTGAGGAGAAAAAAAAAACACCTGTGCAAATTCTAAGCTGAGATTAGAAACTTTTGAGTCATCCTAGGCGCCATACTAAAAAAAAACCCTGCTGTTGTTGTGCTCAATCTAATTCATCTCAATGGTGAGAGACAGAACTGGCATCTTTGGTCAATATTTTTCAAGGATTATTGAGAAGAAAAATCTCTCTGCTGTCACTCAGACCACTGTATTATCAGAAAAAATCCATGGCAGCATTCAAAAAGCAAAAATTAACCAAAATACAATTCTTCTCCCGGAGAAAAGCAATTTAGCATTTAATAAAAAAAGAGTAACTTTTCTTGGAAGAGTGAATCTGCAGCCTATCAAGCCTGCCATATGATTTGAAAATTTATAACTCTCATGATTAGAAAATGTCAAGATAATCAAAATATGGGGAAAATACAGCTGCTACAGTAAATGAATGCTCCGAAAGTGAAGATTGTGCCATGCAGTAACATCAATAGAACAATCCTGACTTTTAAAACACTCTTATCACACAGTGTTTTCCTCATACGTTCCTTGAAGATAGTGAGGATTTGGTTATGATTTCACAGTTGATCTTTAGAGTGAGTTATTAAATTTACATTTTACATTTGATACACGGCTCTGATAATGAAGCTGCGCTGCAGAGAAAGTGTCAAAAAGTTTAATTTCTCTTGTGCTCAACCCTCCCTATAAAACTGCATGGGTAATAAAATTATAATCACATATTCATACCTCCTTGCAAAATAAGTGTCATGATACTTTGTATTCCCTCGGCACCAGCTCTCTCAGGTTCTGCAGACACTGTATAAACATTAATTAAGACTCGCTCCTCTGCGCTGCGTAAGTCCCGTACTGATCACCTTCCTTGTTTTGGGAAGTGTCTGCCATATTTTAATTTCTCCAGAGCCACTCTTTAATATAATACACATCAGGAAACTGAGGCAGGGCTGTTAAGTCTAATGATTAAATTCTTTCAGCAAATCAGTAATTAAGTTTGGGGCTGCAATTAAAAGTGTTGCACTTTCCAGTCCACTGTTGTAACCACCAGACTAACTCCTGTGGGGGCTTTGAAGAAGTTTCAATGATTCAAATTGCTTTCTGTGCTGGAAGACATTTAATTCATTCATAATAGGTGTAGAATTGTTAATGCATTGTCACCTGGTGTCTCTGGAGGGCAAAGGTGTGACAATAGGCAGCCATGAACCGTATCATGGCACCATTAAAAGCTCTTTTCCTACAATAAATTGTGGTAGGCAGCTGTCTGCCAGCGTAACCTGTGCTTTATTATGGTAAGTCTGTGGCTCATTTATGACTAAGTGGACTCTTTTTCTGTTGTTCCTTAGCTTGCAATGTGCTACTTTATCCTCATTTTCCAGTCAAAACAATTGTACCTTCTCATGGAATTGTCTCGTCTCCGCTTTCTTGCCAAGGGCTGTTTTATTAACTCCTGTCTGACTTCCATTTCCTGTCATTTTCTGCTGCTTTTCCATCTGAAAGAAGACAGTGGTCGTATCATGTCATAATTATTTTCTTTAGTAATTCCCACAAAGATGCTGAGTGTTTCCTAATTAGATCAGGTAGCATTCATGGTGAAACCTCAGAGTTGCTGTCTGAGGACACAAGCTTCCTTCAGATATTGGTAATTGAGCTGTACAAGCCCAAGCCTGTGCAACCCAAGTTTCTCCCAGCTGCTCAGTGAAGCACATCAGGTGTTGGAAATTGTGGGAATTTATGAGAAAGAGCAAAAAAAGCTTAATTATGGAAGTAATGGGATGTTTTCCCTCCCTATTCTTTGTGGTGTGGAAATCTACTCAGTTCTGTCTCATCACAGTCTCACTTTGCAAATAGAAAGCTGGAGCTTGTTATACTGCTGTATAGGTATGGATCAGCTAAAAAAATTGAAGACTTAGATTGGTTTGCGGGGCAGATGGATAAAACTTATCCAGGGATTGAAAACCCATTTGCAAATGTACCGCTATTTTGATGTGAAATAACTCTACAAAATGTTCTAAGCAGTGCCTTATTTTGCTGCTGGAGGGCTGTAAAATTGTAGATCATTGCACTGTAGATGAGATGTTAATTCAGGGGAATTTGTGAGCAATATAGAATTGCTGGATACATTCAGTGTGCTGCTTGCTTTCATTTTTATTGGTCAAAATGAGCAACAGGGTAGTCAGCCTTTGAGAGCACTAACAGTGAGGATGTTCCACCGACAGGATTAATGTTCACGGCGAGTGTTAGAAGCAATGGGAGAAATGGGAAAACTGCCCTTCATCTACCATTGCGGTGGGGAAATACTGTCTTAGCCCTGCTATTAGTGTTAGGAGCACCTTCCTCCCACCTCTTTCTTTAAGGGATAGGAATGGGACATTTATCTGGAGATGGGAATTGGGATACTTATCCAGACACAAACCCACAGGCACCGGGGAGGGCTGTGATCTGATCGTCCCTTTGGCCACTGCTGTGTGTTTGCTCTGCCAGTTCAGCACACTGGGTGCTGGAGCAGGATTAGATAGTTCTATGCACTGTGCAAGCATCATTACGAAACAGATTAGGAGGGAGGTAAAGCTTATTTTAGGCAGTTCAAGGTTGAGGTAGACTGAAGAGCTTCTACCACCCCTCAACTCCATTGTAGTTTTATTTGTAAGTTCTTGGTGGTTCTTGGAACTGTCCTGTTCAGGGCTAGGAATTCAATGTTTGTGGGTTTCTTCTGACTCAAGACGCTGGGCCCCTTCCGGCTCGGAGTGGCCTGCTAGACTGTGAGGGATCTAGGTTGGTGTTATGCTCTGCGATGTGCTCTCGGTCTCTGTACGGGTGTTAGATGGTGAGTTGGACTAGATGATCCTTGTGGGTCCCTTCCAACTCATAATATTCTGTGATTCTGTGTATGTGATTCTATTGATGCCTTGGGGTTTTCTCCTCATATTTCTGGGATTTTAGTTTAACTATATAGTGTCACTTAAAGCTTTCTTGTTAGGCCTTTTCCCGTGAATTGTGAAGCTCTGTTTACATTCCTTCTGAGACAGCAAAGGTAGCATGATGAAATAGACGGCCCAGAGATCCTGGAGAAGCTCCAGGGGAGAGCACAGGGGTTAGACGAGCTCTGGTTGGATGTATTGAGGTGTGGAAGGATTGTTGTATATTATAAATGTAGATTGATAAGGCTTTTTGCGGGCGTCTTTGGATCTGGAAGCTTCCATTGAAGAACTGCATCTTTTCTTTTACCACTATTACTGTAATTTGTTTGGAAGCTTTTCCTTTGTTTTTGGGCATCACTATGATTCTATGAAAACAATTGCAGCTGATCAGCTTCTTGGCTTTGTCTTCCATGTAAAACCTGCAGCAGCACTATGCCCAGGCCTTTAGGGGAGAAATGACACATTTTTGCAGCACAATGTTTCCCTGAGCTCTCTGCATTGTGTGGTGGTCAAACACTGTCCAGCTTGGCTTGCAACTCTTATCGAGCTTTCAACTCTACAGGGCTAAAAAATTAATATGATCCTTAGAATAAAGGGTTAAGAATTGAAATCATCACTTGAAACACGGCTCTGAAGTGTGTGGTGGTGTTTTTGTTTTGGCAGGTAAAATGCTAGAGAAAAAGAAGCCGTAGGTTATTCAGGGAAAGAAAATAATTTAGTTTTAGGTTAATAGCAGTGCATGGTAATAATAATTATTATAGCAGATTATACTTTTCTACTGTGGTCATAAAATATCAAAGTTTGGCCTTCCAAGTCTGGAGTGATACTTAGGTACCTTTTTCATACCAGTTATTGACCCTTTAATTGATGAGCTACTTAGTGTAAGTGCCTTGATGTAGCATCTAATACTGACTGGAAGCCTGAGCCACAGGTAGGCAGAACACAGCTATTTTGCTAAGGAGAAGGATGGAAAAGCAGCCATCCCCTGGAAAACAGGCAAAAGGACAGGGGAAAGGCATGAGCCATCTGCTTCTCTCTTATCAATCCTTGCGGTCTAACATTTAATGATATAAAATGCTGCAGAAGGACATCAAGGCAAAATAACCTTTACTTTATCCAGCAGGTGATGGGAAACATTGCTGTCATTTCCAGGGCTTAGTGGATTCTCTCTGCTCACCAAAATTCTGCCTGCCAATGCTATCAGTACAATGTAATAATGGAGGAAAGCTGGTGCAGGCTGCACTAAGAAGAGGCACATATCAGCAGCACAGTTCTGCTTTGGTCTGTTGGCAGTGTGATTCAGTCATCTTTCTCTCTTAAGAAAGATTAGGAAGAAATTCATGGAACATGCTACTTCTCACCGACAGAAGCCACTGTGATAGATGGCAGAGCTGTAGTGCATTAGCAGGGCTTTTTTGATTTTTGCTTTCTCCAGATAGAATACACATAAATAATTTAGAAAAATATAAAACTTGATTCAACCTGGCTTTCCAGCAGAAGAGAACATGAATATTTGCTAGATTCTAAAATACCTTGTCATAAAACTGACTTGTGGCTAGGTTCTTCCCAGTGCTTTGTGATTCTCTTTGCCATTCTCATCTGGTTTTGCCAATTAGACTCCCCCCAAAGTCTATAAGATCATACATATATTTGAGACATTTAAATTCTATCACAGTCACTTAGCTTGTAATTACTTAAAAAAGTAGTATGTTTTCCTGCAGTGTGTGGCACCAGTTAGTGCAGCTTCTTAAACACAGCCCATGACTCAGGATGCTATTTGCAAAATCAGAATCAAAAGTGTTGTAATTGATATCCAAATTATGCCAGTCAGACCCGTTTTAAGAGTTTGTTGCAAAAATAATTGGGCCTGGATTAAAATTCTGAAAATCTTAATTGATCCCTTTGACTTTCCAAAGATTGGTGAGCGTCCAAATTAATGTTTGGGACATATGTTTCCAGCTACAATCTGCCAGACATATCTTGAGAAAAAAAGAAATAACTTTAAAAAAAATGTTATGGACTGTGCAGGATTTTATCATCATGAATAAAATGGTTTGGCATTTTTTTTCATGATCTATCAGATCTCTTTCCTTGCAGTCTCCAGGTAGAAGCTGTCATAATTGTTGCTCTAGACACTAATTTTTCCTTAAAAAACAAGAGTATTGTAATTAAAGTGCTTGCTGCTTTTGGTGGCTAGAAAGCAAAACATCACAGAATATTCTGAGTTGGAAGGGACCCACAAGGATCATCGAGTCCAACTCCTGAGTGAATGCCCATACAGGGATTGAACCCACAACCCTGGTATTAATCTCAGGGTCATATCATCATCCTTTTTTTTTTTTTTTTTGTATATTACCCAACTCC
>WEKX01002030.1:51830-82259 GCA_013390025.1 Pitta sordida
CTTTGAAGCCACACTCCCTTGTCCTGTCACTTCATGCCCTTACAAAAAGTCCCTCTCCATATTTCTTGCAGTCTCCCTTCAGATACTAGAAGGCTGCAATTAGGTCACCCAAGAGTCTTCTCTTCTCCAGGCTGAACAATCCCAATTCTCTCAGCCTTTCCTCATAAGAGAATTGCTCCATCCCTCTGATCTTGGTGGCTCATTCCAACAGGTCGATGTCCTCCCTCTGCTGGGGACCACACAGCTCTGGAGAGCTGAGTACAGGGAAGAGTCATCTCCATGAAAAAATGAGGAGACCTGAACCTGGCCTGGTTTCCTCGTGCCTTGTTAGCAGAATGAAAGCATCCTTACTGAAATCATTACATATGTCAGCAAATGTCCCTCACATAACAGGCCTGAAGAGGCTGGTAATGAAATAAAGCAAGGTAATTTAGCAAAGAGAAGAGACACTTTGGATTTCCCCTGGTGGTTAGCAATGACTTTGATTTTTCCTGCTTTGTTTAAGTTGCTAAGGAACCTTATTTGATCTTGAATCTATTTTTAATTGACCCAAAATGAAGGGGCTTGTTACAAGAAAATGCTTTCTTGAATCTACATTTGTGAATCGAGATCATTCAGAGAAACAGTTCATTCTGGATTGAGATGTTTGATGTTTTCAAAGCAACTGTTTAGTCCTCGAGAAAAATATTTAAAGGTAAATACAGACTAACAAACTGAAGTCTGCTAGCTATTTTGGAAATTTAGTGTGGTTCATTGCTATAAAAAGTTTAAGAACAACTTTACTGTTCTTTGAGGGTCCTCTGTCGAAAAAACCTGAAATTAATTGCATCTTGAGCTAATTCAGGTATGATCTCAAAGAAAACAAACCCCTTCCCCACCCTGTAACTGAAATGGGGCCGCTTGTGATCACAGTCGTGCTATATGGTGTGACTTCATATGTATTTAAGTTTATGTTCCCTTTAAAATAGCTTTCACAAGACTCACAGGTTTGAGATTTTGATGTATTGCTGTTTCATTTAGACCATCTGTCTTATGATGTCCTGAAATGGTGTTTCTTGTAACACAGTTCCTATCAGAGTTGTGTTATTAAAAATCAAGTTTCATCTTTTTTTTAATATTTTTTTTTTTGCCAGGCAAAGCTGCTTGGCATCAACACTGTTGGTAAATAAACACAATCAAATATTCTTCCAGTACTGCATTCCCATGTGTGTTTGTTGAAACTGCAGCTCAAATGAGGTTGGATGCAGCAGTTCTACCTGACTGCAGACAGGCACAGCAATATTTCCCTTTGTACTGAGCTTCGAAAAAGCACAGGTAACTTAACTAAAGTCCTGTGCAAGGTCTTTCCATTTGAGATAAGTAATACAAGGTGCATAATTTTCTTCAAACAAGTGAAGTAGATTTCTGAGAAATAAATTAGCACACCTTCGGGTGCTGCTGTATTAACATTTTAAGACATATTGTATAAAGGCAAGGAAATTCTAAATTACAGGAGATTCTTCTTGATCTTTTTGGCTTAGATCATTTAATATAAGATTAATTTAAGGTATTCTGTATTCAGGGATGCATTCACTAATCTAATAGTCCTCCTCCATTTTTAACTGCTCTAATTGTATTTATTTTAAAATTATCTGGCATTCATTGGCTTTTCTGACAATGTTAATTTATTCTAGTATATTTTCTAATGTCTTCCTATGCCAGAGGGTAGTGGAGGAAAAAAATATTAGGATACCAACACCATGTGGGACTGGAATGACTCTGAGTCTGGAATATGGGCTGTAATTAAGAGTAATGGGATAAAATGAAGTCCAAGCCATGAAGGAGCCTTGACAGTAAGATCTGTTGAATTGTGGAGATATTTCCTACAGCATATGGTGAAAATCTCATAATTTTGAAGTTGCAATTAGACTGGATAAATTAGAAGAATTACTATAAAGGAAGCAATCATAGTCTGCTTACAGGTGGAGATTACCTTTCTTTTCAATCTCAGTTTTGAATTCTTCTCCCCGTTTGCTTTATCAAGCTCCTCCAGTGGGACTGGAAAGCATTTATGGAAAAGAAAGTATGCTGTGTTTGTATGTAGGATTACCTGAGAGACATGTACTGCAAAAGACATCTATAGCTTTTCCCAATGGATCCAAGCTACCAGAGCTCTGATTTTTCTCTGTCTTTACTTGTTGGGGAGAGGACCTATGACTGTTCTTTGCCCTGCTCCCCAAAGAACTAATAAGACTAGTTGTTTCCATTGGTGGACAGAGAAGGTCTGGGGAAACTCTATGATGAAAATCAATGCAAAGGCCAGAAAAAGAAATAGTGATAATTTCTTCTGGTCACCTCCCGAGCTATTACTCTCTAGCACTGTCGCCAAAAGTGGTGCATTGGAAGTGCTGTGGGAATTAAGGTGTCAGATTGGACAGAGCTTTGAGCAAGCTGGTCTAGTAGAGGGTATCCCTGCCTGTGTCAGGAAGTTGGAATGAGATGATCTTCAAGGCCCCTTCCAAGCCAAACCATTCCATGGTTCCATGATTGCTACCTAGTGATTTCATGTGGGGAGGCCATCACATGTATAACGGGTATTTTAGGTCAAAACTGGAGATTAAAGAGCATTTGAGACCAACCTCGGTGACAGGACAGAGTGTGAGGAAAAATAAGGCCATGGACATGGATGGAGGCACATCTCTAAGGACCAAAATGATTCTGGAATTCGAAGTAGCAACTGTGACTTTTATTTGCAGTGGAGCACAGGCAGTCAGGGACAGGATCCAAACAAACTGTCATATGACCAGAACAATGACCCAAGACATAAAGCCAGGGTATTTTACCATTTGTATGTCTTTTTTTCTTGAGCCTATTAGCAGTCTTGTGTAGTGATTGCTGCATATTGGTATGTTAGATATTTGATATGAGCTTTAAGTAAGGAACCGTTCATTCCTGAGGCATCCCTTTGAGTGCTGCCAGTTTAACAGACCTGTGACAGCGATGTAGTGAAGATAAAGGAGAGAAATGTAACAGAAATCAAACAGAGAAATAAACAAACTTTTAATCTTTGGTGAAGAAAGGAATTTTTATTTCCCCCTAACTTGAGTGATCTGTCTGAATAATAACTTGTTTCTGAAGGATTAGGGCCCATTTCACATGATCACTGTTATCTTCATTGCTCCAGGTCTCTTTATCACAGTATCACAGTATTAGCAAGGTTGGAAGAGACCTTCGAGGTCATCGAGTCCAACCCGTAACCCAACACCAACCCATTGTCTAAACCATGGCACTAATTGCCTCATCCAGCCTACTCTTAAACACCTCCAGGAATGGCAACTCCACCACCTCCCTGGGCAGACCATTCCAATGAGCGATCACACTCTTTCTGCAAGGCAGTGAAAAACTTGAACTTGGAAAGCTACAATCGTAATACCAGTTCTGCTTATTAGGATAAACAACCTGCAGATAAACTGTAACTATTTTATTAATTAACAGCTGTATTTTTCTCCTCTGGAAATATCAACAGAGAGGCCATTCCTGTGACTGACCAGGAGAAATTGCTCAGCTGTCAGAGCCAAAGATGTCAGGTGGTTTTCCAGGACTCTGAATACAGCATGTGTCATGCTTTTATTCTAACCAGGACTTAGTGAGTGGGCAGTCAGGGAAATGGTGTTTGCTGGCATTGATGGCATTTCATACCATGGCCAAGCAATAAAGAGCCACACTTGTGAATGGCCCAAGAGAGCGTTACAGTCCACAGTTCCAGACAATGCATATTCTCATTACAGAATTCCAATATTTAGGACTGTTTTGATGGAATGATAAGTCTAGGCAAGGTAGATTGCTGCTCAGTGTTATTAACAGGCAAATCGCATCACAGAGCAAAGATGTGTGTAAATATTTCAGCAGACTGAAAGAAAATGAACCTCATGCTGATCTCAGAAGGCTTTTCCAAAGTGATTCTGTCATGGTTACTTTCAAATATTTAGATTTATTGCTAGGGTTATTGTGAGTCTGTGAATTCACAATGCATGAGTAAATATGTGCATTAAATTCTCCTGCATTTGCAGGGGAAAGGATGACTGACCAAACATAGCCCTCTTCCCATCCTGGTGTCAAGTAGAAATAATCCGTACTCATACATACACCTCATACTTTTAGGCATAGAAAAGCTGCTACTGGCACAGGATAGAGTCCTTCTGGACAGACATAAACTGGAAGAAAATTCTACATTTAATGACTTGTGGACAAGGATGAACAAGGAGTATATGAGAACTCCCAATATTTGAAATCCCAGAATCACAGAATATTCTAAGTCGGAAGGGACATACAAGGTTCATTGAGTCCAGCTCTCAAGTGAATGGCCCATACAGGGACTGAACCCATGACCTTGGTGTTATGAGCACCATGCTGAAATGCTACAGTGACTTAAATGACCGGGTTAATGGGCAAAGGGAGTTGTCATGGTAAAATGTTTATGATGTAGCTGTATGTATGGGTAGCTACTAGCAATTAATAGTTAATCAATTAACTATCTTAACAATGACATGGTCTAGTTGGTGGGGAGTTGGACCAGATGATCCTGTGGGTCCCTTCCAACTCGGAATAACCTGTGAACTATAAGCCTGATACCTGCAGTAAGTAATTCCATTTATCTCTCAATAAACCTAATGGGTGCAAGGTCGTAATACCAAATTTCAATAAATGCAGGACTCTCAAATGCCAGAGCCACACAGTGTACAGTCATGTATATAATTGCAGTATCTTATGTGTCAGAAACCTGGAAGACCCTTACTTTCTAGACCATCAAACCACAGGCAGGACAGAAATAATTGCCATAGACCCCTATCAGAAAGTAGTCCCATGAATTTTTGACCAGGTTAATTACTGTTTACTCACAGAAGGCATAATTAAACCTTGTATTTTGTTAATCAAACTACTGCTTGCACCTTATGAACCACAGGCATGTTCCTAGGCTGGAAAGAGGTTTAATTCTCTTCAATTTTTTCCTCATTCCCACTTCTCTGAACTTTCTTAATAATGTTTTCTCATTAGCAGAATTTACTTGATTAACTCCCTCATTTAATGAGGTGCTTTGGGATGATAAAGACAGCAGTCCATTCTGCTGAGTGACTTTGAGATGTTAAAAATTAAATAAAACTTGTAAGTACCAACCATTTCCCTGCTGGTCCTTACTAGCGGTTGTTTTATGTGAGAGAATATTCTGTTCCAGCTAATGTCCCACCTTCAAGAAGCTGATTTTCAAATTCTTGTTAATAACAAGTGTTGGCACACTGTGGGAGAAACTGGTTTCTTTTCTTAGACAAATACTTAGAATAGTTTAACAGTAGGTCAAGCTCGCCTGATTTTCAAGTAATTAACAATTTTATTAGTTTTTTATAGAGAGAAGATAGTGATACTAATTTACATTAGATCTCAAAGAAAATACTCCAAGGAAATTAACCTTTGCTGTTACAAAGCATTTTTTGCTTGAGGCTACCGTGTTCTGGAATGTAAAAATGGAGCCTAGCTCTAAATAATATTGGGAAAACAAGAGAGTGGATGCTATGGCTGAGTTTTATATCATTCAGGTCATTAAAGAGAATTGGAATTGATCTTTCCCATCAGAATTTTTCAGTGTTTTGTTTTGTGGGTTTCTTGCTTCTGTAGTTGTGGAGGAAACCGAAGTGTAGTGTGACTTTACTGCATTTTATTATGATAAAGATCTTGGCTCATCACTTTTAAGACAGGGAGCGAGTTCCCTTTTTACTGAGAGGTCGTGTGTTTGGAGTTCAGTGTGCTCAACATCTGCATATCATTTCAACAGCTGGCAAACTTGAGGAGCATCTGCTTTCTATTACAGCTACTTTTCATCGAGGGCTCATTGCTTACATAGAGATTTCACTGGTCATTACGTGACAAAGTGGTTATTTAAGGGCACGGATTTTGCCTGTTTTCATGCAATGCTTGATGCATTGTAGCTGCTGACAGAGGCAAATGCAAGAAACATTAAGAAATGGCCAGGAACAATGTGGATAAGGAAGAATATAGTGAAGAAAAGAGAGCAAAGTTCTACATTTGTAGGTACTTACTACTGAGCTTCTAAAATGCTTAAACACAAATTTGTAGTTTTGAATGAGACGCTTCATTTAACAGATTATATTGCTCTGACAGATGTTTAAGATTGATAGTATTTTTAGAACTGTTTCAAAGTCAAACCTCTAATGAAAGTGATTAATTCTTTACCTCTGATTTTTGTTCTGTTGTTTTGGTCACGATACTCTGTTGATGAACTTGGTATCTAAATCTAATGAAAACTCATCGTGTTTCTACATTAGTGTGTAACTGTGGACCTGTGAACCTGTGTGAACTATCCAGAGTTATCACTACATGTGACTCAGTGATGCCTTTACGGAAGAATAACTTGGATTTGGCCGGTGATCTTCCCAAATTACCCTTTTATCCTGTCTGTTGTTTCTCAAGAAAGGCTTTTAAAAGATTCTTCTTGTGTCGGCTCAACCAATAAATGTCTTCAGAGGAAACGTCTAGGAATGGTAGAGTAATAGATGATTATATAGCCATGAACAGGAGGCTGAAAACACCTGCATTCTGCATTCTAGTAATAACATCTGAAACTATGGGTCAGGACATTTTGTTCACTCGTATGAACATCCTGGCCTCGTTCTCATTTGTTCTGGGAACTCCTTCTTTACTTGAAGAGTGAAGTAAGAGCCCTCTAGATGGTCTTAAAGGCATACCAGCAACATGATCTGCTGAGCCTGGTGCCAGCACTGAGTCCCCTTTTGGAGCTCATAGGCTCACGTTGCAAGTGTTTGATCAGTGAACCTCAAGGGAATTAAGATTCCCAATGAAGCTTCCTAAAGCTCACAGACTACAAGTTGTTTTCTTCTCACTTCCATCCTGACATTTCACATTTATTTTTAAACTCAAAGCCAGGAAACACAGTTTACATTCTCTGAGTGAACTCAATTGCATACCCTGGTGTTTTCAAGGGGGACCAGAATATCTATTTGGGATCTTTATGGAAAAATAGTTTAATTCTGTTGTTACTTGTTACTGCTGTTTATCCAGTTGTTCTGCCGTGGTCTTGCCACTAAGCATGCTAATGCCATTAATGGAAACGGATGAGAAAGAACTTAATTTGTTCCAGGGAATTTTCCAGGAGAGGGCAGCCATAGTTAATTATGGGTCAGATCATGTAATACAATGTGAATATGGATTACTGGCAGCGTTTGTCTGTGACACTCTATTGCCCAGCATGGTTTGTGTGCTTAGTTCTTCTAATTTGTTCTGTTATTTGGATTGCAAGTGCATGAGAGATAGACTTTTTCATAAATTAATGCTGGAAAAGACAACCCACCTAATAGAGTGGTTAACTCCCGGTGCCATATACTTGCTGAAACCGCAAATGCTCTTGGGTGCAGCTTCCATGTCACTGTATGCTTTACGTACTTCACAACCAACTCATAAGTTTCTCTTCACTCAGTTACTTTGAAGATATTTATGGAAAAGCATAGCCTAAACTATTACTAGAGACCTGAAAATTTCAGGAAAAGAGTTCCCTGGCACTTAAAACTTTCACTTTGTCACTTTAGAGAAGATCAGGACAAAATTATCCTCTCTCCTCTCCTCTTTACATAATGAGAATACATATAAAATCTCTCTTGTTTTGGATGGAAGATAGTACGTTACCTCTAAGGGGCGTGTCCCATTGTCGTGGTTTGACCCTAACTGGATGCCAGAGATTCATCCAAAATCTCTCTCTCACTTCGTTTCCCGCCCCCCTATACAAACAGGAGGAGAGAGGAAAAGGAAAAAAAACCTGAGGGGTTATTTGCTACCGCAGGAATAAGGACTATTGGAAATCTTTAGTGTCACAGGCAAGAACAGGCTCCAAGGTGGGGAATGTAAAGGATTTACTTCTAACAAGATCAGAGCTTAACGTGAGAAGTATCATCTTAAATGCAACCTTCTTCCCCCACCGCTCCTTCTTCTAACAACAGATACCACATTCCCTTTTTTCCTTCAGGAGACAAAGGGAGAACAGGAGTAGGGGAAAGCCAGGCAGTTGGTGTTTCTGCCTGGTTCAGGATTGGAAACCATTTCCCTGCCTTTCATAGGGTCCCCTTCCCCTCCACGGGAGAAAATCTTTCATGACCCTTCCCAACATGAATCTGATCCCAGGGGCAACAGCTCTTCCATACTCTGCTTCCCAAGGGTTACTCCACAGGGTGCAGTTCTTTGAGCACTGGCTGCTCTGCTTCAGCGTGGGCCTCATCCCAAAGCACACAGATCCTACCAGGTACAGTTTGGCCACACAATGTGGACTTCTCTCCATGGCCCATTCTGCTCTAAATGTGGGCTCCAACATGTCTGCAGCCTTCCTCCAGCATCCTTCAGCTCCATTGTGGGCTCCCTCTCCACGGCCAAAGGTAGATTTCTGCAGCCCTGTGCTCTCTCTCTATTCCATGGGCTGCAGGGGGACAGCCTGCTTCACCATGGTCCATTCCACAGGCTGCAGGGAGATGCCTGAAACATTTCCTCCCCCTCCTTCGGCCCTGGCCTTGGTGCCTGCATTGCTGTTACAACTTCTCACGGTTCTGCTCTGGCCTCTTCTTGCTGTTACTCTTCTTTGTTTTTTTTTTCTTCCTTAAATATGTTATCACAGAGGCACCTCTACCTCTGATTGGCCTGGCCTTGGCCGGCAGCGGGCCCAGTCAGGAGCCGGCTGGCATTACTCCGCTAGCTAGGACGGAGGCTTTCAGCAACTTCTCAAAGAAAAGCCTCCTCCATAGCCCCCCCACTGCCAGGCAAAAAAAATGGCCACAGCAAACCCAGCACACCCATATGCACAGTTTGGAGGCTATGCTTGCCCAAACACCAATAATAATGTATATGGCATCAGGAGGCATTATTTAATTCTGCCTTCCCAGGGCTATTGCTTTAGCACAACTGTTTCTGGGACGGGGGGGATGTGACCAGGATCCCTTGACCTACACCCTCAGACTTCTTTTCATATAAAATGGATAAGTTTCTTTCTTGAATCAGTTCAAACCAGCAAACGCTATTTCTCTACTTTCCTCCTTTTTTTTTTTTTTTCTTTAAATTTAAAAAACTCCAACCAACCTATTTTCCTGCATGGCTAAGTAAAAACTCCATGAAATAGAATTTTCCGTACCCCTAGGTAATCGATTTTTATAAAGGTAAAAATCTGGTCCCAGCAGGTATAGAGGTATAGGGTTTGGGAGGATTTTTTGTTCCTGTTTTGTAAGAGGAAACAAGATGCAATTCTTCACACTTCACTTATAAATTCACATAATGATATGTGACTTCAGAGGTACAAGATGCCATAATATCTTTACATACACTGAATTTTGAACTCTTTTGTCTTCATTTTTTCAACTTTGTCAACTTCCGATGTTATACAACTTCATTTCTTAAGCATCCCACTAATGTATATAAAACGTACACACATAATCTTAAAATACATAAACCATTGAAAGATTGTGCCAGAGAGACCTTGCTAGAAGATGTAGGGTTGCTTGCCCTGTTGTGGAGGCTGAGGAGTTAATAATTTCTCATCTCTGCTTCTGTGTCTGTGGGTCTCTAGAAGGTAGAGGTGCTAATGTACTGTTTCTGTAGATGAACTGATAGCTCTGGCCAGGCTGCTCACAGAGCCTTGTGAAAATATTTCTTAGAAAAGAGACTTAATCAGCTGCCACACTACAGTGATTTGCACATAATTGTGTCTGTCTTTTAAAAGCCAAAGATAAAAGGACAGAATTTGACACCTGCTCATTGCTCATTTTCCGAAGGCTGGAGCACAGTCACAGGGTTTGAGCGAGGAAAGGTTTTGCCACCCAGATTGTCAATTAAAAGGACGGAGATTTGCAGGAATGCTTTGCAGCACTTGACAGATGAAACTCAAGGCATGGCTTCCAGCCTTGGGTTTGGAGAGGATTTAATTTTTTACTCTCTCTAGCTGAACTCAGTATTTCTTTTCTTCTTTCCCCCACAATGTTATACATTTGCAGTTTTATTTAAACACAAAGTTTCCATCCTCTGTGCACTTCATTGTGCTGATATCCGAGGTCTCCATTCCTTCAAAACTCAATGGTGGGAAAGAAAAGGTTTCTATGCTCTTATTTTAATTCTTTTCTCAGAGAATTCTTCTTTAAATAGCATTATTTTTATTTCAATATGCTTCTCTTTATAGTTGGGTTTCTTTTTATCCTCTCTATCCCTTCCGACATATCCTATAAATCTTCAGGTTATACCCTTGGTTTAGATTTATTCCTGTGAGGAGTTGGTACCTGGATGAGCCAGCATATGGATTTTGAAAATTTATAATGATGTTTTTCTCTATCTTCTGGAAGTCATCTTCCCCTTTCAATTTTGTTTGGTAACTTACGCATTTATTTCTGCTCCGTGAAAACTCCTGACTGTTCTTCCCAGGACAGGTTAACTCCTTCCTAAAATGTCTCAGTGTCCCCATGTGAAAAACTGGTGCAGTGCTCACTTCTTTGCCTCAATAGATAGCTTTGAGATTTGAGATACACAAATAAAAATATTTCCCTCTTTTAAAGTTGGGGGTGTTTTTAAGTTGTTTCTGATTCTCTAGCAGTGCTGTCTTGATGTCCCAGGAAAATAGGTCTGCATAGTTCTAGGTGGCATACAAATTGTTCTGCTAAGCTCTTAGGAATATGAGCATTGTTCCTAAGTTATAGCCTGGTATTATACATATATGCAAATGGATTTGTGTGTGTGTGTATATATGTATGTATTTTATATATAAGCTATAGAAGTAGATATGAAAAAAGTTAGCACATAGGAGGAATAGGGAAAATAATGTAACAGAGTAATTAGAGAGTTTTACACGCAAGTTCTGGCCCACAGGTATCAGTGAGCACAATTTGCCACCTCTGTAGCAATCAGCAGGTTTCTGTGTGACCTCAGCAACAGGGTTCAGCTTGCACAGGAGAAGATGGGTCAGTTTGTGGCAATGTAGCCTGAGCTGAGCTCTTCTGCTCTGCCATATGGGCATAGCCAGGTCGCAGACCTACAGGGTGATCCTTGATGCAAGGTCTTCAGTAGAATATAAAGGAGCTAGTTTGCAGGTGTCAAAAGGAGAGATGAAGAAATTTTAATTATTAAGGTTTATTCCAATTAGATCTCAGACAAGAGTTTGGCAATGTAGGCAGAGAGAAAAGGTCAAATTTGGAGAAGTTTTGTAGTGGCATCAGGATTTAATCACAGACTGAAAGTGTGAGTCATGAGAGGAGATCAAGTCAAAGTGAAAGCTGAGATTGGCAGGAAAGAATCTGATTTTATTTCTGAAATTAAGACAGATATGGAGAGAAAGGCGTTCATGAAAAATTCAGGAGCTAGGTTTTGAGCATGTTCGATTTTAGAAGTAGTAAATTATTAACAGAAATATCTCAGAGAAAGGACAAGATTTGTTTGGTTTGATGACTCTAGGCTTAAAGATTTCTTGTTTTCTGTAAGTTTGATTGTTATTTTAGTGTTCATATCCAATCCGACAAGGAAAAATATGGATTTATGTCACAGAGGATGACTGAAAACTTCCATCTACATATATCTATTACTGCTATTCTTTTGTGGATTTAAATTGGATTTTGAGACAGATCATGATATAGAAGCACAATGCAATCAGAATAAAGCAGTTATAGCAAAGTAGCAGGGCTCGATATTTTCCAGCTCACATCTAACCTGCATTATTGTCTCATGTTTTAATGCAAAAGTAACAGAATGGACTAAACATACATAGGGGAAATGGGAAAAAATTAACTCAATCCTTTGATAAGTGAAACAACATGCAGTCATTAAAATGTAATAGTCTGTGACTGAAATTCAAAGAAACTTTATGAAGAATATGCCCATTTTAGTGTGCACCTCTGCTTTTGACTAGTTCTGTTCTGTAGACATTAGGCACACGTAGTCTGGTAACCACACGTCACACCTTCCCTGGACATAAATTGCCGCGATCACAGTGTTGGTACCTGGGGTTGTTTAATATCTTTCATTTAGCTCAGCTCATTGCCTTTCAGTCATGGTTGGGCTAAAGGAGGCCCGTGAGGCTCAGTGCTACTGAGCCTACTGCTCATATTTACACAGTCACTGAAATGTGGTAAATCATCTACCTGCCTGCTAATAGGGGGTTATATATTACCTCATACCAGGCTTTGACTGATCTACAATGTCACAAAAATTCTTACAACCTGGACATCACATGCAATGTTTCATGTTTCTTTTTTAAGAAAAGCATGGAAAATGAGTCATAGACCCATAATTTTTATTTAAATAATCAGAATAAATTTTTTTTTGTTTTCTGAAAGCATCCTGCACTGATGTCTCTATACATCTGGGCATGCAGATACCTGCTGGCTATTACATCTCTCTTATCATATGCATTTGAGTTCCTTCTGCAGGCCACAAATAAGACAATTGTACTACACATAGGATTAATTAACTAGCAATTAAAAAAAAATAGCCACCTGTATCTCTGTAAACAGAGTCCAGAGCACCACTGATGCCCATTGAATAGATAATGCAGAAAATACTGTTTCCACTTGAAATGGTAAAAAAATCCAGAAAAACAAATTCCATTTCCATATTGCCATATTCCCTGAGAGTTTAGGTAAGTAAATGGTGTGGCTACATCCACATATTTGACTTTGCATGCACAAAATTAAGTACAGGAGCCAAGTTTTGTGTCTCTGCTGTTAAGTAGACATTCCTTCTCTTGCCATCAGTTGCTAGCTCACTGCCATCTCTATGAGGAGTGTGCCAAAATCACCACCCTTATCACTGATTTCTAGAACAGCTAACACTCCCTGGAGGTCTGCAACCTCTCTAGTGTCTAGACTAAACCTGCTTTGAGGCTGAGATACACTCCCAAAACCAACACATAAGGGCTGTAGGCTCCTTGTTTCCTCACTAGCTTTGCAGCCACAAGTCAGAAACTCTGGCAAAGTTGGCATGAGGTTTTTCAAAATCTCCTCTACAGAGGGAGAGGTTTGTTTTACATCCATCACTGCAGAATAGCAGAAAAAAGGAAAATTTTCAAGTTTCTTTATGCAACCGGCGAGGAATGAGGTGATTTACTTTCAGTAAACTATAGGTTAAGTCATGTTATGGTGTGATTTTGGGGTTTGTCCTGTGCAAAGCCAAAAGTGGGACTCAGTGATCCTTATGGATCTCTTCCAACTCAAGATGTTCTATAATTCTGTTCAGTTCCTGCGGTGGTTTTGCACAAAGCTTCCAGTAAACAAGCCCAGCATTTTATTATATCTCCTAATACGTTTTAGTTTGATTTACGTAAATATAGTGTAGGACTCCCCCCCCGCCCCCTTTTTTTTCTTTTCCATGAGACAAAGGAAGAACATTCTAAAAGTAGTCCTGCCACAGACAAGCTATAGAAATAGAGTTTTCAATGACCTAAAATAACATGCAAATCATGGGATTGTGAAATTTCAAACACAGGCAGATACTGTGTGCCAGCCTGACCTTCTGGCTGTGTTGCAGATAATAAAAAGAAGTCTTTGTCAAACCTGCTTGTGATGAACAGACAAAAAAGGGTTGTCCCACATTCAGAAATGAGACTATTTAAGCAAGCTGGTAGTGTGTCATGGCATATTTTAAAATAAGTCAAAAGGAGCTAAGCTTACTGAAAAACAAAGAGCTCTGAGCATATTAAAATTTTAGGGATCTGCCTTTGAGCTTTTAGATTAGGACTGGACACAAGCAGTATAAACTCTGAAGTGATTTTCACTTGGTACAAATTGGGCAAATCAGTAAAGCACAGGTTGTCTTGGCTGCCAGAGAAGAAATGAGACAAACAGGTACCATCCATGTGCCAACAATTTCATAGGAAAGGAGAAATATCTATCATAAAAGGCATGTGCAAAGTAAAATAACCCCCATCAAAACCAGGCAGGTTGAACTGGCCTGACTCATTTCTTATAGAAATCTGTGGTTTAATGTGCATACTCATTTTAAGATCTCAGGTAGAAGTTGGAGGCAGTCAAGTCCCAGAGCACTAGTCATGTTCGTGCTTCCCTCCTCAGTCAGCGCGACCCTGGTATTTAGAGTAATTGTACTCCATCTCAATATTTATAGCCGAGATCAAGTAATGCTAAAACTGATCGTGTGTCTTGGAGGTTAAAATTGGACATAAACATTATACTGATTTGGAGGAAGAAAGCTTGCTCAGGGCACATGACAAGGTTGAAGAATCCTTTTTCAAGCAAGTCCTATGGGGTGCTGCAGCATCCTCAGTCCGTTGTCATCACAGAGTTTAGAACAGACACAAACTGGAAGCAATTTGGCAAGAACGATAATGGGACCAGTCGGGATCTGTCATCAGCATACTGGGCACTGCAAGAGAGTGATTACATAGGAAGACACAGACAATTATCAATGACTAATTGCTTATTGTTGCTAGAACTATATTTTAAACGTGTTTTTCTTTTTAATTGGTTTTGGAGTGAATAAAGTGTCCTTAATTCAATTCTAAAATGTTTGGGAATGGGAAGCCTGCCAGGAATTGGGCAGCTCAGAGGTCTTGTGAAAGAAATTGCCTCTTTCACCAGCCTATATTCATGTTCTGTCATCCCATCCTCTGCCAACTTTCCTGTTTTCAGGTTCATGCCCCTATGTTGGCTGAAGGCCTCTGGGCTGTTGGTACTTGCAGGAAGCTGCAATAGTTTGTCCATATTTTTTCCTGTATTTATTATTGATCACTGTCCAAGGGCCTTGACCCAAAATGGAGCTGAACTCTTCAGGTCCATAGGGGTTTTGCATCAGCAGGCTCTGAGTATAAGGGCAGTTTTTAGGACAGGACTAGCAGTGGTAGACAAGGTGAGTTATTCATGTAATTTGAACCTGTTACAACACAAGCATCTGTATACCTCTGTGCTCTGTTAGTACTGACTGCAGGGAAATGGAGCAGGGAGTGGATTTGGCTCAGTATTGTGTCTGTAAAACAACGAATGAACGTGGGGATGTTATTCCAAATTATGATGCTCAGGTTGGGTGTGAGGAGTAGATCCAAATTGCATACAGAAGGTTTTATGCAAGTAGCTATGAGGGCCCTGTGTTATTAAATAACCATTCATCATTTTCATGATGAGAGTGACAGGGAACATAGTTTTTGTATTCATAGAAATGTCTTATGTATGGATGTGCTCAGCCCTGAAAATACTGCAGGACCCCGTAATGGATAAATGAATGTAACCAATGCAACATCTCTGTGTGCAAATAATTTGCATGAATGGTTGGGAAAATGAAAGGAAACTGGCCTACATTAGGCAGAACAAGTGTGAAGAGGGGAAACAGGTACAGTGTGTAGCTTCATATTTTGGAGAAGACACACAGGAAAATTCAAGGATCCTGTTATCTCAACAGAATGCCACATGTCCCCTGCTCCTGTCAGCTTCTGACTGAACTCCAAAAACAGACTGCTAAAGCTGTTGCTGGCTTGACATGCAGCATGAGAGGAGGCACAGGGAACATGCTTCTTTGGAGACAGGCAGGATCAGCTTGCTCTGTACAGAGACTTTGCCTGTAGTACAGGTTTTTTCCTCCTTTCTGATCTTTCTTTCACTTGCCTAAAATGTAAGATCGGAAATGGACAGAATTGTTCAATGTATTTCTGAATAAATGATTTCAAAAAGAATTCCCTTTTCATTGTTAAGGTCCTTGCAAAACCCTAAACAAACATTCCTGCAGAAAAGGGTGGGGGGAAAAACGAAAACTAAAGAAGTTGTTCCAGACAGCATGGCTGGCCCTTTCCTTGCTCTTTTAGGGCAATTAGAAGTACAGCTGGCCTGGGCAAAAATTTTAATCAGCACTTTAGGTTTTTTGAACACAGAAAAACTGAATCATTCTGTAAGACCTTCATTGCAGCAACTCTGGCTTCGCTCTTGGTCTTCAGCATTCCTCCACTGAAGTACCTGATGGACATTATCTAGAGATATCAGTGATGTTGCTGCTCTTTTCCCTTCCCAACACCATGGCTGATTCATGGGGAGTAAAAATAGTATTTTGGAACAATCCTAACAGCCTAATAATGGTTGATTGACAAGGTATCCTAACTAGAACTATATGATTAGCAAGACTTGCTTTTTCTGGGCTTAAAGATGTCTTCTACCTTGTGAGTGAGAAGTATTTACTCATTTGGACATCTCTTGCCTTGAGTCTTGTTGGCCTACTTGTTTGTACAAAGCCATTCCTCTGTGAGGTGTTTGCTCAAAGTCTTGAGCCAGCTGAAGTGAACGGCAGAGGCCAGTGCATCTGCATCAGCTGGGGATTCAACATCCAGTTTTAAAGGAAATATCCAATGGAAATTTCTCCATTCCCCACTGTAAAGATGAATAAAACCACCCTGCTTTCCTCTGCAGCCTGTTTTTTAAAATCAGCCCGAACATGAGCGAGGAGAGTAAACATTGCTGGAATATGCATTTCCATTGAGATTAAATGTATTAACATGCAGCTTTCCAAAATTAAACTGACAGTGGCAAATAGGGATTTGGGTGTGGAAAAGCAATTAGCTGTGACTCAGGACTCTTGACATACAGGTGAGCAATGAGTTGTGAGTTCTCGCATGGAAACTTGACAAAGTAGCAAGAACAACTTACTGTGTGTTAATATGAGCAGAGTAAATAACATAAAATGTTCACAGAATCACAGAATATTCTGAGTTGGAAGGGACCCACAAGGATCATCGAGTCCAACTCTTAACACTGTCTCCCTGGCGGGAATCGAACCCAGGTCTCCCACATGCCAGATGGGGCACTTACCACTGTACTAAAGTGGATTTTTTTAATGTTTGGTATTCATTTCCAAGTGGTTCCATTGGGTGATGCAGACAGAAGTGCACCTGGCAGGTGATGGTAAATGATGTTTTTATTGAGGAATAGTCATTGTCTTCCTTTTAGTAACATTAATTCCCTTTTTTTGAGAGTTCTGAGATCCTGAAAGAAAAACACTATAAGAATTCTGATGTATTATTTTCATGTAATCGTTTCCCAGACTTCTGTGGTGTCAATAAGCATCACCCGTCAGCAGGGCCAGGAAGTAGTTTTTCCATAATCAAGATTAATTCATGGGGATCCTGAAAGGCTTGTCTGAGTCTCACAGTGAAAAAGCAAGGCTTTCCAGTCACCCTTCTCAGTGATTTGTATTGGCTCATCCTCTACCTCCCAAAATATGTTGCACAATTTTTTTTTCACTTGATACAATAATCACGTAGAGAATGTCCTAGAGATAAAACAGAGTGGTCCTGTGCTTGGTCATAGGTGCATGTCAGGGACTGTGTCTGTCCTTTTTACATGGCTGTCCATCATTGCAGGGTAAGTTTGGCACCCAAGGATATCAGCATAGTGGGCATTGTAGGTGAATGAACAGGGAAAGGAAGAGAGGGGACAGCATCCTATTGGCTTATTAAATTAGTTTAAAAATTATTTAACTTTTAATTAGAAGAAGATTGGGAGATTCCTAGGTCTTTTTGGTTTTTTAATTTTTGCCCCTCTGTCAGCCAGATTTCATGCGCCTGATTTTAAAATGTCATTTATATATGCTGGTTGAATTAAACTTGGTCCTTCTGTTTCTCTCGTATCTGAGTCTTTGGAGAAGGGAGATACAGCCACGACTGTCTTCTGTGCTAGTGACTGTATCTTCTGATTCAGAGCTCCTGTATTCCGAAGCCAATAATGATTCACTCTCACAGCAGTGGTGTGAGCAGTCTCAGCTTTTATATGCCATCTGTGTGAGTGAGCTGAATCTGCAGAAATGAGACCCTGTACACATGGCTTTTCCTCTGTTCATGGATGAAAATATTAAAGCAGATCCGTATGGTCCATGAGGTGTTTTCTGTGTCAGGAAGGGAGTAAAACTGCCTGTCAAACCAAGCTGTTCTCTCTGATGAAAGGAGACTGTTTTTAAACACTCCTTTCCGTAGTATTTTGCACGCCAGCCATGTGTGCTTTCTCATCTGACATCTCATTGAGATCCTTGGCTTCGGTTCTACAGAAGGGAAGTGTGTTCTGGGAGGGAAGGAAATTATCTCTCAATATATACACAAGCACGTGTGCACACACACGCTCTTCAATCAATCTTAAATGAATTGAATTTTTTTTAGGAATACGAAAGAAAATTAATCTGGTAGAGCCAGACTTAATTGCTTCCCTTTTGTTTGGATTTTCTATTTTCTCAGGAAGGCATTAGGAAGCAATGCTCTGAGCTATTATTAGATACAAAGGTAGAGACAGAGGGCAAAGAGTTCCTTTACAATTCCTGCGGCAGATTTTAATTTTCGAATTAAAAGGCAAGTTGATGAGCAGCTTGAAAATGAAGATCCATCCACTAGGCTTACGGAGTATTTTGGAAGGTTGAGGCCGGTCTGGGGAGCTAATCCTTTGTGCCACTACCTACTGGATGGAGGAACCAGAAAAGAAAAATGGGTTCGTTTTGTTTTTTTTAACTTAATGAAAGGTCTCTTCCAACCTTCCTGATACTGAGATACTGTGACTCGACTTGAAGGAGAAGCTTGAAAATGTGAACTGATATAAAGTATTGAATTGATACAAACAAGTTTCTTTTCAAGGAAGCAACTGGACTTCAGTTTTGTGTCAGGATACTGAGAAGCATAAAGGTTATCCACAGACGCACATTTTTCGTGTTTTGAAAATTTAAAGTCAGTTAATCACTAATAATGGGATACCATTAGAACCACTACTTCACTTCCAATTTGACCATGTTGGGCAGGAGAGGCTGTAACATTAGAATGTGCTTTTGAGTATCTCCATGGCTGGAGACTCCACAGCCTTCCTCAGAAACCTGTCCTAGTGTTTGGTCCATTTCACCATAAAAGGAATTTCCTCATGTTCAGAGTGAGGCTTTTGTGTTTCAGTTTGTGCCCATTGCTTTTGGTGCTGTCGCTATGCACCACTGAAAAGAGCTTGTCTCTGCCCTCTTTGCACCCTCCCTGCAGGTGTTTATATACATTGTTGGGATCCCCTGGAGCCTTCTCTTCTGCAGTCTGAGCAGTCTCAGCTCTCACAGCCTGTCCTCATAAGATTGATGCCCCAATCCTGTAATCCTCTTCATCACCCTCCACTGAAGTCTCTTCAGTATGTCCATGTCTCTGTTGTACTGAGGAGCCCAGCGCTGGACACAGTACTCCAGATATGGTCTCACCTGTGCTCTCATTGTCAAAAAATTAACATCTCCTTTGGAAAGGAAAATGTTGCAACAGGAGCTGTGCCAGTTGGGACATGGACATGAGTTTTGGATGCCTTCAGACTGAGCACTGCAAGGTTTTTCTGTGCTTGGTCTGCCAAGCCTCTTATATCTGAGATGTGCTGCTGGATTTGGGCAGTTTTGATCAAGGAGGGGTTTTCATCTGGATATCTCAGCTTGGTTAACCTGACCTCTGGAATAAATGGTCATTTTTGAGCTTGTTTCTTCTTTGCCATTAGCTTTCTTTTTCTTTCTTTTTTTTCTTTTTCCTAGTGACTCTGCTGAGGCTTGTTCAGTTTGCCAGGCTAAAGGGCATCACAAGAGCATGCATCATTTTGTACTTTTCATCTAAAGCAACAACACCAAAATAAGTTACAAAAAATCACTTTGGTGTATTTTTATTTTTTTTACTGTGAAGCTCCTGAAGCATAAAAATAGTGTCTTTCCTTGAAGAGGAAATATTATTAATGTAAATCCAATGCTGTTGGCAAAGCAATAATATGATGTATGTCACAATGCAAGCAACTGAGGAAGAGCTGGAGTGATGGAAATGCCTTACGGGCATATGAGATTGTGGGGATAGGTATTCACACAGAGGATGCTTTCTTACATGTGCCCAGGGCTTTCTCTTATCTCTGAACATGAACCCATAGTTAAATAGAAATGTTCCTGTATTAACAGTCCATTGGAGATAACCCTCATCTGAAAAATACAGTAATACTGCACAACTGGGAACCCTATCAGAGCAGGGAATTGGACTAACAATTTCATAGTGTGTTGGTAATGAAACATTTTGATTCTGTATAAGCAAATGGGCAAGGTTAGTGGACACATTACTCTCGTTGTCGGTGTCCCAGCAGTAACCACTTGGAGGCTTTATATTTTCCGCTATCCCAGAAAGGGAAAGAAGAGAGTTAAAAATAGAAATACCAGAATGAATTAGAGTGCAAAGAGTGAACAAGCTTGTAGTACTGCTGTATAATTTTAAAATACTTTTTTTCTTATGATCTGGACTTTTAATATATGTATTACATTGAAAATTCTGGCAGTGTCTGTCCTGCTCCAAAAGGTCACCTCCATACAGGAGGATTTATTCTGGCTGTAATGTGTGAACATGGGCATCCAGCCCTGGATCTATCTAGCTTCTGTTTGTATTGATGGTTCCTGTTTGTATTTCCCTTCACCTGATGCTCTTGATTTGCTGGAGAAGCGTGAGAAATTGTCTGTGGCTTTGGCCTTCAAGGGAGGAGGTTAAAAAAATATCTTCTGATGCCTGGTGTGTATAGATCATACTTGGGGTTTTTTTCATAGCTCTTTCAATAGCTGTGGACAGATATCAGCCGTTCATGAGCTGTTTTTTCCAAATAGGACCCCTGTAGCACTGCCCTATGCAGCACCATAGTGTCATATTTTCTTTCTCAAAGTTGACTGTCCTGCACTCTCAGTTTCATTAAGGTTACTTTTTCTCGTTAACTTTCCCATTAAGATTAATACAGTTTCTAGAGCAGGTGTCCAAACTGATGTGGAATTGTTTCCTTTTTTGTTTGCAGACATCCTCGTGGATGGCCAGCTCTGCGACTGTGATGTCGTGGTGAACTGCCAAGTGGGAGACCCTGTCCCATTGCAGGTGAAGTTGACCAACTGGAGCAAACACAGCGTGGGGCCCTTTGCCCTCACTGTGATGCCTTACCAGGATTACCAAAATGGGGTGCACAACTATGACTTGCAAGATGCTATCACCTTTGTGGGGTCCAACACCTTCTACATCGACTCAGTAAGTCGTTTTACCAGATACATCAGGATTCTGGTTGACATGCATTTGTAAAAAGGGCCTGTGTTATTCAGTTGTGCATTTTAAGGCAGATTAATTTTTGGAAAGCGCCATGACTATGGCAGCCATTGCTTTCAGTGCCGCTCTGTTGGGGGATATAGGATCACCTCTCTGAAATGATTTAAGACTGTAGTTTCCTACCACGTAAACCACTAGTAAATTATCAGAGACAGCAACTTTGGGTCACCCCGGATCCGAATAAATGTGGATTGGTAACCTAGATTGAATGTTCAATACCGTATTGCCAGTCCCTTGAGTCATCCAGTGCAGCCTGCAGTAATAGATTTTAAATAACTTTTCTTTTTCTCTTTAGTCCATAAAAAATACCCCCCAGGCTGAGCCAAGGAACTCAGCAGATCGGTTTTAGTCAGGTCCTGAGGAAATGAAACAGACTGCAAAGAGAAAATGCTAAACATTAATGACCAATCTGATGAGCTGGTTCATTTCCTTGATGCTTAGCATACTGTTACAAAACCATAAAGAAATGCTTAAAATGGGCTAAAAAAGGCCCTTTAAAAAACTATTTAGATTATGATTTTTCTCTCAATTTCTTTAGAAAATTCAAGTCTAGAAGCTTTTTCCTTCTAAGGCAAGACACTTGCCCCCTGAAAATGCAAAAAACAAAATACCAGGAATGAAAACTTACAGACAATGCTGCAGAGTGGAATAAGCAGCATTTCTGGTAATTTATTTAATAAACATGAATAAGAGGATGAATGTTTGGGGTAGTGCTTAGAACCTTTACTTAAGTCAGTTCTTTGGATTGGTAATAAAATGTACCTGTCAAAACCGAATATATAAGGGAACCTTAGTAAGAAAGAAATTGAAGGTTAGCCACAGGAATAGTCACCATGCACATTTTTCAATTACACATTACAGAAGAAAATATTTCCAAAAGTTAATGACCATAAAATACACCATCAACTTGAATTTTAATGGGGGCTAACTGTATTCTTATAGCTGAATAATTTAGATATATCAACAGAAATCATCCAGGGATGGCTTTCTTTGACTCTTTTCTTGACAATGTGGAGTTTCTAATCAGAGTGATAGTGTTCAGATGCCCAGCTGCCAAAGGGCCTGACCCTCCAGGCTAATGAGAGAAAAGGGAGATGTCAGCGTGATGTATTCTTACCTTCTGATTAACTCTCCTATGAGGCACAAAGTCTGGAGGTCACATCTCTTGTGCCTGCCCAGGCAGCCCTCTCATATGTTATGGTCCATGCTTTTGCCCCATTGTTCAGTATTGTGACATTTCTCCTGTAAACACAGTATCCAAGAAATTAAAAATAGAATTGTTTTCTGCTGTTTGTCCTCCTTTCCATCCAAAAAGGTGAAATGAAGAAAATGTTGATGCTTAGACAAGAAGTGTTATATTTCACAGTATATAGTGTTGATACTACACAGGCTCCTGGAGAAAATTCTTGGTCATGTTTCATCGGGGCCAGGAGCACTGATCATGGAAGAAAATTCTTCACTGCTTCTAATGTCAGAGGCCCTTTCTTCCCTCAAAATAACTAATTTGGTACTGGGAAATAGATTTCAGAAAGGTCCACCTGCTTTGGGGGCCATAAGAATCTCCTGTTTTGTGCATTTTATGCTTCTGGGAAGTGATTTGAAGAAAATCAGTCAGGACTCAAGGCAATTGGTTGCATGCTACAGAAAAGTTTATTTTTGGCCTAAGAGCCAGGGAAAAGGGCCAGCAGTGCCCTCTGCCACTGCCAGGTGCCAAAAGAGACCGCCCCCCAGTTGTCACCCCTTTTTATCCCCTTGCCTCATCCATATGCCAATTGCCCAATGAATATTCCTTTTTACAGCATTATGTCACTTGCTATGAGTTCTTCAACCAATTAGCTCCAATGTTTTACATTCTTTTCCCGTGTTTTGGCTAACATTCCCGTTTGTTTACCTTCACAGCCTGCAAGACACCTTTAATATTCAACCTTAACTCTCAGGCCTTCTGAATGATCCTAAAGTCTACTAATCCTTCTAAAATTCACTAGAAATTCACTAAATATTCACTAATTCACTAAAATCCCTAAATCTCTATGCCCTTACCTAACACACTAAATTTGTCAATTTCTGATTCTTCAAATCAGAAGAATGACCATGCTCAGAATTGTGTCCGTGCTTTGAGTTTGGCCAAAAGTCAGACAGACACTGGTTAAAAAAAAAAAAAAAAAGAAGCTCATGGTTGAGTGAGATGAAAGAAAATCATAGTTTCTCTTTTTTGTAAATGAAAGTTGAGATACTGGACTAGATTTCCTGCTGGTCTTCAACTCAGCCCTGCTCTGTTGAAGGTGTTAAAAATATCCCCATTATTTTTTTAACCTGAGGTCATGGGCACTCGATTATTCCTCTTGTTTAATGGAGGTGACTTGAGATGCTGCCCTTTCCCAGCTGCTTGTGAAAGATGCTGCCCTCCTCCCCAGCAAACCCATCAGGAGAAATCATGTGAGCACTTGTTTTCATGCGGAGTTATCCAGTTTAGCAAAAACTATGTTTGTCAGCAGTTTAGTCTAATTGGGCTGACTTCACACTGACACTGGCACAGAGGTGCTGACATGATTTATTGCAGGAATGACCTGGATGGGAGGAAGGATGGAGAACTACAGTATGGTTTGGTGTATCACTGGTGTATGGTCAAGAATGAGTGGGAGCATCAGGTCAAGAATGGGTGGGAGCAGGAGAAGATACTTCTCACACCCTGAAAATTTGTTCTGTTGTCATGTTGATGCAAAAACTGCATTATTGGTACTTGATTGAATGTGATTTCTCTGGGGGAAAAACAAAACCTCAACCCCCTCTAGTTTTCTAAATGTTAGTTTTATATTAAGTCTCATGCTCAAAAATTCACAGTAATTTTTTATTCCAGACTAAAACGTTTCAAAGCAGTTTTTGTTGCTATCTGGAAGATGAGATATACAGGAATTTTCAGCATGCACATGCTGCTTTGCAGTATGAATATAAATTGTTGAAAGGGCAAAAGTCACACGATTTTGTATTTCTCTTTCTTGTGGCTTAAAGTCCAAGTTAGACGATTTATCTCGGAAGTAACATAATGATGCTTATTCACCTTTTTGTGCTTTTACTTCAGTTTTCAATGCAACAGCCTGGGTTTGTGTCACAAAGTCTCTGCTGGGATATGCTACTTCAAAAAGCAAATTCTTTTATTGAAAATTTTAAAGGATACTGAGCTATTTCCATGCATTTAAAATTAGGTAGAATCTTTATTTTTAAGCACAGCTTTTAATTTGGTTAACTTTACTTTTCTTGTCTGTATTTAACAGAAAAAGTGACTTTCTCAGTTGTCATTTAGATGACATTTTTGTTCAGTGAATGGTTTTGAAACATGAGATAACATGGTGAAACCCGCCCATTAAAATAGAGTGCATTGATTTATTTTTTTATCTTGTTTTACAACATGAAGTTTAACTTTAGCCATATTATTAATTCTTTTTAGTTTCTTACAAATGTTTTTTTTTTACTAATTAGTTGATCAGAGTTGCTTCTTGACAAATTAAACCTCAAAATATTATCTTTTGAGGAGATTCCTGTAACTCCCCTCAATTCATCCTTCTTTGTTTTTCCAGCTTGTGCCATTACTATTCTCAAGCAAGTTTTTTCCCTCCATGTGTTACCACATGCAAGCTCAAGTGATTGGTAGTGGGAGATGAGGAGAAATTCATTAGTAGATGGTCATTTTAAATCAGCTCAGAAGCCATGATGTACATTTGCTCACTTCTGGCAGGTCCTCTGTGGCCCATCTGGAGCAAATTAGTTTTCTTGGCACTGTTTTACTCACACTGTAAACTCTTTGGGGCAGCGAGGAGTAGCTGGCACTAGCCCTAATCTCCAACTGAGCTCCCTAAGTACTACAGCAGTATAAATAAGTAGTAATTAGTTCTAAGCAATCACAGTCCCACATGGTAGCCTAAATCAGGGAAGGATTAGGATGGAGCTAGAAACTTAATTTTTCTTCTATCTTGGTGGAACAAAGTAGTAATGTGGACATTTTTTCTTGATTCTTCAGTCATTTTTTTTCCCTAGGGTAGAAGCTTCCCTTATTTGGTTTCCACGATTTGGTGGAATTCTAGTGAAATCTGTTTCAACTCTGACTCAACTTAGGAAGCTTGTATTCTACAGCATCCCAGAATGGCACAGCTTAGTAGGACAAATCTAGGTGGTGACACACAAGAGCTGTGTGCTTCTGGATTCAATGACAATGCAATTCAATGACCTGTGTGAGGCTCAAGCATGTGATCTTCATGTTTCTTGTAGGTCAGCTGGGTCATGCACTGCAATGGTGTCACACACGGGGATGGTGTGTCCTGTCCGCTACAGCAGTGACTTGTGAACACATCTGAACAAGTGACCCTGAGCTCCCTTCACAGGCAGAGGAGAGCAAATCTTCAGGGCTGATGCAGTTTAGGGGATATTGTATCTCATTCTGGATATTTTCAGATGAATCCTTGTGTTAAACAGCTGGCTCAGATGTGGACATCCACTTTACAGATATTTGTTTGGATTCAGTTCCAGACTGAGGCACCTGCATGACTAGGTGTTAACCATGGATGCTGGCCTGCTAAGCTACCATTACTGGAGATGTGGTCAGCAGCAGGTAAAAACTGCTTATAAACAACAGGGGTAGATATCTACTATCATCTAGGTTCTGTCATCTAGGGTGGGTATCCTACATGCTGCCAGAAATCCCGTAAGACATCCTGTAAATCTTCCCAGATGTTTCAGGCTCCTAGGCCATCCCAAATGTCATGAGGTGGCTGTGTTTAGGCAGCCACCTCAAAATTAGTCCTGTGACTGGTGTGCCATTTCATCTGGATGTGACTCTCTGCTGACCTGACTGCTGCTGATATATGTCTGGTCTTTTGGGAATGCTTGTAGGCAGACTCAGTGGAGATGTAGCCTTACTTTCCAAAGTTGGTTGCTATTTTGGAAGGAACATCTTGTAACTGGTGCAGAGCCACTTGAATCTCAACAGTGCAAAGGTTTCAAGCTACCTTTCTTCCCTGTTTCTTCAAACCACGAGTATTGATTACAGTGATGGTGCTTCAAGCGGCTAAAGGATGTGGATAGACCCCAAAGCACGAATGTTGATGTCTGGTGTTGATGCTGATGTCCCTGAAGCCATATTTCTGCTTGTCAAGGGCCCTGATCAGTGCTGTTACAGATATTCCTTCATGGTGTGTCTCGATTAGGAAAAATGGACTGTCAGCTTGAAAAAAGATGTGGGTCCTGTGGCTCCATGTGCTGTGTGTCTTCACCCATTGCTGGCATTAGTGCCTGCCTCTGTCCTCATCTGGATGCAAATCCACATCGGTTGCAGCGAGGCAGAAATCAGGCAGGCAGCCCTGGGAGAAGGGGAAGGAAGCAAGAGAGAAGACAGCTTGATGTTGTTCTGCATGTCCAGACACAATGCCAGAGGGCAAGAACCTGTACCCATCGAGGAGGGGAGATGCCAAGGACAGGGGTCAGGAGAACAGCTGTGACTGCTCTGGTCATTCATGTGGATGATATGATCCTGATACAAGTTTGTTGTAGGTCAGCAGAAGTGCTCAGCACCAAGACCAAAGGGAGCCTGGGCTCTGCCAGCTCTGAGGATGTGGCTGCTTGTGAGCAGCCAGGCCCTTGTGCAGGAGCAGCGTGCACAAGAGTCATAGAATGGTTTGGGTTGCAAGGGACTTTAAAGATCATCCTGTTCCAGCCCCACTCCCATGGGCAGAGACACCTTCCACTAGACCAGGCTGCTCAAAGCCCTGTCCAGCCTGGCCTTGAACACTTCTAGGGATCGGGCGTCCACAACTTCTCTGGGCAACTTGTGGCAGTGCCTCACCCCCCTCACAGTAAAGAATTTTTTTCTGTATATCTAACCTAAATTTCCCCTGTTTCAGTTTGATCCCCATACTCCTTGTCCTATCACTACAGTTCTTGATGAAGAGTCTCCTTCCAGCTTTCTTGTAGACCCCCTTCAGACACTGGAATGCCGCTGTGAGGTTTCCACTCAACCTTCTTTTCTCCAGGTTAAAAGGCCCCAAATTTCTCAGCCTACTGATCATCCTTGTTCTGGTCTTCCGATGCAATGGCAATTTGCCCTTCAGCAAAGGGTGTCCATAGACACTTTCCCAGTTAGTACCTCAATGCTGATGTCTCAACTTACCATATGAACAAATTTTTTATAGTAGGCAAGAGTCCTGGTTACCTGTCTTGGAGTCTTGGTCTCATCCCTTCACTGTGCAAGGTGGTGGTGTCCTATTAATTCCTGGGGATGTCCCTTGCAAAGGGGAAATCACTCCCTGCTGTACCCCATCAAGTCCAGCACATCTGAATAGCTCAGTGATTCTGGATCCAACACCAGAGTGTCTGCTGTGGGTGGGCTTGGGTGGCTGCCTGTCTGACCAGAGGTATGTCCTGCTGTCAACTTACAGTCAACTCTGGGTTCTGTAACATGATGGACACTGAGCTGCTTGGGGATCACCAAGGAAAGGTCCATTGCCAGTGAGTGTTCAAGTAAAAAGAAAATGCATCGCCACAGGTCTACTTATGAAAGTAGGGATTGTATCTTGGGCTGATGGTTTCACAGTCCAGAGAGAAGAAAAGAACTGGTGAGATGGTCTTGGCTGAGGGAAGACTAGTACTGAGGAGATCAGGTGTCCTTTCTTGAGTCTTTTCTTTCAAGATTAAGTTGCCTTTTCACAATTTTTTAAAAAAATCCATCCAATGAAATGGGTTTGTTGTTGATTTCATGTTCTGCATCTGCAGTAACTTTAATCCAATTCTAGGCAACCTGAAACTGGATTTAACATCTTTTGGGAGCAGATATTAATTCAAACATTATCACATGCTGAACAGTCGTGGGAGTGTTAAAGTTAGAATTTACTGAAGTGTCTTGCTGAAATGATGAACTAAGATATATTGCTTGTTGTATTTTTTTTTTGTTGAAGGGAGATATAAATGTAGAAACACTGTGTACTCTGTGTTTTATTTGGACGAGTTGAATCAGTGTGGCTACTTTTTGTTTCTTGCTTAATTTTGTTATTTTCATGATTGTGAATATTAAAGATTCCTAAACTCCTAATATTAAAGATTAGAATTTGCAGTCAGATTGTGTCAGAATAGTAAGTGAGGATGGACTTAACTATTGATAAGTCGTTAAATGGTGTTTAACCATGTATTTAGAATTAATTCAGAGATATGATTTAGACCTTTAATAGAGGTGTTGATAAATGCACTCTAAGGAAAGATTTGGTGTGATCTCTACCTTAAACCAACTCACTGTTGGAATCAGTGTCTCCTGAAGATCCATATTCTGGTTTGTGTCACATGACTGAATAATACAGGATTTAATTTTCAATGTAACAGTTGTACTCGAATAAGGATGAGATATTAACTCCTTTTTGTATGAAAACAACATTAAGATGTAAATCTTGGGTACTTTGAGATCATTTGAAGGAGCTACTGAATTGCAAAGTGCAATTAATTTGCTTTCTTTAATTTATACTGATTTTCACATTCTCTTTTCCAGGTTAAGCCAACCAAAGATGCCGTGTACTTTGGAGCACTTCTCTTTCTCTACACAGGTGATTTCTACCTGAATATCAAATTCCATGAAGACAACTGCAGCAGGGAGCTGCCTCTCTCCTGGCTCTGCCTTCCTAGTGTCCACATCCGTGCTACGGAGCCTGCGGCCCCAACTAAGCTGTAAATGTACTGTGTGCTGTTTGATTAACCACAGCACACAGCAATGCTTGGCACATCCTCTTCCTGACCCCAGCTTGTTTCTGTCCAACCCCAGGCCACAGTCTCTACTTTGGAGGAACAGCTGAACACTTTCTGAATTGGCTGATAGTCATTTGGGCAGCTGCCTTTGCTAATTTCAGAGAGAGGGAGAGAGAGATTATAACTATGCTGGAGTTTTCCTCTGTTTCCAAAAACCCTTTGAAACTGCTAATATATGCATTATACTTCAATATACTCCATTGATATCAGAGGTTTGAAAGGGTCTTGAGGACTGAATTCAACCGTGTGTTTGAAGGTCTCAATTCCAACTTGAATAATCCTGTTTTAGCATTTTTCAGTAAGATTTTTGATTTTGTGTGAAATTCCTCCTGGCTTGTGCTGGCCCATGGCATGTACACCCTTGAGGTGTAGGTCTCTCTTAGATTTGTCCACCACCTTGTTCTTGTTCACTTGTTTGCTGAGTATTTGGTGTCTTTGGTAGTAAATGGCAGTAGTGGTGTTTTTTAGTGGTTATTGAATGTAAGAATAGCAAATATGCCTCCAGTTATTCTCTCCCTCCCCTGAGCCCAGTGCCACTTCCTCCTGGTAAAGTCATTGCCTTTAGATTGGCAGATCTGTGAACTAGGAAAAAAGAGTAAGGGAGAGCTAGAGTTTTGTCCTTGAAAGAAGAAATAGCCAACTTTTGGGTTGCGTAGGGCTTGCCTGTGAATTTGGGCTTTCACAGTTCTGTTTTATTCAATCAAAATCACTTGAAACATTTGCAGACACCTAAAGATTCACCAGAATTAATTAGATGGTCTTAAATAGTATGATTTTTTGCAAACTCTTCTGATCAGATTTTTCATGCTAATATGCTACTTTTTTTTAGTGTGGCTCTTTTTTCCTCTTTTTTAATTCTTTTTTTTAGAAGTTTTTTTAAGTTTAAATGCTGGGTAATTAAGGCCATGGAATTCCTGAGTGTAAAAGTAGTTCATGAATGTACTGCAAATTTAGCGTATTTTTCAGAGCAATGTTTTTGTTTAGAGAGATATGTTTTTACCTCATGTAAAGTAGGGAGATGTCTTAGCTGTATGATTAATATATTATTTCATGGACTATATGTTTAAAACCTGTCTCTATTTTTTTTTAAATTTAAATTTGATAGTAGTATGCTTTTGGGGCTGGATACACCAAGCTGTGGTAGGGGCACTCCAGTTAGCGCTATATGATTTAAATCCACAAGCTCTTTGCTGATATTTTTGTTTCTTTACACTTCATCCAAACATGGGCCCCCCACTTCATGCCTGACCTGGCCTGTCCTGCTCAGGTAGTTCGTTCTGGATCTTTGCACCATGCCCAGGTGTACTTTTAGATGTGACTGTTGTTTTCCATAGGAATGATAGTGCTTGAAACTCAATTCAGTGCATGTTTGCAAATGATTCCTCCTAAATATACTTCTGACCTGAGGGAACTATAGCTCTAGCATGGTCGCTGTGTTTCACAGAATCACAGAATCACAGAAAATTATGAGTTGGAAGGGACCCACAAGGATCATCTAGTCCAACTCACCATCTAATACCCGTACAGCGAGTGGAAGCACATCC
>WEKX01002030.1:83961-104930 GCA_013390025.1 Pitta sordida
TCCTACTCAGGTAGCTCGTTCTGGATCTTTGCACCATGCCCAGGTGTACTTTTAGATGTGACTGTTGTTTTCCATAGGAATGATAGTGCTTGAAACTCAATTCAGTGCATGTTTGTAAATGATTCCTCCTGAATATACTTCTGACCTGAGGGAACTATAGCTCTAGCATGGTCGCTGTGTTTCCAACGTATGTGGGGTAAAAAATGATATTGTGGTAATGTTAGCGGTGTTTGTGCTCAAGCTGTGGCTCTGTACACAGCTTTGAATGCCAGAGTGGAAGTTTTCAGCCTTGAACTGACAGAAGTCTGAGACACGCTCAAGATTTACTTGCAATGATTTACTGCTCTGTCAGGTGCCAGCAATCTCCACTAACAAAACTGTTCCTTAGGCTTGCACGGTGTCTCTGGGCCACAGACACTCATGGAAAGAGGTCCAGCAGCTGAACTGGGCAATTTTTTTTGTGTTGGTAGAGGTTGCTTGGTGATACTGTGCCACACGGCTGAATTCTCTGTCACTGGATAGGTATATACACAGAAAAATAAGATCCAAGGAGACCAGGAACTAAACCAGTTAGTCTTTTCCATAAAAGCTTGGGTTTTGACATGTGTGTCTGTACTATGTTGCATGAGACTGTCACAGCACAATCCAAATTGGGTTTTATTGAGTATTCCCAGCAGGTAATCACAGATGCTAGGAATAGAGCTAAAGCTTTGTAAGGACCACATTGCATTTGGAACAAAAATATTGTGAAGTAGATGCTGTTGCGGTCAGGATGGTTCAACTCACCCAGCTGAAGGATCATTTCCTAATTTATTTTTGAAGGCAGTCTCTGAGAGGATCTTGTTCTCTGAAGCCTGTACTGGGATGCAACATTCCTGTGCCTTTTACTTATAAAGGATGCTGATCCACAACCTGCTGAAGCTATTGGAATGGGAACAGGTTTTATTATAACAAAAGCAAGCTGTATTATTTCCTAGGTTTCCAATATGCCATGATAAATCTGCCTTATGGGCACATAAATATAAGTTCTTATGTGTGAGTTGACTCTAAAAGGTCTGTCAGTTCATTACATAGCAGACTACTCTGTCCCTTTTGAACTTTGATGCTTAGTTGCTTTTGACATTTATGATATCTTTCCCAATTTTCTCACACTTCTACTTGTCTTGGTGAGATGGATGAAACACAAGAAATTCTTCCTTCTGGGGATCATTTTTTACCTGTCCAAAAGGGAAATATTTAAGTGTTAGTGTAATTTGGAGACAGGTGAGGGGAAGGTGCTTGAAATCACTGGGATTGCTGTCAGGAGTGGTGCTTGTACTGCTTGAAAGAGAGATCTGCTCTCCTTTCCTAGTATTGAAAACTTGCTTTTATTCCCCTGAAACACTCAGCAATTATTTTGAACTTGATAAGCCAAATTTCTCATTGTTATACAGATGTGGCTGTTATTAAATAATTCCTAATTTAAATCACCATTGCTGAGAGCCGGCATTGGTTCAATTGATGTATCATTGGAGAATAGTAAGTTACGTAACTTTAACTGTCTGAATAAATACTTATTTCATGTTATTTACACCTTTGCCTGTCTCTTCTGTCTGTAATTCTTGATAGTGTTCTTGTGTGTTTTTACTGGTAATAATAACATCTCTCTTGATGCAGTATTTAGTCTCTGAAAGAATGTATTTGACCCTGGAATTGAAATTTCAGCTTCACCGAAACTTTCTCTTCCTAGAGGAACTTCTAGATTAACTCAGAGCTGGTGAAAGATGTCTGCTGCATAAAGTGGGTCCTGTGTCAGTGTCTACTCGTTGTCAGCTGAGGGGAAAGGGGTACATGTATGTGAAAGGCAACAAATGCCTCAGTATCCAAACACTGACATTTAGGGTGGTGAGACACTGGCACATGTTGCCCAGAGAGGTGATGGATGCAGAAGATCCTTCCAGGACAGGAGTTGCTTAGTGTGTATCTGTAGCAACCACAGCAATGAACCTTGAAGGTATAAATCATATGCACAGACTTGCTTGGTAAATCACAATTCTGTCAGAAGAGAAATATCGTCTCAACATTGCCATCAGGGACAATATAGGTACCCCAAAAAACTGAGGCTAAGGTCTTGACAAGAGTTTGGCCTGTCAGTGATGCTCCCTGGACTGAGACTGGAATGTGGTTCCTATGGGAACCAGGGTGCTGGTAGCCCAGAGCAGTGACAGTGTGGTACAAGATATACCTACTCTCTTCCATTATCCGGAGGATGGAATGAAATATGCTGTAACCTTCTCCCTGGAATCACAGAATCACAGAATCAGTAAGGTTGGAAAAGACCATAGAGATCATCAAGTCCAACCTATCACCCGTTACCTAATCTAATCTAGTCAAACCTGTTACCTAACCTGGCCTGTTGCCATCCTACTACCAACAATCGAGCAAAAGAACGAGATAAGCTGTGAATCATCCATCCCTGTCATTGCAACACAAAAACACACTTCCTGGCAAAAGGCCACTCGAGACTGACCTTGCCTTGGACACTTCCTTGGGCATACGTCGCAGAGAAAGACAGACTGGGACAGAGGAGGGGGTGAGGGTAACATCTAGTATAAAAGATGGCCCCATAGCAACTGGACTTTGGAAGCTTCTCCCACCGAAGAATCGATGACAATTTGTAGGGACGCCTTGAGGACTCGATCGTCTGGTGGTAGCTATATACTCTTTCTCTCTCCCTTTCTCTTTACCTTTCCTATCTCACTTTCACCTATCGCGTTCCTGCTTTACAGGCACATAATAAAGCTTCACTGTTTGACCAAAGCTAAACCCCTTTTCGGAATTTTCTTTTGCACTTTGAGATTCAGCAAATGAACCATCACGAGTCCAGCCTAGCTGGGTGGACTGTGACACCAAGCTGTGCACAGTAGCTGTGCACCAAGTGAAACAGTGCTCAACCACCTCCTGCTTGCAGTTGCTCTTCCAAGTCTTTTTCTTCCAAGAGCTGATACCAGCACAGGCTGCACCAGCATCCTCTCAACCTCCCATCTCCAAAGCCACAGGAAAAATCCTCAGGAACTACTTGGCATAAGGGAAGACATACGTTAACATTGAGGAAACACAGCACCACTTCTGTGGCGAGGGAACGCTGGATCCTCTGAAGAGAAGAATTCATTACAGCCCAGAGTCCTCTGATGCCATGAGTGAGGAAGGGTGATTTCAGCCCCTTTTCATTGTGTATTCAGCTTGAACAAAACAATGTAGACACTGCCAGAAAGAAATCGGGCCAACTACTGAAATGGTTTAACAATGAGTATCGTGTTAATGGCTATGAGGATGTCATCACTAATCTGTGTCAGGAACAGGGCCCTTCTGCTCTTCAGAGTCTGCCCATGTTCTTATAAACTGGTCCAGGCCAATGGCTGAAGTGATGTCATGGTCCAATTTATGCATCTGCCTACCACCTCCTTTCCCAACTGCTCAGAACCATAGCAGAGATACCATTGCTTCCCCATTCCTTTCCCTGATTCACCCGTGGCCACACAAGGCTGAACCCATGCAATAGGTTTGGATTAAAAAGGAAAAAGAAAAGATGCGAAAATGTTTTCCTTTAGTGTGTGCACATCTGAGTGAGGGGGTTATTGATGTGCAGCTCCATTATTGCACAGAAGGCTATGAGGTTGCAGGATCCCTCACAGACACACAGAACTTTTTGGCAGAACAAGGGTAAATGAGCAATGGGAGGAAGGGAAGGTAGAAATACGAAGGGAAATGGTATGGGACTACAGAGGCACCTCCACAAGGTGCCTGAGTTTAACTGGGATGAATAAAGGCCAAATGGGTTATGTAACTACCACAACGTTAAAAATAGTTTATACTGCATATTAAAACTTCATTTATAAATTGTTTATAAAGCATTCATAAATGTTAGATGTGGTAAGCATGTTAGGCACACGAAAACTTTGTGTTCCAACATTATCGATGGCTGTAGACACAGCAGCTGCAGGTATTATACATGGCTAAATCACAGCTCTAGAGACCAACAGTTCAATAGCAATATACAATAAATGCTTCATCAATCACCTCAACATGTATTAAGAAATTATGTGCTCATTCTAAGTGGAACCTTAATATGAAGGGTAACCTTAAGAGCTTTTCCCTTTTCATTCTTTTTTTATTCCTAAAATTCTATTTCATTCTACTTTTATTCCTGAAAAACCCCCAAACCCAATCCTAGCTCTCAATTCACCAGTTTAATAATGATTGTGATTTTCCTCACCTCTGGCTTGAGAAAGGCCACAGGCTCCTGAGAATTAAAAAGGATTAATGGAACAAGTACAGTATTTGGATATGCTCCCCTCTGATGCAAATATGTTTTGTGTATTTTGGTGGTACAGACTCCAGGGATGCAGCAGGACGTCACCCCAGGAGAATGTCACCTTGCCAGTCAAGGTGTCTCCTGATCCCTGGAGGAGGCATAAAAGCAAAGGTAATGTGAATGTAAATTATGTAAAGAGCAGAGTGGAAAAGGCATGAAATGAGACTTGAACATCATAATTTAATTTATTAGGATGGCTGCTACAGCCAGGTCTGGGCATTTGCTCACGCAGAAGATGTCACCAGAGAAGATGCCACCAGTGCAGATCCGCAACAAAAGGCAGACCATGGCATCCTCCATAAACTTAGAGGAAGGTGTAAAACTTGCCCATCCTAACCCATGCTATCCCATCCTATCCCATGCCATACTATGCCATCTCTCACTCCCTTGGAGGGCTGAGTCCCACAAGACTTTTTTTAGTAGTGGAAGATGCTCCTGTCTTTCCACACTTGGCTGAATTCCTGGCCAGGGCTGTGTCTTTACAAGTCTCTTGAGGGGAGCACTGCAGGGACCTGGTCCAGATCTATAGTATTTGAGTTTTGCATCGATATTGGCCACTTGCATGTGGTGTCTGAATAAAGCCCAGGGCTAATGTGCGTTTAAAATTAGCACAGAAATAAGACAAAATATGTGCAAATGTTTTGGCATAATATTTTCATTACAAATACTGGATAAATCTACGAGATTTTTTCTTATGTAGCTCTCAAAATGTTACTCCTATTGGTTGCAATATAAAATCATATCCTCTAAAGTTTGTGGTCAGTCCATAATGGGGACTTTGGGTCACCCAACCTCTGTTGAGAGAAACAACAGGACGGATCAGTNTTATGTAAAGAGCAGAGTGGAAAAGGCATGAAATGAGACTTGAACATCATAATTTAATTTATTAAGATGGCTGCTGCAGCGAGGTCTGGACATTTGCTCACATAGAAGATGTCACCATAGGAGATGCCACCAGTGCAGATACGCAACAAAAGGCAGACCACGGCATCCTTCATTAACTTAGAGGAAGGTGTAAAACTTGCCCATCCTAACCCATGCTATCCCATCCTATCCCATGCCATACTATGCCATCTCTCACTCCCTTGGAGGGCTGAGTCCCACAAGACTTTTTTTAGTAGTGGAAGATGCTCCTGTCTTTCCACACTTGGCTGAATTCCTGGCCAGGGCTGTGTCTTTACAAGTCTCTTGAGGGGAGCACTGCAGGGACCTGGTCCAGATCTATAGTATTTGAGTTTTGCATCGATATTGGCCACTTGCATGTGGTGTCTGAATAAAGCCCAGGGCTAATGTGCGTTTAAAATTAGCACAGAAATAAGACAAAATATGTGCAAATGTTTTGGCATAATATTTTCATTACAAATACTGGATAAATCTACGAGATTTTTTCTTATGTAGCTCTCAAAATGTTACTCCTATTGGTTGCAATATAAAATCATATCCTCTAAAGTTTGTGGTCAGTCCATAATGGGGACTTGGGGTCACCCAACCTCTGTTGAGAGAAACAACAGGACGGATCAGTGATGTTATTAACAAAAGCCTCTTTATTTAAAACTACTAGATATGGAAAGGTATGATGAGCTGTTGTAATTTACAGGGCAGACATCTGTGCTTCTCAGAAAATCTACAGGAAGAGGGGGCTCTGTAAGGAAACATCCATCCTGCATCAGAAAAATTTCCAACCTGAAATGCCTGGCTTTTGCCAGTGGCTGTAAAGAGAGGCCAAGGTCACTAGCTGAGATAGACATCATCTTACCAGACCACTGCATTCAGGTGAGATAAATTATAGAATCACAGAATGATGTGGGTTGGAAGGGACCAATCCAATCCCCCTGCCATGGGCAGCCAGCTTGCTCAGAGCTCTTTCCAGCCTGGCCTTGAACACTTCCAGAAATGGGGCATCCACAGCTTCTCTGGGCAACCTGTGCCAATCCCTCAGCACCCTCAAAGTAAGAAATTTCTTTGTAATAATCAATCTAAACCTATTTTCCTTCTGTTTAAAGCCATTCCCCTTTGTCCTATAAATCCCCATGCCCTGTCCCATCAAAGGTGGGTGAAGTTAACAAAAATGTTTTAAAGTTTCAAAGAACCCAGGGAGACACCCTTGAACAACATCATGAACACAGGAGGCTTGTTTCTTTGGGGAACAGTTAAAGGAAACCCCTTTCTCTCCCCATCCAGGGTGCAGTTCCATGGGGTTCAGGTTTGTACATGGACTCTTCAGCTATTGTGCTACAGACACCAGGACTGTGGCTCATTCCCAGTACTTTTCCTTTTCACTATCCATACCATTGGCCAGGTGCACAGTGACCTTCTGGGTGAGCAGGGCAACACGCAGCATGTCAGCAAGGAGCCACATGATGGGGAAATAAAATTCTCCTGGGAACCACAGATGTAAAACGCCCAGGGGAAGAGGGAAACTTGCTGCAGCTTTATCTTGGCTTTATGCATACCTGCTCTGATGAGACCCTCAGCTGAGGGGCATTTTGTGCTGTTACTGGATGAGCATGGTCATATTTTCCCTCTCTCTGTTCCCCGCACCTCTTGCTGTGCTGTAGATAAGGCAGCAGTGTTTTGGCAGCTGGGAGGTGATGCTCTATCTGTTTGCACATACAGGACACTGATGAAAACATGCCACTCATCACCATTACTGTGGTTAGTTTGCCTCTGCTCATCACACTGGGGACATTGCCTAGTTATTTTGGTGGCAATGCAAAAAAGCAATGCTGGGCACAGGTCAGAGACCAGGAAAATGTATGAATTCAATACCAAAAAAAGCCCCTGAATCAATCTTGCTTGCTGCACTGTTGTAAGACTTGGTTCCAGATCTCTTTTTCACCCCCGCTCCTTCAGTTTTCAATTTCAGACCAATTTTTCTGATATCAGGTTTATTTATTTCATAATCCATTGCTCTTCTTTGTGTTACTTTTCACAGAATCACAGAATCACTTTTCTACAACTAGACTGTACCATTTTCTCTGTTTGGTCTAACCCTGGATTTCTGCGTTTGGAACGGTCAGAGGTCTGTGCTGTGGGTGAAGGCACCCCACTCTATGTTCAAGTGCATCCTTCACTTTCTCACAGCTTGTCCACCTCCTGCTCTGCTCTGCTGCCTGCCTTATTGCAAGGCTGGGCACTGAGAGGACAGTCAGACTTCTGCCTGGCTGTGTTCTCCCTTCACGCCTGGCACATCTGGTTTAAATTTAATCCAAGGTACTTTTGTTCTCTCTTCTGTTTTCTACCAGTCCTCCCATAGGCTCACGACCACCACAGAGGTAAGACTTTGGTTCTGGTGATCTTGGAGCATTGGAGGGAAAGGAGGAGAAAAGGAGGTTTAGTATCTCCTTACTATCTGCTGCAAATCTGTGTTTGTGTTGCTTAGTGACAATGCCTTTACACGCAGTCCCAGTGTAAAACACTACGTGCGAAACACTGAATGTGAAGTGCTGCTGTGCAGCAAGAAGTTGAGCATTACTAAATGCCACATCTCCCTGCTCAGCACTGGGGATGTGGTTCCCAGCTCCTCTTCCAAACACTAAAGGGAACATCAGGTCCTGGCAGTGCAGGTGGGTGCAGCCACCCTCCAGCTCTGTGGCACCAAAGCACTGGTGGTCTTCTCAGTCTCTCTGCCATGTTCAGGACATCTCAGATATTGCTGGTGCGATCTGGGCAAGATTCATGCTGCCTAGAAGGACAATATTCCACAGAGAACAACCCACAGACCTCAGGAGTGTGAAGTACCTGCTTCACACACATGTAGATGCAGTTTTAATTAGTTTGACCCAAAGATGATTTTTGTAGTCTTTCCCAGGATGAAACACTTCAGCAGGTCTATTTTTCACTTCCATCTGAAGATGTGAAAGTGGCTCCTAACCATTTTCAAAACTCTATTTTGCTCATACAAGGAGGAAGGGAAGGGAAGGGGAAAGAGGAAGAGAAAAGAAAAGAGAAAATAGAGGAGAGAAAAAAAGCAAAGAAAAGCAAAGCTAAAAGAAAAAAGAAAAGACAAGAAAAAAGAGTAGAGAAAATAAAATAAGAGAGAAGAGAAGAGAAGAGAAGAGAAGAGAAGAGAAGAGAAGAGAAGAGAAGAGAAGAGAAGAGAAGAGAAGAGAAGAGAAGAGAAGAGAAGAGAAGAGAAAAAAGAAACGACAAAAGATAACAATAGCCTATTTCAGTTAGAAGGGATCTGCAATGATCATCTAGTCCAACTGCCCAACCACTTCAGGGTTGGCCAAAAGTTAAACCATGTTATTCAGGTTATTCTCCAAAGCCTGTCAACCCCTGCCAGGCTTGAGGCATTGACCAGTTCTCTAGGCAGCCTCTTCCAGTGTTTGTGCATTGGGATCAACTGATGAATCAGAATTCAGCCAAAACTAGAACAGTGGTGAAACTCCTCATCTGTATCAGAGAGAAGAGCTCAGGGATGAATGTCTGGTTCAATCAAAATTAAGTGACTGCTATATGAAAATAAATATTTCATGGACTACCTGTGACTGACCAATGCACCAAATATATTTTGGACAGTCTATCTTTCTAATACACTCTGCCTAATCCATTCAGGGGACTGGAATGGCTGCGGCAGCCTGATCTACACCAAAACAATATTCCATTTCTGTCTTACTTGTTATAGTTTCATACAAGGCAGCGCAGTCTGTGCTGAAAACTGCATTTCTCTTGGCGCAATGAAAGAAAGATCTCCTCTCATTTCAGGCAAATTATGAATTTGCATTAAGACTGCCCAGGTGATGTGGGTACACAAACATGCTTTATCTGAAGGGAAACGTTGAGCAGGGTTCCTGGTAAGCACAAGCTAATCTAAAAAAACAAGTCAGGGCTGTAGTAACACAGTCGGACAGTATTTTATCTGCCATGCTGGGCAGCAAACCTGCACCTACAATGGTGCACAGGGGGGCTGTAACAGCGAGAACATACCTCTGAAATGGATTTAGAGATAACAAGAAATCATCTTAATGCGACTGTTGAATGTACAAGGGATCCAGTAATAGTTATCACAGGTACACTTTCATTAACTCCCTTTAATTTAAAAGCTTAGTGTTTGCAGGAATCTTTTACAGGCAAGAAAAAGACAAATCAAAAAATAATCCTGCTGAAGAGCACTGCTGCTCCTTTCCCCCAGGAGCTGTATGGCACAGCCTGAAATCATCTGCACTGATCCCTCCAGCCAGGTCCTCAGCAGGAAGGATGGTCCAGACAGGCACTGCCAGTCCTGCAGTGCCATCCCAGTGTCACCTGTTCCTCTTTTATCTCTGCAGCAGGGACCCTGACACTCACTGTGTACTGACACCGCTTGGGTGGGACTTTTCCAGTGTGTAATACCAAATGACAGCACCCACCATGTCACTAGAGCTGCACCCTTTCCCTATGCTCCAGGTGAGGCAGAAGGCACAGTCCAGACTTGCAACAATAATATTTTTATGTTTCTTGGGGAAAAAATAAAAATAGATGGTTTAATACCCAGACCTTGTATAGTTCTGCAACAAAATACCCCAAATCAGGATGCAATATAACTCTCCTGAAAGTTAATAAGCTGTTTGATCCACCCAATGCATTATAAACAGACCACAAAAATTAGGGCTTTCAGACAAATGCCCATAAGTGAAACTTGTGATGGCTGAGCAGGGTGAGACAGATCATTGCTTCAACACAAGGATGCCCCACTTCCTTCTCTACTCCCCACCCTTCACTCCTCAGAGGTTTACACCAAATACTGGCAGCAAACAAGGAGTAGAGCTGACCCAGCTATGCGTTGGGTGACTTTTCAACATCTTACTGAGTTTTTTTCCTAGTTTTTCTGGGAGCAATTCAGCTATGTGGAAGCCTTCATACAGATTCACGTGTTTCAGTGGATGTTTGCTGGGAAGGCTGTAGGAAATTTTGGTGTGATGATGGAGTATTCCCGTGGCTTCAATAGGAAATGCCTCTTTTTGCGGAAGCAGGATGAGGGGTGGGAACACAGAAAGGAAAAATACTTGGGTTCGGGAAAAGTTTATTAAAGAAAAATAACCCAACCATTAGAAGCTATGTGTGTGGTGAATCACATACATTTCCAGTTCAGCTTCATTGGTGATCTGTGCTCCACAGGGAGTGTTGTGTAACAACGTGGTGACCTTTGGGCGCAGTTGGGGAGTTTAGGGCTATATGTGCCACAACTCCTTTGCTTAAGGTGTCCCCTCAGCTTTCCCTGGAGACTTCTGTCACAGGTGAATTATTAAGAAGGCATTGCTATGAGGTTGTCAAAAAGTTTATGTTCATGATCAAATGATGACCAGATGGATGTTAATAGATGATTGGATGAGAATCAATTAATGATTCAGCAATAATTGAGTGTTTGTTAAACAGGGAGTTAACAATGAATTGACAATGGTTTGACAAATATTTAATGGTGGTTTAGATGATTATTTGAATGATAATTTACACAGTGATTTGACAATGATTCAGAAAGTGATTTAAACTCTACTGCTTAGTACACTTCAAATAATTAAGCAATAGCTCGATATATACAAATGGTGCTAGCAAAAATATACTTTAATGCCCAATGTAAAATATTGCTTATCTCTTTCTAGATATCAGATGTTGGGTAAGAAGTCTCTTAGCCTCGAGAAGTAACCCTGAGAAATACCTCTGCTGAAGGGGTATATCACTGCTATGCAGCCCTCTGCCAGGCAGGGGCTCAGTGGTCTCAGACAAGCTACAGATTTTTATAGTGTAAATCACAGCATCACAGAATATTCTGAGTTGGAAGGGACCCACAAGGACCATTGAGTCCAACTCCTAAGTGAATGGCCCATACCAGGATTGAACCCATAACCTTGGTGTTATTAGCACCAAGCTTTAACCATCTGAGCTAATCTCAGTCTTTTTTTTTAAATTTTTTTTTACCTAAGTCCCCTTCCCATCATCCCATTATCTAGACCATGTCAATGAGTACCTCATCCAATCTTTTCTTAGGAGTTGACTTGTACTCAAACTCCCTCCCATTCCCACTTTGGTGTATGTGCAAAGGTGCTGCTGTAGCAGTTTTAGTATTGTTCACTTGTTCAGAGTAGGGGCCCCTGTCACAATTTCTTGTGCCCTTTCTGCCCTGAGCATGGGTGAACATCAGATGGTGGCTTATAGTAACACCAACAGGAGGGGGAGAAACGGAGAGAATATATTAAAATAATTTGAATGAGGAGCCAGAGAGAAATGAGGAGAAAGAGAAGCAAATAAAACAGCAGCTTCATTGCACATAGAAAGATGTTGTCCTTTTGCGCAATGCAGAGAGCTTTCCTTAAGTTGCTCAAAAGTGACCTAGCAGGCAGCCTCAGCCCAAAGTCTCAGCTGATGGCCTCCCACCATCTTTTTCCTGGAAGTTGAATCCTCTGCAAGACAAAGCTGATTTGTAAGTTTAGAGGGAGAGGAAGCCCAGGCTGTAACAGGGACTATGGAGGGCCCAGGAATGGGCCCTGCTGTCCCCAAGGTGGTGTGTGAAGTGTGTTTTACTCTGCTCCCTAAACTGGCCCTGCAGATAGTTTCCATGCCTCCCTGTTCCAGCATTGGGTGTCTGACAGGACCAGGACTTGGCAGTTGGGGAAGGAGATGCCCTGGGTTTGTGGGATGGATGTCCCAGTCGAACAGGGAAATGTGTGGCCCCTTCTGGCTAGGACAACATTAAGCTGGGAGATTTTTGTCCTATGGTTTTAGATGGAGGCACAAAAAGCATGTTTGGTGTTGTGCAAAGATGGCTGGGTATGAAATCAGAGGAAACTGAGAAGTTGTATTCACATCCTAACAGAAATTATAACGGTACAGGAATTATAGGGTAAAATGCAGCTGCTACTCCCTAGATGGAATGTGGTGCGCAGCTCAAAACCTATCCCACGATGATTCCCCATACATACAGTCTGCAACCTCAAGCACCTGTTTAGGAGTCTATAACTAATAACTAATAACCAAGGTCTGTGGAAATCCTTGCAGGGAGGGTCACTTGATGGTACTTTGCTACTTAGAAACCACCGGTCAACCAAGGGAGATGGGAGACGATGGTCCTGCTACTGCACCAACAGCTGTGATGAAATCTCTCTCCTCAGATGATCTTGATTTATTATAACCTAATTGCAATACTAACATACATCTCCACCCCAAATTTACCCCCCTCCAAGGTACGGCCACCCTTCACTGAGCATATGCTCTATATTTTATTGACTGTATTTTTAAGAGTGAAACAAGAGAATTTTACATGAATCAACAACAAAGGTATGTATGACTAGAGTCATACAAACTCCACCTAAAGATGAAGAAATATTATAACAGTAAGCTGATATAAAGAAATAGTATGGAAAGAAGTTGAGATTGGGGAAAAGTTAAGAAAACTCCATTCTAACTAGTGGGATAGTTGACAGCCTGTCTTCTCTCTATATACATGTACTGGGCAAGAACCACATTCTGTGCATGTTGAATACTTTCATTGTGGATTAGAGGTTGTCTGCATATTTATTTGAATACGTTTTTGCAGCCAGATACTCTCACTGGCAGTCCTCAAATCTTAACCTGTCGGTGGTTTTTATTAATAAAGACCGTTATTCCGTAAGATTTTAGTGTGAGTCCTTCACGGGCACTGGCAGTCACCAACAGCAGGGAACATACTTCAGTAAAGTGGAAGACCTGCTGAAGGGTCTCCCTTGTGCTGTTGGTGTGTGTCCCTGAATAGAACAGTCAAACGACCCTCTGACCCAGCAGGGCTGTTCAGTGAAGGGTCCCCGTAACAAGACACTGACAGACTGGTCAGGCACAGGGGCTCGCTTTCCTGGGGCACTGACAGACAAATCAAACGCTAAGGGTCAAGGAAATCTCCTCCTTTCATGTGACAAGTGTCTTATGTGTGTCTTTTTTTTTTTAATTGGCCTACAGGATGCAATTAAAATTAACCTGCAAGGGTACATTGTAAGCTATTCACTTAGGGACATGTCTGGGTCTTGGGGATTTTTTTCAACCCGTTCATACTTCTCCCCACCACTCCCACAGCTGTTAGGAGACACTTGGAGCAAACATACAGAAAGCTGGTGTCTTCCTCTACCTCTTCACAGAACTTTGGAAATTATTCCACTTGGTCCACCTGAAAAAAGGAAATAATCCAGAGCAGGGAGGTTTTATGGGATTAAACCATGAATGCAAAAGTATTCCTATTTATCACAGGGGAAGGAAAAATGTATATATGAGGGTCTTTGGGTGTTTTCTCTGTGATGTATCCAGGGCATCTCCTTGCCTTTCATTGACCTTCACATCCTCACTAGTTTGAGCAGAAGCTCGTATGGGTTGTGGAATGGGAAATGTGGATTGAAAGGCTTCTGTGCGTAAGAAGTAGTTGAGACCTCTTGTTCCTGAAAGGGAAAAGCTGAGATGAAATGGAATGCAGTCAAGTGGGTGTGGGACTCTCTTCTCTCAGGCTGACGACAACAGAACAAGAGGACATAGCCTTAAACTACGCCAGGGGAGGTTTAGATTGGATGTTAGGAAGAGGTTTTTCACAGACAGAGTGACCTCTCAGTGGAGTGGTCTGCCCAGGGAGGTGGTGGAGTTGCCATCCCTGGAGGTGTTTAAGAGAAGACTCGATGACGAGCTCAGTGACATGGTCTAAATGGTGGGAGGCTTGGATGGATGGAGTGTGTGCCCGTGGTTCCATGCTTATGGGTCTGATCCCTGGGTGGGCGTTCGCTTGGGAGTTGGACTAGATGATGCTGTGGGTCCCTTCCAACTCAGAATAACCTGTGAACCTGTGGAATGGACATTATTCATCACTGTGTATCAGTTTGCAGGTAATATTCCAGAAAGGCTAAGGGTTTAAGATCAGTAAAGCTGATGGATTTATTGAGAGCTAAGGCAAATTTTTTATGGTCAATTTTTTTTTTTTTTTTTATGGTACCAGGATGCTCTGGACCCACAGGAGCAAAAAGGAGGGCCCGGTATTAAGAACTGGCAAAGACCAAACTGTAATGAGGAGACCAGGCACCTGAAGAGTGTGTTAACATCCATCTAAGAGCCTCTGGTCTGCAGGCTAAGCATGAGAACAGACATTTCAATGGAAAACAGCTCTGAGAAGGCTCCACACAGAATGTGGCTCCCACAGAGCATCTCAGTATGGGAAATGGTGGCTCATCCAAACCTTCCTCCTGCAACATCTAGTGCTTTGCCCCAGGCTCAGCAGGAGACTCAGAGCCATCTGTGAAGTGGAATTAAATTCAGCTTCTCTTGCACGGGGCTCTGTAGGGTACAGCCACTCCAAGGCTCTAGGTTTTATTCACCTATGTCCAACTTTTCACCATCCCTCTCCTGGCCTCAGGTGTACATGACAGCCCTCCCTGCTGGGGGCTGTCCCCTGGTATATCTGTCAGTTTGGGCTGCATTTCTGCAGGCAATGAGAGATGACAGCCTGTGAAAAGCTGTGTCTCTCTAAATACCGGTTTTTGCAAAAAAAGCATCAGTGCTGCCAGAAACTCCTGCAGGATTCAGACCCATTGAAGGATCACAAGTAATACAAGTGTCAATGGGTCTCTCTGTGAAAGCTGGAGGGATTGTGTTCCCATTCAAGGAGCAGCTGGCACATGGATTTTGTCTGAGCAAGCTGTAAAGGATTTCTCAGCCTTGCAGGGTCTCGTCTGTGTGTAGCAGAGCGGCTGGCACGTGTGTCTCAGCAGGGTGAGTCACACCTGTACTCTACTTTTGAACACAAGGCATTACATGCAAATGTTCTGGGGCGTTTTTGGCAAGCATCTTCATACTGGTACCCCCTCTGCCTCTCCCCTTAGCTACAGCACCTTGTGTAACTGAGAAATATGGCATATTTATCCCATTCCTCAGGCTGTCTCTATGCTCTTTCACTGTACCTTGGAAACCAAACTTCTATTCTTGCCAACAAATCACTTTCAGATGAACGGGGGAGTATGTGGTAGCTTGGATTTCTTCTTAATTTTTTTTTAAGAATTTTTTTTTTTTGCAATCTAAGTAAAGACTTTAGGATCTATTTTTAAAAATTTTATCCCCCCCCTCCACCCCCTGTGCTGCAAGAACTGAACACTTTGGCTTGGTGAGAATATTAGTAAAGCAGTCACAATCTGTAGGGTGCACTTCTTAAAACTACATTGCATAATGGCAAAGGCATAACACAACAAAATGTGATGGGGGCTGGGATTTTCTGTAATAAGGGAACTAAGAAGTCATGTCTTCAGCCAAGATTGGTCACCAGCTAGTCCACAAAAACCTACCCCCTGACCTTTCCTGCTTTTATCTCCCATATGTAAATCTACTGATCTTAAAGGCATGCTAGAGTGTGGTTAATAGAATATTTTGTAGGAAATGCAGCTGCTTAAACAATCTCTCTTCTTTGATATATTTTGATATGTAAGGAAACCAGTAAGTACAGTAATGGCAATGATACACCTGTAAGATGATTTGAAAAGTGCAGTTTTATCATTAGAGTCTGAGGGAATTGCATTAGCTCTAATAAAATCCTATAGGACTTTTGTGAGGGTAATAACTTTAAAATGTTTTTATAAGCAGCATTGCCATTTCTGTTCTGAGATCTGCAGTGTTAACAAATTATACATGAGAAAAAAATTCCATTTGATTCAGTTGAAGGCTACTGTGTTCAAAGAGAAATATAGCATTTTTTTGATTTTATTGAAAATCCTTAGGAATCAACCACCCACCCAGGGTGTAAGGAGTGATTAATGCTGGTCATGTGCTATTTATCCCTTAAAATGTAATCACAAGCTGATTATTTTGTTTAACACATTTTGGTGATTTGATTAATAAGCTGCATGAACTTAGATTCGAAGGAAAATACATGGAAGAAGGGTTGAAAGACAAAGGTGCTTCTAGGTAAGGATGTTCTCGGGACCTTAGTATAACCAAATATCTCTGAATAAGATTCAGTTTTTGCAATGCTTTAGGCTTCTGTGTGTTTGCATTTATCTTAAAAGGAGTGGGCCCAGTTTATGAGGGTAGATGAGTGAATGAGGCCTTATTCTGAAAACCTTGGAGCAGCTAGAAAACAACATTGCACTTCAGATGTCCAGAACACGTAGGAGAGAAGGAGGAGAAAAATTGAAGATTTGATATAATGTATAAGTTTTGAAAAATAAAGGTCTTCATCCTTAACTTAGCTCCCGACTTTGAACAACCACTCTTTGGGAGTCCTTAAGATATAGTAAACCAGCACCTTCGGATAGTAATAATAAATAATAATGTCCTGTGGCTCTATGCATGAAAGACATGGAAAGACATGCATGTATGACTGTCACTGTTACTGAGAAGGAGTCCCAACAGCAGCATCACCAAGTCCTAGGATGGGTATTTTTTAGGCCACTGCTCGTTGCTGATTTCCTAAACTAATCTGTGCTGGCCTACAAGGGTGTTGAAGCTACCTTTTGTAAAAAAATAAAAATGTTTTGTTTTTCAACAACTTTCTCTTCTTCTTCTTTCTTGAGTGTTTTTGTTTGAGTTTTTTGGGGTGAGTTTTTCTTTTGAAGGGCTGTGACAATGACAACTGAGATGACTTCTCCAGGAGATGTTAGATATAAAAGTCTAGAAGGAGTCTGGTGAGAACCAGGAGGTAGTTTTGAATGAGCCACAGAAAAGCTATGAGGTGTACATCTGAAAATCTGCTGGCCTTATGCTGGCAATTGCAAGAAACAGAAGAGGAGGCCGTGTCCGCATATGAATGCAAAACTGTCGATGTGAGAATGGAAGCTTATCCTAATTAACTGAGTGAAAGCAAATTCAATTTATCTGGCAACAAGTGCACGTTGAATTCAGTCTGCCTAATAACAGTTTGCATTTAACCCTGTTAGAGGACTGGGATCCAGGACATAATGCCTGGAAGTGGATGGGACACTTCACCATTGAGGTGTCTGTCCCTGTCTGAGGAAAAACTCAGGGAGAAACATAGAATAAAAGTTGAGGCAAAGAATTCCCACATTTTTTCTTCTGTGTGGCAACTAGTGTTAAAAATAGAGAGACTGACTGTGTCAAGCTTAAAAGATGATCAGTGTTCAGAGGTCTACAGAAAATAAAGTCTTTGGCCCTTTTTGGCTTTATGTGAACTGAGATAACATCAAATGTGTTCAGCCTGCTGGCTGGAGGACAGGAGAGAGACTTTGACACCTCTTGAAAGTTGCTGATGTTTTAGCCTGAGAACTTAAAAGGAGGTGAATTTATTCACACAAAGATCAACCTTTTGTTGATTCCTGTCATTCCTTGTCTCTCTGAAAGGTATTTAATTCAGATGAAATTATTTTGTTGTTTTTAAAAATGTTTTTTCTGAAAGTGGTTCTTCTTGTCTTCCTAAGCATTGGCCGAGATTTTCTTCCTGAAAAATGTCCTCATTTCTGTTTCCTGTGTTGAATTCCTTCCTCATCACCACTCCATTGGCCTCTTTTTTTGTTCTTCCTACCTTCCACTACTTGCCATTTTTTGGATGCTTCTCCCTGCCATGACAGACATAGGGACTCTGCAGTGCAATGCTTCTCTCCAAGCATATTCCTTACCTCCAAGCCCTTCCCAAAACATCCTTCTCACAGTCTTATCCTGCCTAACCTCAAGTCCTGTGTTCAGCTTTGGGCACCACAATATAAGAATTATATGAAGTTTTCAGATGGTATCCAAAGGAGGACCGTGAAGATGGTGAAGGGTCTGGAAGAGAATCCGTATGAAGAGGGGCTGAGGTCATTTGTTCTGTTCGGCCTGGAGAAGAGGAGACTGAGGAGAGACCTCATAGCTGTCTAAAGTCTCCTCACTAGGTGAAGTGGAGGAGCAGACACTGATCTCTTCCCTGAGGTGACCAGTGACAGGACCTCAGGGAATGGTATGATGATCCTTGTCTATCCCTTCCAGCTCAGAAAATTTTGTGATTCTATGATTCCTGGCCATCCCACTAGCATGCATTTTGTCCTTCATTTTCCATTGTTTTCACTTGAGCCATGCAGAAATTTATCCTCTTCTCACATCACATCCAACCAGTACCTCCCCAGGATCCTATGGGTGACATGAACATTTCTAGCTGGATATTTGGTAGGTACTCCACTCTCAGACTGCTCCTCTTGGTTCATGGCTGCTTCTTGATTAGGATATCTCATGGTGGTCTGTTGGATGAGATGGAAGACGCAGGACTTTTTGTTGGCTCTCTGTCAGGTTTAAAACTGCACTGTTTTTCCCACCACTTAAACCCACAACACAGGCATCATGTTTGAGTTTGATCACCCCTCCCCCTCAGGTCCTACCCTTCCCAAATGACCAGGTCACCACATTGATGCATTCTGTGCAGCAACAAATTTACTTGACAGGCTTTTTTACTGGATTTCTGAAGCTTCTAAGGTAAGAGAGAGGATCCAGCTCTTTCAATGTGTGGTGGTTTTGGATGTCATTAAAATAATAGAAGGCAGAAATTAGTTCTCCCTGAAGCACAAAGTAAGGGACATTTTACAAGAAAAATTTTATCTCAGAAGATGGTCAGCACAACATCCTGAGGAGAAATGAGTTAAATACTCCAAATCAGAGCTGCACGTGGTGTAATGTGGCATGAGCCCCCTTAAGTCAAAGGAAGAGCTGAGATTCAAACCAGCTGAGATTCTGGTCCCTGAGAAACAAGCTCTAGATGTGACTGATTTTGCACTAAACCAGGCAGCAGTTCATAGCCAGGGTCTCTTCCCCCTTCCCCCACAAAGAGCAAAATAACATGAGGGGGGGGAAATGGTTACAGTGGCACAGAGAACTCTTGTAGCAGGGAAGGTTCCTAGCACAGGCTCAGCTACAACAGAGGTGGGAATTTAAGGCAATTATTGCATGTTACATGAGATCAAGAGACTTCTGCAGCATTTGCATGGCTCAGTAGTGACCTGGGGAAGGTACTGTAGGGGACAGGACATCCTGATGCTGTGCTGACTTTAGCTCAGTGGAAACATGACAGAAGAAGGATTTTCAGCTGCTCATCTCTTTGAGATTACTCCGTGTCACAGGGTGCTGCTGAGATGTGTTTGCCGCAGGTGGGGATCCAGAAGTATGCTGGGATCACTCAAATAAATCCAAAATTGCAATTGAGAACCACAGAGGATCTTGCTAGTACTGACTACTAAATAATAAGTGCAGGAAAGTGAGAGATAAGAAACCAAAGAGTCTCATTTATTATTGCTTAAGAGAGAGGAAGGCATGTTCAACACAGATACATTTGCTTTTTTCCCCTCCATTATTCTTTTTTTCTAAAGCTGGAAAAGCTGTTGCAAAATTATTTCCCACAGAACTGCAAGATGCTGGAACAGAGGAGACGGCTGTAATTTCCAGCAAACCCAAGTAAAGAATTGTTATTGACAAGGCTTCTGCCAGACCATTAAAAAACCCAGCAGCCATTTTTTCGCTCCTGATATTGTGTGAGATAATGGAGTCAGCGGTGGCACAGACAACTCCTGCCTCATTACTCTGACACCATGCTCAATACATTCAAACAAATAGCAGATAGAGGTTGGACAAGAGGGCCTGCAAGGACAGATTGATACACTGGAGCCACCCAGGCAAATCCAGGCTGGAGACTTGTGCTAAGCAGATCTGTTTGGGCAGCCACAGACCAAAATCATGGCAGAGCTGGGTGGTGGTGGTGGAGGTGGTGCAATTAAGGGATAAAAATGACCCTCGCTCTCTCACTGATAAGATGATAGAGCTGCTTCTCTCTTCCTTTGAGAAACTAGTTTCTAAACCATGAACAGTCTTATCCAGTCTAAATGATAGTTTCAGCCCTTAGCTATTCTAGTCTCTTTAGTGAACCAAATTCTGTGAAATTTCATATGATGGCTTAAATTTTTTTAAACCACAGTTTATTAGGAAAACCAAGGCTTTTTTATTTTTCTAGAGGGAATGTCCAGTAGGAGACTATGGTGGAGGATGTGCCTGTGTAAGGACAAGGCTCCTGAGTGATGATGAGACGAAGGAAATGCATCACCTGTGATCTGTGACCCTATCTCTACATTTATATTGCTACTACTGAAATTATGGAAGATCTCCATTGCTTGCAGTCAAGTTAGACTAAATCTCTAAGGACAATAGTTTGGAGGTGGAAGTATGGGCTGCATGGCCTTTCTTCTTTGAAGTCTCGCTAAGATTCATTTGAAATGAGTCTGACATGGGTATTTCTCTTTTAAGCCACAATACTGGAGACAGAAGAATAATGATACCAAGCTGGGGGCAAATGTCGAACTGCCGGAGGGTAGGAGGGCCTTTTAGAGGGACCTTGACAGACTGGAGGAATGGACAGAGTCCAACAGTATGAGATTTAACAAGACTAAGTGCCGGGTTCTTCACTTTGGACATAACAACCCCATGCATCGCTATTGGCTGGGGGAAGAATGGCTTGAGAGTAGTGAAGTGGAGAAGCACTTAGGTGCAACGATTGACAGGAAACTCAATATGAGCCAGCAGTGTGCCCAGATGGCTAAGAAAGCCAGTGGCATCCTGGCCTGCATCAGGAACAGTGTGGTCAGTCAGACTAGGGAGGTTGTCCTTCCCCTGTACACAATGCTGGTCAGACCTCATCTTGAGTATTGTGTGCAGTTCTGGGCTCCTCAGTTTAAGA
>WEKX01002030.1:110547-145960 GCA_013390025.1 Pitta sordida
TAGATGATCCTATGGGTCCCTTCCAACTCGGAATAGCCTGTGATCCTGTGAAAGGTTTCTGTTATTTCACAGGTCTGAGATCAAGTCCGTCCATTATAATAGTTGAATCTGTTCATCTGCATAATCAAACTATTGAATTTTGCCAGGAGATTTTTGCATGCCTGTATGTTTTTGTATAAAAAATATTTATTTAATTTCTTTTTCTTGTCTGAAAAAAACAAGCAGTATCAGGCAGCATCTCTTCAGACACAAGTGTTAGGAAAAATGGAGAAGCAAGAGTTAAGCTAAACTGGAAAGTGACAGTGTACCAGATGCATGACACTAATGTGCCTCTTTAGAGTTCATGCCTAAAGGCTTTGTGTGTGATGATAAATATATCTGTTTTGGTTGCTGGAGGTGCCCTTAAATTATTAAAAGACAAAACAGAAAAAGGACTTTTCATTTTCTAGCCCCATTAACTTGTTTCACTGGCCATGAGAGATGCAAAAAAAATGTTCAGAATTGAAAAATCAAGGCTCAGGCAGCCTTAAATTCAGTTAAAATTTGCAATCTTCTGTTGTATCCTATCTGTCTAGGTCCAGTTAGCAGTGTTGCTTAATCATAATCCCCACAATTTCTGGCTGCTCCAGAAGTCTTCTGATAATAAAAGAGAGAAAAATAGGACATTTTCAAAAATTCTTTCCATTGATTTTGTGCATGTGAGAAAAAGAGAGAGGAAAAGAGAAAATATGCAATTGTGATAATATAATAGTACAGTACAGGTATAATTTTAGCTAAAAGAAAAATGTTAAAGGGGAAAAACTTCTGGCTCTGTGATGTTCTTGGCATAGTCAAAGCTATATTTAGGGCAGAGCTAAACTTTTTAAAGTGGAGATTCACCTCCATCATGTGTTACTTTTTATCTATTCAGCCTGCATTTTGGTTCCTGTTGCCCATTCATTTGACTAGTTGTTCCCTCCACAGCTTTCCAGATCACAGATCTTGTTCAAAAGGCAAGACCTCACTCAGAGCTTGTAGAGCTCCATAAGTACATTGGTTTATTGTTGTTTTCTTTCCTCAAAGTGCAAATAAACCATTTGGTTCCATGCTGCAGATCCTTGTGACATTCCTCCATGGTACAGTAAGCTTGTGGATCAACTCAATCTGATAATGGTCAATGTGATAACACATATTTGTCAAGTCTGCATGTCCTACACCTCTGTCCATTTTCTCTCAAGTACACACTGAATGTTGATAAATACATACCAAACTTTGGGTCTCAGTTCTGAAAACAGTGGGCTTTTGAAAAAAAAATAAAATTCTACATTCACTTATTACCTCAGAAAACATCACTAGGTGCAACGTTATGAGACGAGTAACAGCTTGCCAGGTTCAGACAGTAACTGGTCCTTGAATGTTTCTGATGCGTAGCAACATCCTGCAATATCCCATACCAAGACACACCCTTCCGAAGGAAAGCCAAATAAATGAGGCCTCTCTGCTCTCATGACTTCTGTGCAATGAAGAGGGATGATTATGTGCCATTAAATATCACCCAGAGTAACATGGAGGACTCAGTATCCCTGCAGTCCTACGTATTTTGATACCAGCAAGGCCTGAACCTCTTGTCTATGGGAAAGCCACTCCCAAAATGAAGGAGCAAATGAGACCAATTTTAATGTTGGGTTTTAAATCTTAGATGGGCCTTTATTTGGGAATAAAAGCAGGAAAAGCTGACAGCGCAGCCTGTCAGGCTGCCCTACACTGTCCCTTCCACATAACCCCTCTTTTTTAAAGTCTTGCCAAAATTTCATACAATCAGGGAATAACTTTAATTGCTTTGGCTGAAGTATTCTCTTTGCCTATTTATGACCTCTTTCTTTCTGGCTTTTTTTGTTTTGGTTTGCTTGTTTGTTTGTTTGGTTGGTTAGTTTGAGGGGTTTCTTTCATATTATTTCTTTCCCCCAAAACCTCTGCCTTAACTTCAGCAGAAATGATCTGTCTGTAAGACGTAACAAGGAAAACCTGTTTGTTTTGCCCGGTTTCCTGAGATTTGTTGGGAAGTTGAGCATCCAGATGTTCCACAGCAGACACGATGTCCCTCCTTGTGCCAGGAATGTGCCTTCTGCTACTCCTGTGAAAATACATCCCCATTAATTTTAATTATTAGCTGCTGAAATATCTGTTTGCACATACTCAGAAGAGATATATTGGAGTCTGAATACTAAGATACCACCCACCCTAAGTGTGCTCTACTCCCTCACTGTGCCTCCTGCTTGGCAGGACTGACTGTACAACTGTCTAAAATACATGTGGTTAAGTGTGTTAATCTACATTTCAGCCACCTCCATCCCTGAGTGAGCAAGCCATGCTTCTACTAAAGATAATGCAGAGTTGATCCATATGGTCAACAGAGCTCAGGATACGATACATTTCAGTATCTTGGATGAAATGATCACCTTTGGTTAAGGCTATCCTGAACCTTGAGCTCAGGGTTAAACACTAAGGTGCAGACATCTAGACTGTGGACAGGAAAAGTTAGTGGGGGTGAATTTTGTCTGAAGCAACTGATTAGTCCAGTACTGAAAGGATTGAGCAGCAATGAGTCCTGGGAATCTGTCATGATGAAATATTTAGAGGGAGAAATTACTTGTCTGAACATTTGTTTAGCATCATTTCTGAGTGGAATTTTTGACTCTATTTCTTCCCAATTTAATTCGAGCTACTAGGGATTTCAGGTCAATTCCAGCTTCTCAAATGAAATAATAAGAAAGAATCTGCAAACCTATAGAAGTATCAAGCCAGATACAGTGAGGTGCCAGTGGAAATTTTTACTTAGCAATGATTAAGAGAAAAATATAGAATGCTATATAAATTGACATTTTAAAACAAAGATTCGTATTTCTGTGATAGGAAAGAAACTCTCTGAAACAAACTAATACATTTGTTAAAATTGTGAGAGTTTAAATATTTGAAGAATAATTGTGGAAATTGATTCTAGGAAGAAATATAATATCTGGACACATATAAACTCAAGTGGGATTTCCTAGTGTTAAAATACATGTCTACTGAGTGGAGGAATACAACAACCAAATTCAAGTGTCAGTTTATATTGTGAATCTGGACTTTCTAGATTGAAATTCTGCTCATGCTCTGAACTAATAGGCTTGTTTAATTAGCTTGGATATGCCTTTTTAACAGCAGGAAAGCCTGAAGGTTCATATGCACTGAGCTTCCTTGCCCCATCTCCTTTCATGATGGACATTACCTAGTGCTCAAAAAGCTGAAATGACAGTCCAGAAGAAATTTGAGAAGCACCAATATCATCTCAGGATTCTCCATTCTCCTTTCACTCAAGTCTACTAAATTAAATTTTGTTCCTTGTCCAGTTTCTGATTCCTGTATAAGTTCCAGAAAGAGCCAAGCATGAGGATGATCCTCTCCTCTCCAATAGTCAGGGAAAGCAAGAACTGTAGAGATGCCAGAAGAAATGGCTTTCACTGCAAAATCTGAACTGAGAAATGCTTTCAGAGAAATGCTGTTCCTTTAGAGTTGGACATATATCGATCCCCTCTGCACGAGAAATATCTGTTCTTGGACATTCTTCTCCAAAAGCCAACAAAAGAGCAAAGAACAGACAATCCACAGAAATACTTCTTAAAGACTTGCTAAGGATGTTGATAAAGAATGGGCAGTTCCGTTAATTTGTGAGAGACTGAGGATGACTTCCTGGTCTCCTGATAAGTGACTTGTCCTCTCTTGATCTCTCAGTTGTCATTTTCATTTTAGTGTTGGAAGATCTGGACTCTCAATGAGCAACATCTGCAGTGTAGCGAGAGCATGAGAGAAGTGATCTCAGGTGCCAGATGGAGGGAGGTCTGACCAAACTGGTAGCCTCTGTTGCAGCCTCTGTGAACTGCTCATCCAGAAACTTCTCAGCTGTTTGTTAGCTACTGCACTTGAGAACATGACAATCCCTGGTGTTGCTGAAGAGTCTGTTTACTGCTACAACCTTTAATGGGATTCAGCATGTCTCTGCTGCGTGTTCAACCTACCAGCTCTGGCAGCAAAAGGGAGGAGGGTAAGAAAGGGGAAGGGATTTGTTCCCTCTTCCTTTTTTCATTAGATGGGCAGGGAGGAAAACAGTCTTCAGTTGTGAATGAATACTGTATGCAGATGCTGAGGTTTTCCAGCCCCTTCTGTATCTCCACACCTTGCTCTAAAAAAACATGTGGAAAGCCTTGATTGATGACTACATAGCACTGGTCAGTTCTAGGGATTTCCAGCAGCCTCAACAGATTCATTGGTGACTATGTTCATTATTCTAATACTGCTGCTCATAACAATATAAACCGTCATCATGGCTTTGAGAGTTTATGCAGGGTGTCAAGGAAGGAGGGGCAAATATCTGCTCATGTTTTTTATTTGGAGGTGCCCTTCTGCCACGGTATTGTAAACTCCGAAGCTTGGGGAAAGAATCAAGACTGCAACGGACTGCTGCAGATATCGAAAGATCTCACTGATTGGTCACCACAAGTGAAGGATGTGCCTCAAGCTTCTACTCATATCTAATGCACTTGCTGCCTGCTCTCAAATTCCCAGATAGAGGTGAAGATTATTTGTTATTTGTAAAGCTGCAAAAAAACGTGCTGAGGAGCTTCAGGGAAAGAAGATTAATAGTTTTGATATGGCTTCTCTACTGGAAGACTTTGCAACCTGATTTAAATATGATGTTCAATGAGAGCAGAGTGAGGAATAGGAGGAGAGTCGGAGTGCTCAGAATTCGTGGTGAGTTAGTCTGGTGTTTGTGTGTGTGTCTGTGCTACTTCTCCTTTTCCGTCCATGAAACAGGCATCCAAAACTAATGAGTTTGGCTAACTCAGGCTATAGTCCTGCCTTTTGAAATGGAAAGGCATTACTATCCACGACCAGAACAAGATAGTTACTTTGAAAGAAAGAATTACTCTTTTTTTCCATTCATGAGAAATTGCCTTAAAAAGTATCCTCTTCTCTAGCTGCCAAGAGAGGCCTTGCTCTCCTGCTTGCTATCTGATTTTCCCCATAGATCCTTCAAACGTTACCTCACTTTCATGCATCCAAACTTTTCTTCATTATTTCAGCGTCCCTCTGATTTCCTTCTAACTCCTTTATAGATTATTTTCCCCACAAGAAACATGCTTCTGTAACTCCCTAATTCCTCTCACAGGTTTTTCACAAAGTTCACTAGTCTGCACACTCCCCAATACACCATGTCCTAGCCAGTCTTTTCTGAAGCATTTTATGTTGGGTTAGGAATTGGTTGGATGGACGAGCTCAGAGAGTGTTGCTGAATGGTGCCACATCCAGATGGCAGCCAGTCACTAGTGGAGTCGCACAGGGGTCAGTGTTAGGCACGGCACTGTTCAACATCTTTATATACAATATGGGCGAGGGAATTGAGTCCATCATCAACAAGTTTGCAGAAGAAACCAAGCTAGGGGCAAATGTTGAACTGCCAGAGAGTAGGAGGNCGTTCCGACTGGATGTTAGGAAGGGGTTTTTCATAGAGAGAGTGATCTCTCATTGGAATGATCTGCCCAGGGAGGAGGTGGAGTTGCCATCCCTGGAGGTGTTTAAGAGAAGACTCGATGAGGAGCTCAGTGACATGGTCTAGATGGTGGGAGGCTTGGATGGATGGAGCGTAGTGCCTGTGGTTCCACACTCATGGGTCTGATCCGTGGGTGGGTGTTCACTTGGGAGTTGGACTAGATGATCCTGTGGGTCCCTTCCAACTCAGAAAAACCTGTGAACCTCTGACAGGGATTTTTTATACAAGTACCAGTATGAAAACTATCAGGAGGTGGCAACTGCCTTATATGTGTAAGCAGGTGTGTTTTCTTGGGAAATGAAATGGGAATTCAGATGCAGGTTGCCAACATAGCAATAAAATAATAAACAACCCAACCTGAATATCTGACATCCACACAGTACGAGAGTGGACGGTTTTACACCACTATGCCTGTAGACTGATCTCATAGATTATCATTTGGGGCTCAAATGCCTGAGGTACATTTCTAGAGAATATATTTCGGCTCAGTTTAACACGAAATGAAATAAATTTCAGTTGCAGTTCAGGGATAGTGCTAGTTCTGAAATAAATTGCAGGGAAGTGCAGCAACTATGAATAAGAAATTCACTTCCAAGGCAAATCCTGGTCTACATGACAACTCTAATGTAGACAAATCCATTATGTCCACCTTTAGTAGCAAGGTGGTGACCTGATTGCTGTTTACAATTACCTGAGGGGAGGTTGCAGTCAGGTGGGTGTGAATCTCTTCTCTCAGGCTGACAACACCAGAACAAGAGGACATGGCCTTAAGCTACACCAGGGGAGGTTTAGACTGGATGTCAGGAAGAGGTTTTTCACAGAGAGTGATTGCTCATTGGAATGGTCTGCCCAGTGAGGTGGTGGGGTCTCCATCCCTGGAGGTGTTTAAGGGAAGACTCCATGAGGAGCTCAGTGACGTGGTCTAGATAGTGGGACGCTTGGATGGATGGAGTGTGGTGCCCGTGGTTCCACACTTGTGGGTCTGATCCCTAGGCGTTCGCTTGGGAGTTGGACTAGATGATCCTGTGGGTCCCTTACAACTTAGAATAACCTGTGAACCTGTGATAGTCTTATCTCTGAGAAATACTAAAAATTCAGCTATACAAAGCTCTGTAAAATATATTATAGGTTAGTCTTAAGGGTTCTAAGGAGCTGTAACCTGCTGGAGTATGCCTTTCAAGACTACAAAACAGGTTCTCTTGGAATGGCATTAGAAAAGTATCTTCCCTTGTTTTCAAAATCTGGCGCCTTCTTGACCTAATGGATTTTTTCCCCCCACCCAGAAAACAGCATTTCCCACTTAGATAAGCTTCTTTGGATTGGTCATATTTTTTATGAGTTTTGTTACTTTCAGGTCGAGGAGACTTTTCATGAGCTATAACCTGGAGCCAGATAAGCTTCCAGCAAGCACTTGCTTGTTTTTTAGGGCAGACAGAGCTGAAAGGAACTATGAAGGAAACGTGCAGGGCCCTCATCTTCCCTGTAGCTACCTACTGTTACTTTGGTGGGAAGACATGACCTAGTGTTCCTTCTATATCTCTCATCTTGGTGAACTCTTTATGCCTTGTGAGCAACCCAGCGAATAGGATCCACAAGGGAACTGGGAGCTGTTATCTTCTCATGTAGTTGTTATGACTGGCTCATCTACTCACCACTAACCCATGTGCAAAGAGGGAATTTTGGAGCAGGAAATCAGGAATGAAGATATGAGAGGATTTTCTGTATTGAATATCTATAGGGCAGGGGAGAAAGAAAGAACTTTAGATGCAAGGAGGCTGTAGTGGCAGATGTTTTGGGTTTTATTAGCTTTTCTGAGCATTTTGCTCTGGCACTTGGTGCAGTCAAAAACACCCCTCAGAAGCTTTACAGAGATGTTTTGAGAATGAGCAAGAGCTTGACTTGACCTGCATAGCTTTATCCTAAAAGATGTTCATAGAGTGAGGATAAAGGTGAGAAATTGCAGCTCTGAAGAACGTCATCACATTGCTTCTCTTGCCTGCCGTTTGAGTTGGCAGAAAGGATCTACATAATTACTGAGTCTCATAGTCATCAATGTGCTCATAGGGCTGTTTTCCAACCTAAGAAGTCCAGTTAGGTGAAAAATACTCGTTTGATTTATGGCCCTGAGGTAGTCAGCTCATAAATTAACATTTACATTGGCAGCTTCAATATGTGTCTTTTACAGCTGAAGGCTGCGGGTAGCAGAGAGTGACAGGAAGGCATCAGACTAAGATGTGTAAAACATACAGAAACTGTGTTTATTTTCCAAGTCTCAAGTGAGAAGGCATTTCACTATGAGTGTTACACCATGGCTCTTTAAATGCTTTGTTATTTGCAGGCATGACTTGGAAATTATTGAAAGCAAGATTTCTGGGTGACAGCAATCGGTGAGGAGAGGTAGACAATGAAGAACAATGAAGTTAAGACACAGAAGGTCTTAGATCATGTAAGTAATTGGGCAAAAAGATGACAAATTCAGTTCGGTGCAGATAAATGCAGAATAATGAGTCTTGGAAAAAAGAATATAAAGAGAAGAAACGTTAAGTGGGAGAGCGCCACAGCTTACTGACTAGCAAAGCTCTCTCATGGGAAACTCATGAGACAAATCTCCTTAATGACCAGGATATAACTGCTCCTGAATGGGTGGAGCCACAGAGGAATAAGAAAAGAGTCAAAACCTGCATTTTTCATAGATATCTAACTCTCTTTGGTTATCTTGTCCATCCTCTTGCATCAGTTGAGAGACAATTCTTTCTGCAAAGAACCCTATTATGTTGAATTATGAGGACTGTCAAGGTGATTTATAAGAGAGATTTAGTTAGAGTGTGAACATTTTTGCTAGCCAATACAAAAACTGGAATGTTTTGGATAAGATTCTGGCCTCACTGAAACAGATGTAGATAAAATCGCCTGTGAAATTTTCAGCAGAATTTCTCATGCTATATGGAAGCATATACACACTCATTTATTGTCACAACTGGAATTTTACTCCTGGCTTTGCAATACGGGGATTTTAGCTACAGCTGCAGCTGAGACAATGTAGGATCTGGTAGACATCAGTTTTCTGCCAGAGAAATTAATCAGAACTGTGAAGCCCAAGCTGACCTAAAGCTGTTGGCTGGAATCCTACCTCTCTGCATTCATGATTGCTGCATGGTGATTCAGTTCAGATGCTGATCTGAATTAAAGGTTATCTGGTCTCTCAGCAGACCCATTGACTTCAGGAGTAAAAAAAGTAGGAGTTGATTCTCGCAGTAAGAATATAAACATGAAAGACAAGATTCAAAGCACAAAATTACGAGTGTAAACCCTTGTGTTTAGCTCACATTACAAACATACACATCTACCAGTGAGTATTTCACACCACTGTTTTCCAGGTTCTGCTCTGCTCTTGTTCTCTGCTGTAGGAATCTGCACCAAAGTCCATCTGGGATCCAGATCTGGTTGTGATCTTCCTCTAAGGGCCGTTCATACATTTAACAGGCACAGAAGCAGCGAGAGGAACCCAGACCTTCCCCTTTCCCACAAAGTCAGAGAGGACCATAGCCCTCTTGTGCTTTTACCTAACAGGTCACTAGAGGTTGTGCTCCTCTCTTCTTATGACACAAGTGGTGAAGAACTTTCCTTCTGAAACTTGGAGTTACAGACATGGGTGGGATACCTCCCGCCTTGAGGAAAATGCTGATCCCAGCCTTTCTATTAAATACTAACATAAAAATGAAAACTTTGAATGCTACAGCACTGCTCTAAAATGTAAAGAAACTCCTGCTCATGTCTTTCAGAGAATGGACCTACATACACTGCTTCTTCAGGGACGGTTGGGGAGCTTCAAGACCTTCAGTTCTGAGAAGACAGAGGAACCCTCCCACTACCCTCTGCTGGATGAAGGACAAATGAAAACGGGATACAGAGGAATCCAGTCTCCCTGTGCAGTGCTACTGGGAATCAGCACTGGATCTTGGATCTTAGACATCTGGAATTCTGCATATCAGGGGAGTACTCTTTCCATGAATAAAGCCTCATATCCACAAATGAGCTTAGTGTAAAACTAAGAGGGCAATCTAATCAGAGCACAGTTTTTTTGTTCATTCAGCCTTGGAGAAACTTACCTCTCAGTAACAAATTGCTGTAATATCCTTTTTTTCATGTCAATGAGGTGCACAATCACCTGCATCATTAGCCTCTACCATTTCTTATTTCCAAACCTTGCTGGGGGACCAGAAAATCCTTACACTGTTAAACACTGGTAATTTAAGAAGCTAACATTCAAATGAAATTTGAGAAGTTAATTAAAAGTTTGATTACCTCATCTCCAGTTCTCTTTTTGTCTTCTGCTTGTATCAGGCTGGGCTGTACGTTGGAGGGGATAAAGCTGAGGTTGGGTGAACAATACAAGGTGGGATGAAACTGCTGTGCTGATGACAGCTAGTCATGCACATCACACTGTGGTGGACCCAAATCAGCTGCCCTTATACAAAAGGGTCCATTTTAACAGGTGTTTTCAAAGACGTGGATGTGGAAAATGGAGAAGAGAAGATGTGGAAAATGGAGGCAAACCTTTGATCTGCACAAGCTTTTCCACTGCAAAAGTACTTCTGGTCTGGTATCACTCCCTGTAAAACATATCCACACACAATCATACCGTATGTATGTAGAGACTTTTTCCATCTCCAGGACGCAGGATACCAATAAATACATCAAAACTCCCTATTTGTGATACGTTTGCCTTGGGATCCTTTAAAATGCTTGGGAGAGATTTTTGACAATTAATTCCTTTTTTTTTTGAGAGATGCGCTCTTTCCGTAAGGTGATGTTCATGGGGAGACACTAGATTAAGCTGAAACACACTTGCAAATCCGATGTTTTGTGAAAATAATGTTCTTTCTGATGAATTACTGAGTTTCTGAAATAGTACCAACAAAATGATATTTTATTTATTTGTCTTATTTTCTTTCCAAGCTGAGGTTACTGTCCAGGTCTAATAAGACTGCTAATAAGCCTCTGTGAAAAGTTTTTTCTTCTGAGACTTATTTGCAAGGCCTTTGTAAAGTATGACACCACATTGGCTTTTCAACATATAAATGAAATGTTTTTGCTGTTCTTTGATCTGCTGTAGGTTCCAAATACCTTTACATTTTTATCAAATGAATGCCAGTGTCCAGCTACACGATTATCAGGTATTCATTTAACCTCTTTGACACACCAAAATGTCAAATGACTCGAGATGCCTTTTTGAATGAAGGCTAGAGAACCTCCCTTTAATTCTGATGTGTCTTAAGAACTCTGGGTTTTCGTTGTTTTAAACACAATATATAGCTTTAAAATAAAATACCCTGCCTCACACTAATCATGGCTTGATCATCTTGCTTCAACCCCCCCCAGCCATGAGCAAGGACATGCTTCACTAGACTAGGTTGATCCAAGGCCCATCCAACCTGACGTTGAACAATTCCAGGGATAGGACATCCACAGCTTCTCTGGACAACATGTTCCAGTGCTTCAATGTCCTCATAGTAAGTGATTTCTTCCTGATATCTAATCTAAATGTACTCTCTTTCAGTCTGAAACCATTCTACCTTGTTGTGTCACTACAAGCCCTTGTAGAAAGTCTGTGTTGGCTCTTCCTGTCAGCTCCATTTTGGCACTGAAAGGCCGTAATTAGGTCATCTCAAACTCTTCTCTTTTCCAGACAGAACAATCCCTGTTCTCTCAGATTTCCTCACAGGAGAGGTGCTCCATCCCTCTAATTATCTTGGTGGCCTCCTCTGGACTCACTCCAACAGGTCCATGTCCTTCCTGTGCTCGGGACCCCAGGGCTGGATGCAGCTCTACAGGTGGGGTCTCACCACAGCAGAGTAGAGGGTCAGAGTAATGAACAACTCATAAAGCCTCCCATCTGTATGGACTAAGACAGAGTTCCCTCTGATGGGAAATCCCTGGCTATAGCTAACCACAGAGAGAACACGATATTGAAGACTCTTTCTGGTAGTCAACTAGTATCCCCTAGCTTAAAAATTTAGCTTCTTGTGAAGCATAAAGAACAACTTTTAACACGAGGTATGAACAGACTATGAACCTTGAGTTTCTGTGGGCATGGGAGACAACCTGATCCGATGAACAAACAGAGCAATTCTGCATGATTTTTTATCTGTCTATTATCTTTATCAATGAATTGTTTCTGCAGTGCTACAGATGGCATTTGCCTTCTTCAAGGAGAGGTTTCAAGACATATGTATTCTCCAGTACATAATGATACTCATATACTTACTTCAAGATCACATCTCACCAGCTCAGACTCTGGATAAATGTCATTTGAGAAAGAAATTCCACATTTGAAACACACAAAAAGATTCTTTATAAAAACAATAAAAAATAGCGAGATGATACATTGTGCTGAGGGAGCAAGAGGAAGTTGAACATACAGGAATAAAGTTGACAGCAATTTCTATAGGATTGATGTGTGTCATGTGACATATTTTACAATACACAAGAAGTGCATCTCTAGCAACTAACTACTAGGACAGTTCTGTAGAGCAAACAGCGTGTTCTTTCACTTTAATTTTTCCAGTCAAGAGTAGGCATATTTCCAAAAAGTATTGCTTAATTCAAACAGGAAGGAGAAACTCAGTGCAGCAGTTGCAGGCTGGAAATCATGGTGGTTGGTTACAGTAGTCCCCCCTCAACTTGAAACTCCTTGGTGAGGCCATGGTTTCACTAGAAGAGGAAGGGATGGGATTTTACAACATCAAGTGACACCTTGTACATCCAGAAGATATATACACATATACTACTATATAATTTTGTACTTTATATATTTGTTATCTATATTTTATATTAAATCAACATGTGAAACATCGTTAATTTGTTTTGTATTACTCTGTACAGGAAGAACTCCACAATCAGCTGCAAGAGGCAAGTAGAATTTTGATGGAAAGTTGTCCAGAAGCATTAAGATAGAAGTTGCCAAAATGTTGGAGTTGATTCAGAAATGTCGGAGGATACTATCCACAGGCCTCGCTTCTAAACCTTGATAACAGGCTCAGAGTTGGACTCCAAGTAATGCTGCTGTATAGGAGGAGCAACGTGGGCTGATTTTTGAAAAGATGGGCTGAGATCATCTACACCCCTGAGTTTAGTGTCAAAGCAAACCTTCTCAGTCTGGGACTGTAGTAGGACATATTATCATGCACTGGCATATTTACAGTCAAGGAAATTACTGTCTAGGCCTGACGGAAAGTGTATAAAATGTTTTATAAATATAGTCCGTGTATATATAGATATAGAATTTAATTTACATTAACTACATGATGTTGTATATACATGAACATGAAATGTATGTACATGGGACATTTGGACCATTAGCATCTGTTTTGTATGGGAGTACCTCCAGTGAAAAGGGAACTAGAATGGAGCTAAATTCAGCAAAGGAGAACTGAATTTTCCTACAAGCTATGTTGAGATGACTGGACCTGTGGAAACATCTTGGACAAAATGAGTGTAAGTCTGTGTGCATCATCTTTGCAATTAATAAAATGGGGACATAGCAGCATGCTCTGTGAATATAATGAACTCTAAAGTGAACAAAATCTTGATGTCAGAGCTAGAAGGCTCAGTATGGATTTGTGGTGCATGGCCTTAAGGGTGAGTAAAGGACACACTACTCACTGAAAAATATTAGAACCCTCTCATGCCTTTTACTACTCTGGCAGGACATTGCTATCAGTGAAGCCTCTGATTAAGAAGCAGTACTTGAGAGATAACAAATTTTCAGTGATTACCATGGGAACCACAAATGATTTCATAAGGGTGGAGAAATTATAAAAAGTTCTAATTGAGAGAGGATGAGGCTTAAAAACAGTTTCTATGGAAACCAGAGGTGGCATCCAAAAAAAGTGTGTATACTAATCTGATAGTCTGATTGGCAGGTAATTGGTGCAGTGTTGGAGTGAGGAAGCCTTGGGATTTAACATGAAGTGTCCATCACACAAATGTATAGAACACACAGCCTTCTGAAGAAGAGCTGGACCTTCAAATTCTTTCTCTCCCAGTAGAATACAGTCATCACTCAATTGGTGATTCATTTTCATTCTTACTTCTCTACCGAGTGAATGTCTCTTCTTCTTCTTTTTTTTTTTTTTTTTTAATTGCAGTGTGAGAAACTTCAACAGAAGTGGTGGATGGAGGAGTTCCCTCACCTTACCCTTACAAAGGGTAGAAGTCATGAAGGTGTTTTTATCGATAGCGGATGTGAACTCCAGCACCTCTCTTCTCAGGCAGAAAAGAGAAAGGAACACAGATGTTAGTAAGCACTCTGAATAGTTGGATGAGATTCCTGTGTTTTCTGGGACTTTAGTTTCTTCTCACTGACTGGCTAATATCCAGCTAAGTTAATTTCACAGAACTCAGAATTTCTTTACTTGTCAGATCACAGTGCAAATCCTAAGGACACAATGTCTGATACGACCTGTGAAGGAACCTACAGGCATGCAGGAAAACAGATAACCTGGTATTTATATCTACCAGAACTATTTTTTTTAGGGCAAGAAGAAAACTGTTGTCAGAAGACTTTTGTAGAAGATGAGAAAATCCAATCTTTTCTCCCTTTCAGAGGGCTACAGCCCAAGTATGCTATGATATCTTTCAGATGCCTGAAGTAGGAAAACACTACTGTTGTCAATAAATTAGACAAATAATAGGCCTTTGGCCAACTGCAAGTTGCTGAAGTCCTGAGAAAATTCTTTGCCAGCTCAGTGGTTTGGCAGACGTATTTTTCTCCAGTATTCTGTGGGATCACCAAATAAATTTCTTCATTCAGCATATGTAGACAGAAATGCCCACATTTAGAAATATTTTAGAACATTTTATGGATCTGAGGTGTTTCGAAAGAAGATAAGCCTTTCTATTTGAAGATCTAGAAGGCTGGTCTACAGTCTCCGTGATACTGGGGTTAATGGTCCCCAGATGCTACCCATAAAAATTATCTAAATGAAGTATTAAGAAACTATTAGGAGAAAACCCATCCTTTAAATCAGTAACTGTGCATGAGAGAATTTACATTGTCCATTTTCTGATCAGAGAATTGCCAGTGCCAACATGGTCTAGCCTAGAGCCATCCGCAGAATGACACCAATTCCAATAGTAAGTAGCTAGATTTGTAGGCAAATTTATATCCAGAATGGCTGCCATATCATAAGCTATGTACACAGCAGCATAAAGTGAATTGGAAGAACAGTACACCAAGATGATCAGGAAGAATTCTCGCTCCACTTTTGATCTGGGCAGTTTAAATTAATTCTGGGTCAAACATCACTCTGTTTTACTTATAAAGACTAAGGTTAGGTGAGTCTTATGCATGCTACACTTCTGCAAAACATTGAAATGTCTGCCTGGATAATAAGGTTATGCTGCAACCTTTCAAGGATTCTGTCTTTTTAGTGTGATAAAAAGATTGTTTTCCATAGACTGAAGGGCTCAGAGAAGCTATGAGGAGGGTGGTAACAAACATTTAAAGAAGACTCTCAGAATAACGCTACATTAATAGTTGTCAGGCAACTGAAGGGGGTCTCAGATGGTCACCCTGCTTTGTGGTTCAATGAATCCATCACTGCTTATATCACATCTTCTTTTTAACAGTATCTCACAAAAAACATTGCAATCAACTAAACAGAGCAGCTGAAGAAAATGACAGATGATGAAGCACAGTGCAAGAGCACCCAGGGCTCCATCCTGCTCACTCAGTCTGCATAGCCTTATTGTTGCTTTTGTTTCCCCTCAAAACCCCTGCCTTTTTGAAGTTTCATGTATGTTTTCATTCCCATTGCTGCCAGTGGGCAAGGAGATAACCAAAAACCAAACAGGACCCAGCCATACCTCTGGTTGGGTTCTTACACCTCTGCTGGTTTTCTGATTCGTTGACGAATGGGGCTGGTTTTGCTCTCTCTATTATGTATCATGCAAAATTTTCTGACAACTGAATCATTAATCTATATTTAATTTAATTTTATTTTATTTCAGGTCTTGCTATTGCACCCCTCAGAAATGCATGCCCATGTGGGGGAAGGTGTGTAATCATTTATTACACTGATTTATACACATGTTCAATAGAAAGCAATAGTGAAAGTTTTTGGTTCACACAGGTAAACATTTCTGTGCAGGTTTTGCAGGTGGTGCTTCATCCTTTCCACTACAACATGCCAGTGGTTTTAAGGCCCTCTGGAGACTCACACACTTTTTCTCTGCAAAGAAAATGCTCCACTAATTATAGAAATATCACGGCTCTGCAGATACAAAAAAAGGCAGCAACCCTCTACTATTGTGGACAGGAGACAGAATTTACCACCCTCGGTAGCTAAAGGGAACCTACAAAAAAGATGGAGAGGGACTTCAGACAGGGTCCAGGAGTAATAGAAGTGGGAATGGCTTTAAAATGAAAGAAGGCAGGTTTAGTCAGGGAAAAAATTCTTTACTGTGGGGATGCTGAAGCACTGGAAGAGGTTGCCCAGAGAAGCTGTGGATGCCTCATTCCTGGAATTGTTCAGCACTAGGTTGGATGGGCCTTGGATCAGCCTGGTATATTGAAACATGTCCCTGTCCATGGCAGGGGATTTGAAACAAGATGATAATTTAGCTTCCTTCTAATCCAAACCATCCAATGATTCTATGATCATGTGGGATCAACATGCAAGAATAACTACTGGATCAAGATTAGGCCTAACTAAATGAAGGAAACTTTTCAGGGTTTAAACAGTAGATGCTTACTCTGTGAAAATATAAAAACATTTGGACATGTACAGAGCAGTTATTTATTTCACTTAGGAGCAAAGTTTTGAGAGTAGAATAATACTTTGCTTGAAAATATAAATGTGCTGCTCCATGAGGACCAAAAATACAAATCAGATGTTGGAAAAAAGAGTTGACATCATAAAAGAAAACTTCATGATACCTGTGTGACTCCACATTACTCATATCTTGATGGCTGTATGGAGTTGTGTCCTGTCTGTCTCAAAAAGGTACAGTACAACTGATTTTCATGGAAAAAGTGACACAGCAAGGGGTAAGTGCGTGAGGAATGATTAGAAGATTCTTCTCCCTCAATAGGGAATAGCAGAGGAGGAATTTTAAAGAGGCCTTCTAAAACCTGAATGGTATGGAAAAATGATAGTTTACTTCATGTCTTCTTTCAATACAAGGACTAGGGGTTAATAGTGAAACTATCAGGCTGCTGATTGCAGGTCCAGAGCAAACAAGATAATACAGTCCCTTGTGTAATGTATAATTAGTCTGTGAAATTTCTTCCCATGGGATGCTGCAGATGCTAAAAGTTTACATCAGTTCAAGAAGTGATTAGGCAGATTCACAGAAGAAAATATGTGCTAAGGACTGTTAAATGAATACACACAACGGCTGTCTCAGGAATTCCTAGGTGACGATTCACAGAAGCTGGGCAAATGTCAGCACATGCTGATTCAATTCTTTCTCTTTCTTAGGAATCCTCATCTGAGCAATGTCAGGAGTAGCATAATAAGCAGAAGGAAATTTGAGTTCCACCTAAAAATGTGCTGCCTCATGAGAGAAGTGGACTTGTGCAAGGATAGTTTCAGAAAGTCCAGGAATAACGAGTATGCACTGAGGAAATTCAGTTAAAAGGAGTTCACATCCAGATTTTTGTCTGAAACATGCATCCAATGAAGAAATTTTATTTTCTCATTTTTTTTTCATTCTGTTTTCAGCTTTTCCTTAGATCACAGTGCAACCTGTGTGCCCCACAGTACATCTTCATGCTTTTTTGGTATCATTAGAATCATAGAATCAAGTTTTGGGGGAGGGCAGAGTAAGAGAATTTTTAAGACCTAAAGTTATCATGTAACCATGGCTCAGATAGAACAAGTGCATTTAAAATGTAAAACCAAATTTGTTTATAGTTCTGGTCTGAACCTAGTTGTTATTTAGGACTTAATGATCTAATGATGCCATGAGAGATATTTGTACAGATTTAAGCTGAAAGCAATAAATCAAAGAATTTGTTAAAAAAAAAAAAAGAAAATCAAACTTTAAATTAAACAGTGACAATTCTATTTGCAGACATGCCAACAGCTACATGAAAGTGAAGTCAGTGTGCATGTTCCTGAAGATTGCTTACAGTGATTGGCTTGCAGAGTTTGCAAATATAATGATTTCCTCATTTGTTGAGTGACAGCTAATACAGTAGCCTGGCTAATACATCAGCCTTCCTTCCTCCAAGCTGTGAGGTAGGGTAACATTAATGGAGTATATAGAACAGGCAGCATTGGGAGAGTAATTTGCGATTAATGATTTCTCTGACGAATGTTACCTTTCTCTTCTTTTATTTCTGTTAACAAATTGTCCATGAATGGGTTATGACTGAAAATATATGCTGAAGCTGAGCAGTTTCTACCACTTTGTCTCCATCTACTATGAATTCTTTTACAGGTTCACAGGTTATTCTGAGTTGGAAGGGACAAACAGGATCATCTAGTCCAACTTCCAAGCAAACACCCACCCACGGATCAGGCCCGCAAGCGTGGAACCATGGGCACCACGCTCCATCCATCCAAGTCTCTCACCAACTAGAACATGTCACTGAGCTCCTCATTGAGTCTTCTCTTAAACACCTCCAGGGATGGCGACTCCACCACCTCCCTGGGATTTTGTATGAATGTATGATTGACTAAGGTCAAGCAGCTTTGAGTTATGCATATTACATGGATTTTTTTCTTCTCCATCATTGGGAGGTAGGAAATATAAGAGTAAAGTAAAAGTAAAACCAAATTCTGAGTCTGCTTGTTGATTCAGTTATATTTATTTCCAAAAAATGTCTTTTACAAAGTGTCTGGTAGTTCTTCATCTCAAAAGCTGAAGAAACTCAAGAGCTCAAGCATCAAAGCCTTTTAGATCCATTTTCCATGTCATTTAAAAAAAGAAGATTGCTCTTTGCCTAAGCACTCTGGGCACTAGTTTTTTCTTATAAATATATTTTAGAATCTGGCATTATTATAGACTGGAAAAGACCTCTGAAAGTCTCTAGTTCAGCCTTCTGCTCTAACAAGACTAATTTCAAAGTTGGGTCAGTTTTGAGGGTCTCCTACAATAGAATTTAACATATCTAAGGAAGGAAATATCACAGCCTGTCTGCGCAACCTGTTCCAGTGCTTAGCAATCCTCTTTGTGAAAAATGTTTTCTTGCAAATATGGTCATACCTTGCTTATTCTGGCTCAGAATCTGCATTTTCATTTCTCTGTGAATTTTTTTCAGTGAAATTTATTCCATTATTGTCGGACTTCTTGGTTGACGCATGCTCAGTACCTCTGCAGCGCTGAGGGCTGGTGCGGGCACTCCCCCATGGGGGGGACAGCCATGCCCTGCAGGGCGGGGGGCCAGCGCCTCTCACTCTCTTAGAGAGCACCCACAGTTCACTCCCTGTGTCCAGAAATGGCATCTGCCACCCCCTGCTGCTGTCCTGAGGCTACAAGTGGCAGTGGCCAACTCCTTGCCACCTCCTGTGCCTAGAAATGGCAGCTACTGTCCCCTGCAGCATAAGCCCTCCCCTGCACGGGGGGGAGACACCTTCTGCAGCCTCCCCTGGGACTGCAGGGGTGGGGGACACCCCCCACTGCCCCCTCCAGTGCCACGGAGAAAGCCAGGAATCCCCACACCCCCGCCCCTGACAAATGGAACGCCAGAGAGGGCGTGTGGAGGTGCTGGAACTGCCCCCTAGGGCTCCAGGCCTGAAGGGGGTGGGGTGTGGCTTATTTGCATATTCATGACACTCCTATGTTCATGGATTGGGCGATGCACAGAACCTGAGGAGACCTGCAATCCACAAATTTCAAGGTATGACTGTAGCAGAAATTTCCCTTACTGCAAGAGTGGACATGTTTAATGCATAGGATAGTTTCTATGTCTGTAGTACTTCTTATTACAGCTAGGTTTTCCTTCTCCCATCCAAAATATCTAGTCCTCACTCCAACTGCCACTTCTGTGCCTGCATGCAGTGCTCACAGAACCTAGCTCAAGTATCTGCGACTTTCGGCAATTTGTCAATACTTCCATGGCATTACAAGACTCCTATATAGAACATCACAGGAAAGGAAGGAAAAATGCACTATGTCCAATTGAAACTGTAGTTCATATGTTCTGTGGGAAGCAAATCTTCTCCATAGGCCATAGCATAAGGCAATGTAATAGCAGGATAATTTCAAAGTGGTTTACTGTAGTCCCTGCAATGGCTGTAATTGCCAAGGAGGATTTTTCAGATGAGATTAGCATAGACATTGGGGATACACAGCTACAGAATTATCGCCTTTAATGGCACCAGTGGTGCAGAGCACCTGACTATTACACTCTGCCTACTTGCTGGTGCCTAAGTCCTGCAAGGTTTGCTAATGCTGCTTTAGGGCACATGGGCTGTGGTTTTCCATCCTCCTGAAGGCACTATGAAGCTTAGTTGTCCAAGGAACTGCTCAGCTCTCTGTCCCAGCTCCCCTTTCCCACACTGGGAATAAGAAGACCTCATAATGTCCATTATATTCAGAGTTTTCTGTGCAAAATTAGTTTTACCCTCTAAAGGGCAAATTCAGAGAAAAATACCAAATCCCTCGGATGGCCAATCTCAGTTCAACTACTGCTATCAGTTCAGAGATGTTAATTTCTGAAAAGGCAAGAATATACCAGTATCAAGTGGTTCATTTTTGCATCTGCAAAGAATAAAACAACTGTTAAATACCAAAGCCCTTATTCTCCTATGTGTGCTAACCTAGCCCTTCAAGGAAATTTTCAGCACATGTGTGTCACTAATTGGACTCATTCTCATTAGAGTACAGCTGTTTTAGTATCTTCCCATAACCCTCACGGATCTCTCCAAGACACTGAGTCAATACAGTGATTTTAAATGCACTGCTCTATCCAGCCTTTATATTAGGGGTGATAAGTCTCAAGGGTGAAAGGGATGTCACAGGCAGAGCAGCGCTGCTTGCTGGCTATTCATGGATGGTGGGATCTCTACTGAAGATCTTGAGCCTGTTTTAACCAACACCATGAGCAAAGGGATACCACTAGGACCAGGAGGGCATGAAGGCAGGTTTAGGCAATCTTGTTTCATATCAGAGATCTGCTGTGCTGAATTCAGACATCTGGAATGAGAGCTAGGACAAATGAGGCGATATTGCTGAGTGGAGACTCTGGAATACTTGGTCCCAGAGTAAACTACTTGGCCCCAGATTAAATCATTTAAACTATAGCAACTTGTGTCAAACATTCTTTGCTGGCTCAATGGTGGTTTCACTTATGTTCAGATTATTTTAGCTAGGTTCAGAGCAAATGGGTATATATTCCAGTTGATGCTGATATATGTTAAGTGCTGGACACCTTTATTGCACTGTATGCTGATGTTAAATTATACTAAAAGAAGCATTCTGCTAACAGTTTGGCCATTGACTTTAGTGAAATTGCTAATTTCATCATTTTAATTATAAGTTGAGGAAAAGCAATAGCATAAAATTTAAAATATCATTTCATGCCACTAGAGAGAAAAGTTGACATTTATCTAAACCAAGGACTAGATTGCTGAGAGTGAAGGAGAGAGATAATGAGCAAATGCAAAGAAAAATAGGAATGAAAAGGTGAGACAATCTGAAATCTGACAGGACACTAGAAGGCCAAGACCTGGAGATAGAGAGGGCTGGAAAAACCTTCAAGTGGGGAGAAGATGGGAAGTTTTGTGAAAAGGCTTCATATGTTTCTTTAGTTAGGAAGGAAGAATCTTGATGCTGAAAAATGGAGCCTCTATTTCCTGCAGTTCTGAAACAAAGCATTGGATATCACACAGACAACAATATCTCTGGATTGTCTTCTGAATGGAATTATTTCTGCATTTGTGAAGCTAAATTTGATCAAATTCCCACTGGACAAGAAGCAGACACACAGGCTATATTTTTTTGCACAGACTTTTTTTTTTTTTAAATAAATAAAGCCATACTTTCACTGTGACAAGCTAACAGCTACAACAGGCTACCAACAATGTTAGCAGAAAACAGGTTGCTGAGAGAGAAAGAAAAACGGGATTACACATCCCCAGTGACAACAGAGGCAGAATAGAATTACAGTTATACCCCTGCATTTGCGAGGAACGGGTCATGCCAGGGGTCTTGCAGAACGTCAAACTCGAAAAGACGCACAGGTCATTAATGTGCATGCAGGCCACGCCCATTGTTCCACCCCCCAGCACTCCAGAGTGCTGTGGACACTTTTCCACTCCTTCCCATGGGCTCTCTCAGCACAGGGGAGCAAAGGGAACCGTTTCTGAACATCTGCTGCTACTGCACATGCTTGCAGCCCAAACCCTGTGCCGCTGCTCCCCGCTCAGCCCTGCTCCTGGCCCTGGTGCTCGTGCCTGTGGCGTCCCGGCATGATGTCTCGGCCCCATGCAATCCCGGCCTGCTGGGACTGTTTGCTACCTGGCTGCTGCCACTGCGTGTGCTTGCCCTGCTTCCACGGTGGGGAATGGGTGTCCCCAAGCTCTGGTCAGCATTCTTGGAGCCTGGAAAACCTTAACTTTGCAACACTACAACACCCTGTGCTGCTTATAGTGGGGGGTGTGTGTGTGTGTGTGTGAGTATCGGAGTTTCTTTCCCTTTAACATCCACCAGACCCAGGAGGGGCAGCGCTGCCCGGGCTTTGACTGGGCTTTGAATAACAAGGAATGGCATGTCTTGTGGTGGTGTTGCACTGGGTCTCAGGACCCACCTGGGGCATACTGTGGTGTGACCCTTCCACTATAGGGACTGGGCATGGAGACACACAGGACCGGGTCAGGGACCAGGGCATGGTGCTGCAGGGCTCTAAGCGCCACGGCGAGCTGGAGAAACCACGTGCCCTCCCCATGTACCCTCCCCGGGGGGACGGCCCTGTCTCGCCCCACAGCGAGAGCTGGCACCACCCCTTGGCGAAGCAGAGGCACTGCGCATGCATTGGCCAGGAAACCTCGCAGACCCCTGAAACTGAATTGCAAGAAATTTTCCTCACAAATCCATGGGGTTGTAATGGAGAGGTCACAATGCAGTGGGGATATACTGCACCAAAGCACTGCAATTGCAAACCATGCTGGCACCAAAGTACCTCCTCTCTCAGAGGCTGAGTTCTTCTTTTGCTTTAGTTTTTGTTTAAGTACGTGGACTTCACATGAATCTTCTAAACTTCCTAAGTGAAATTGTGACATAGAAATTTTAACATATCACTTAAGGCCAAAATGTTGATGTACAGACAGGTTCACAGGTTATTCTGAGTTGGAAGGGATCCACAGGATCATCTAGTCCAACTCCCAAGCGAACGCCCACCCACGGATCAGGCCCGCAAGTGTGGAACCATGGGCACCACGCTCCATCCATCCAAGCTTCCTACCATCTAGACCATGTCACTAAGCTCCTCATCGAGTCTCCTATTAAACACCTCCAGGGGTGGCGACTCCAACACCTCCCTGGGCAGACCATTCCACTGAGAGGTGACTCTCTCTGTGAAAAACCTCTTCCTAATATCCAGTCTAAACTTCCCTTGGTGTAGTTTAAGGCTATGTCCTCTTGTTCTGGCGTCATCGGCCTGAGAGAAGAGATTCACACCCACCTGACTGCAACTTCCCTTCAAGTAGTTGTAAACAGCAATGAGGTCACCTCTGAGTCTCCTCCAGGCTGAACAACCCCAGTTCCCGCAGTCGCTCCCCATAGGGCTTGTCCTCCAGTCCTTTCACTGTCCTTGTCACCCTTCTCTGGACACTCTCAAGCAGCTCAACATCCCTCTTAAACTGGGGAGCCCAGAACTGCACACAGTACTCAAGATGTGGTCTGACCAGCACTGAGTATAAGGGGAAGGATAACTTCCCAATCTGACTGACCACACTGTTCCTAATACAAGCCAGGATGCCATTGGCCTTCTTAGCCACCTGAGTACACTGCTGGCTCATATTAAGTTTCCTGTCAATCATTTCTCCTAAATCCCTTCATAAACTTGTTAATCACTCGCAGTTCTGTGTTTATTTAGCACATTAATGGGCATGAGTCTATGGAAAGGCTGGCAACATTCAAATGTTGATGAACTCCTCCTTTATGTACCTTATGGTAGAGCCAGATTTTCCAATTCTTCTCTTTTAAACTATTTTTTTGTCTTAATCAAGAAGTAAATATATGACTTGACAACGGCAGGAGGCTGTGTTAACATCTTGCCCAAAAGAGAGGTGGAAATCACTGTAAGAGCTGGGGTCTATGCTGTCATTCCCATGCCAGACTTTACATGGGACCTAGAAAGTTGCTGTTAATAAACATCCTCACCAAGAGATCCTCATTGGAATCTAATGGGAATACAGGGCTGGAAGAAAGTTTCTTCATAAGTAATTTCTCATGGGAACATGTTTCCTTGCAAAGGAAATCCCTGTTTCCAGTAAATTTACTAGCAATACTGCAAAAAGAGTATACTTGCTTCACATAAAAATTTTTTTCTTCCCAATCCAGTAGACAGAAATTCCCTAAGATCTTACAGTCTAGAAGACTGCTTTCATCACCTATTAAAGGTATATAATATCTGACAATTTCAGTGATTTATTATCTGCATAATTGGATGTAGTGAATGGATTGGGTCAAATTCTCAGCAGGTGTAAATTGGCATTGGTGCAGCTTTGAAGCCACGTTTTTTCCAGTTTCTGTCACCTAAAGATTTTGGTATGCCTTTGAGATTATCATGTAGTGGTTTGAAATCTCATTTGTGTGGGCTTGGCCAGGGAACAATCTCAGGAAAATGTAGTCCCCATAGGTGATAGACATATACTTAAGGAAGCAGCTTTGGTCTTTGTGTCTACATTGCTTTTGATTGAGTTTTTCCGATCTGCACAGGTTTCCTGTGAGCACCCGATCAATGCTGTAATTTGTCTAAGAAGCAGATTTCTGTCTGTAAGAGGAGGGAAGTAATTCAGCACCGAATTTCCCCTCACTCAAGTGATGCAAGGAGAAATCCATTAATGTAAGGCATTTAGGTAATAGGGTAATGGTGACTATGAGCATCACAAATACCTGGATTTAGTCCTGCAGAGAGATGCACTCTTATATTTATATGGAGATAAGAGTCATGCTTTTCTACCTGCTACCAAACCATTTGACATTCTGTGTTGAAAAAGCACAAGACAGGGAAAGAAATATCCTAATTGAAGTTCCAGAGGAGAATCATGTGGAAATAAAGAATGGAAAATTGAAAAGTGCTGTTTTAACTTCTGTTGTCATTTGTTATGCCAAGATATATGAAGGGTTTGAAAAATAAAGTGCTATTTTGTGGCTCCTCCTCTCCCTCTGTAATCATCCTCTCTCTTTTCTCTAAAGCATCACGACAGCATGTCAGTTAATAGTGATCTTACATAGAATTAAATTTTCCCTCTCTCCTTAGATCCCTCAGACTCAGCTCCAGGTCAGGCCTGGAGCTCCTGTTCTATTCCTTAAGAACACAGGTTGTGCTAGGACAGATTTAATGCCATGTTCATCATGGATGCTTTGAGCTAAATGCTAAAGTGTCTTTTCATTCATCCTCAGACTCTGCTCAAGCTCCCAGGGAACCCAGTCACTTCCCTCAAATCCAGACTTTAATTTACTAGATCTCGAGACACAGAGAATCAGTCATCTGCTCTGAGTAAGGTTTTAAAGTGTTTCTTTCCATAAGTGAAGAAACTGAAGCCCAGAAGAGCACAGACTGTTTTAGCATGGCTATACCATCACCTTGTACAGACCCAGGAACACAGTCCTCTGGTGGCATGCCATGATGGTCACCCAGAACTTTTGCCTTGTGTCATGACAAAAGTGATTTTTCCTGAGGACTTGCATGAGCTGGTGACATCAGGGGTCAGCAGGGAAACTGAATCCAGGAAAGTGAGAGGCATGGCATGGAAAGAGGCAGGGAGTCAGGGGAGCAAGAGAAAGATAAACAGAGTACGAGGTTCAGAGTAACTGTGAGGTGGGAGTAGAAGTTGAATGATAGCGGAGGATGTGATAACAGATGAGGCTGCTATAAGAAGCCTCAACTGTTAGTAGTGTATCAGTCTTCTGTTTTACTTAGCAGTGTGCTGGAAAGTCTGATGAATTCAATCTTGTGTAGCTTGTGGAGAGGCAGCACTATATACATTTGAAATGAAGAAGATGCCACGATTTGAAGTGTGTCTCAGGCCCTGTTTTATCTTGCATACTTGATGTTCACTGCAGTAGGAAGTGGAGTGCAGTTTATTTCACAACGTTCATATGAAAAACATTCAATCATATGCCCTGCTGTACCTACAGTTGCTTAGAGGATGAGATTGATAGTAAGAAGTCTTATGAAGTTACCAAACAGCTTCATATTTAGAGCTCAGATTTCTGTCTTTTCAGTCTGCTCCCAAAAGGTCTTTTCCAGACCTCCCAATCTGCCCAATGGGTCTTTTCAATCTGCCAGAAATTATTGATCCTTGCCAGGACATGATTTCTAGAGAAAACAAAGTTCCTCCCTTCCTCAAATGCTTTGCCTGACTCAGCAGGCCAGAAATATCATTGGCCATTTTCTCACACACTTTTGCCCTGTAACTGTTGGCTGTTATTTAATGTGACTTTAGAGCAGGTTCAGCGAGGAAGAACCAAGAAGTGCCCTGAGCACACATGCTGTAGAACCAGAGCCAGCACCAGTCACGCTGCTTGGCCAACACTAACCACAAGTTTTTGCTGGCCGAGTGACATTGCCCAGGGGTGTGAACCATGACTGTCTAGCTAAGCTGGCACCAAGTCCTAAAAGCAGCATGGTTATACAGCAAAAGCTGTGTGCTGTGATCAGACAGCTTCCTTTGCTGGTGGGGAAAAGCTACTAAACTTATGCAAAGCTCTGCTTTACAGGCAGGCATCTGCAGATACTTGCAAAGATGCTATAGTTTAGCACTACAGATATGCATCTACTGCAGACATAAAATTAACCTCAGGGAAAATCTATTTAAACTGCATGTTTCCCTCCTAAACTGTCTTTTCAGGAGAATGGTGATTTGGGAGGTGTGTTAGAGTTAGTGCCCCTCAGCTATCTGCACACATAAAGACTCTCCAGCTGCTCTCAGGGATACTGAGATCAGAAAACTGAGGAACTGGTGGAATTCTGGCTCTTCATTTTCCTGTCACATATCAGCTTGACACGCAAACACATTCAAAAGTCTCTGCAGTGTTATGTCCATGCACGAAAAAAGCCTTAGCAAGAGATGTGCTCAGAAATCATCAAGGCACATAGTTCAGAAACAGTGTCTGGTCTGGGAGCCCACTTTGTTATGCCAGTACAGTGATAACTTCCCTGGACATAATGTGCCTTTCCCAAGAATCACTTAGGTTTTGAATGTTGCATGACAGACTATCTGTCCCCTTGGGGAAACGTAAAAGCGGGTGCTATCCGTTCCCTCCTCTACTTTGTTGACTTCAAGAAAAAAATGCCAAGAGGATTCATCCAGAGCCTCCAGACAACTGGAAAATCTGCAGACACAGCTGAAATGGACATTGATAAACATTTTCTGCAGTTCTGACTGTAATTTTTTCTGCCCAGTGCCAAATGACTGCATCATCTCCATCCTAGCCCTCCACCCTCAGCATCTAACTTCTCTGTCCACTTCCTTCCTCAGTCTCCTACACCTTGTGTCCTGTATGTTTTTCCCCCTATCTAGGTTAGATCCCCTGCATGACAACTTTATTGTCATACTTTTCATTTTGCCCCTACCACTGATCTTTTCTGTCTTGAACATATATAAAGTGAGCCATCAGTGGCAAACATCCCTATTCTTGGCTGGTCCTTCAAGTTGGCCTTACTGAACCTGGCTGGAAGTCGAGCATCTCTAAATCTACACTAAGTATGTTTTTTTGACTTCCACCTTAGTGACTTAAATGTATTACACAGAATCACAGAGTGGGTAAAGTTGGAAGGGGCCACAGTGGGTCATTTGGTCCAATCTCCCTGCTCAAGCAGGGAGCATGTGGCACAGGATTGGATCCAGATGGTTCTCAAATATCTCCAGTGAGGCAGAGACTCCACACCCTCTCTGGGCAATCTGTTCCAATGCTGGATCACTCACACCGTAAAGAAGTTCTTCTTCATATTCAGCTAGAACTTCATGTGCCTCAGTTTCTGCCCATTGCCTCTTGTCCTATTGCTTGGCACCACTGAACAGAGCCTGATTCATCCTCTGACACCTCCCTTCAGATATTGTTAGACATTGATAATGATTCCCCTCAGATGTCTCTCTCAGCCATTCCTCATAAGAGAGATGCTCCACTCCTTTCATCATATTTTGTGTCCTCCACTGGACCAGCTCCAGGAACTCCATGTCTCTCTGGTACTGAGGAGTCCAGAACTGGACACAGCACTCCAGATCTGGCCTCACCATGGCTGAGTCGGAGTCAGGATCCCCTCCCTCAAACTGCTGGCAATGCTCTTCCTAATGCACCCCAGGATGCCATTTGCCTTCCTGGCATAAGGGCACATTGTTGGCTCAATGTCAGCTTGTTGTCCATAAGTACCCCCAGGTCCTTCTCTGCAGCCCTGCTTTCCAGAAGGTTGGCCTCCAGCCTGTACTGGTGACTAGGGTTATTCTTGTTGAATTTTAGACAGTTGACATTTACCACCTGTCAAGGTCCTTCTGAAGGGCAGCACTCTGGGGTATTGCTCACTCCTCCCAGATTTGTAGCATCAGCAGACTTGCTGAGAAGGCATCTACTCCTTCATCCAGCCATTAATAAACAAGCTAAACAATACTGGGCTCAATGTTGACCCTTGGGGGGTATTGTGGATTGTTAAGCAAAGCCATGGATCTCAGAGGACTGAGCTGTGACACTGCAGATATAAAGTCAGCAGCACAATGATGACAATGCTAAGTTGTCATCTTTGGTGGCAAAAAGAAAAAGAAACAAACCCACAGAAATTCTCACTGTGTTGTGAGCAACCACAAGGAAGAAATACCGTCCCAAAGCAAAGCTGTGTGATAGTCAGGATATAGCAACCTGCATTTGGTTTGTGCTCTGCCACAAATTCATTTCTTGGGCTTGTAACCATATAACTTCAGAGCAACCATCTGCAAGCTGAGTGTAGTACTTACTGAATCACAGGCATGTTGTGAGGCTTCATCAGTCAATTGTGGTTTTAAACGAAATCTCAACTCCTGGCCCAAAAGTGTAAATCATCATAATTTATACCCTTGTTAGAATTTTTTTATACAAGACTTTTTTTCCTATTTCTATTTCATAACAAATATACACTAGATCAATTCCTGGTGGGTTATTCCTGATTTAAATGTGTGTAAGGAAGCTGAGAATCAAATCTCTCATCTTCAGAGAGGAAGGCTCTCAATACTGTAGCCATTTAAACACCCTTGAAAATGGAAGCCATTTAAGAGCTTTGTTTGACTTCAACAGCAGTAAAATATGTACCTCACTTTGCTCAGCATCAATCCTTTTTAAAGCATATTGTGTGTTTACAAGCAGTCTTGAGCACTGAAATTGATTTTAGAGCTGGGCAGTTATTAAAGGTTCATTTTCCTTCCCTCCTCCAGTTTCAAACTAAGTGATAATATGAGATTGTGGGAAATTCTCTCCATGAGCTGGTACTGCCTTTGCCCTGACTCTGAGTTTCTCAGGAAAGGTTTTCACTGCAGTATATACCCTGCCTGATCTCTGCAAGTAAAACTATAATCTTCCTTTCAAAGGAACAGCTTAGCTTTGTGTGTATATACAGGTTGGAATTTATTTTGAAAAATATCTGTGAGAGACTCTGGCACAGCTAAATGTAATTGAATTAGCTGAGGTTTAAGCTACTGCTATGGTCTTACTGCCATTTCAACTCAGTCAGATGCCGCAATAACAATATTTAACATCAATTTCTTAATTACCAGTCAGTACAGCCACTGCCTGAATTTGGTGAGATAAAGTTGACACTTCCAAGCATGTCTGTGGAGAAGAAGGAAGAAGCTTTTCCTCCACTTAGGGCACAACAGATTGGCTTGCTTACCTCTAAGGTGTCTTGGGTAGAGTTCAGACTTCCACTCACAATTGGAGTGATTGCATTGGAGTGTTCAGCCATGGACCACTGAGACAGGTTTGTAAGAGATGTGTGGCAGTGGGGACACACCCCAGGTTGCCCATTTTGTGAAGGATCTAGGCTAATGCTTCTGCTGGATACCCTACCTGCCACAGGCTTTCTCTGTAGCTTTGGTAAATCTCTGCTCCCTACCTGAAAAATGGTATATGCAGAAGGAACATGTTGGTTGGAAAAAGCGTTTCCATTAGTGGGAGGTGATCAGGTCATAAATGATGGGAATAGAGGCCAGAAAAAATATATTGGAACAAAATACACCCTAAAAATTACGGAGGTACTTGAAGGGTAAGTGTATTCATGTGTTCTCAAACAGGAAAAATAATTGAGAGAGGTGTGCAAGACCCCAATCAATCTCTTTCAAATAAAAAGGATGAGTATACATCAAGCATACATCAAGCATTTATTCAAAGGAGACAAAAGCAGGGATCCTGCTGCTCAAGCAATCAACACAGAGAAGCAAGGTAAAACAGCACATTTCATTCACATTTTATTCACATGTTATTCAGCCTTATTCTAATAATTCTGAGTAATTTTTTTTCTCTTCTGGACAAGACAATTCCACAGCCAATATTCATGATAGTTCCTATTTTCCCTTTACAATGGCATTCCAGTTGTAATAGCTGTAGCTTATTGCATGAGCCAGGAACTACACCCCCCTCCCATCCCCCCCCCAGCAATTAGTTTCCTTCTTCACTGATGATTTTAATGAAATGCATATTTCCACCAATTCATTCAGAAATTGTTGCATCAAAATACAGTACCCTTTGCTGCAGGAAGATGTCTCTCACAGAGCTCTGCATCTTTTCAAATCAGTTACCTTTCATGATGATGGAGAGGGCTGTACCTGCACATGGATTTTCAATTCTACTCTGTCAGGGTTCTCCTTGGAGACTTATTCTTGCTCAGGGGTAGTTTTGGTATGTGAGGTACTCATCTAAAGTATGCATTAAATATTACATTGAGGCATCAGCTGCAGTAAATGCAACAGTGACAGTCATACTGGGATCGTTTGGCAATCTACAAATAGACCTGAAGTCGCATTGGCTGAGGAAATTTGGACATAGTCAATTCAGTAACAAATGCATTAATAATGAATAGCTTTGCTGTATTAATTTCTCAGGCAGCTCGTTCCTCTATAGCATGCCTACAAGACGTGCATACATTACCATCAGTGACTGATACCTTCCCTGTAGCTGTTCATGTTTAATGAAAGCTTTGTGCCTATATATAAATTCTGTGCTTGAGTGAAATATCTTCCAAATCCTTCACAGCAGTTCTGGAAGAGACCTTTGGCTTGTATATTGAGCAGTGAATTCACCCTTTCTGCCACACACTGGCTCTGCAGAATAAAAATGATACACGAGTATAAAAATAGAACAGAAGAAACTATTTAGGTTGGACCAAATGCTCGCATTCCTGCCACCTAGGTGGATTTAATATTAGTGAATTCCCTGTAAAAAGAAATGAGTGTGGGAAAAATACGAAGCGTAGGTCTAATCCTGTTCTTTTTTTTCTCCCATGTGTGAAGTTGCTTCACACGAGCAGTCTCCCTAAGTCAATGAGACTCTTCGTGCATGTTTTCTGTCACTTCTGATTACTTTCAAGAGGACTGTCATGTTGCAGGCACAGGGGGAATGGAGGCAAGAATTAAAGCACCAGTCCCCTGCTCTACCTGCTTCTGCACAAACACTGCTTGACAAAGGGAACGCTGTTGAATCATTTGAGTCCTGCCTGAGTGTATCCAATAGAGGTTGCACTCCTTTGAACATCAATGGGAAAAGGTACAAAGAATAAAATGAAAGCTGCACAAGGAAGGTTCCCTCCTCCATCATTTTCCCCAGCTACCGCTCTAAGGACAAAGGTGTATTCACCCAGTAACCTGAGCTCGGCTTCCTCTTCCACTCAGTCGAATAAGTCCATGGTTCACAAACACTTCAGTGACTGTGCAAATGCACACAGCTGGTGGAAGCAAATGCCATGAAGTGAGCTTGTGAACCTAAAAGGGAAGTTTGACTCCTTACAATTCAGTCATTAATACTTGTCATAATCAATGCATTTTTGATAATAGCCTGATCCAAAATCCACCAAAGTTGATAGATATGGTGATGACAGGCTTTGAGTCAGGCATTGCATTTCTAACTGAATCACTTCCCATTTCTTAAAATTGCAATGTTTACCTCACTGCTGCAGCTGCATTGTGAAGGACAGGCTTCATTCATGGCCAGATCATTTAATGAATGAATTTTGTAGACTTGCAGAGAAGAATTTTTATGAGGGACCTCTGGTGACTCCCAATCACTGAAATTACACTGTTTTTCTGATGTACGGTCAATCTCATTGGACATTGGCATTGCTACAGATTTGAAGCCCTCCTCTCATGTAAACAGCACTGCAACAACTAGTCATTCCATGATTTGTCATTTAAAAGAATATCCACAGCAAAGTTCAACACCCAGCAGGTGTTGATACAGATCACAGGATCACAGAATCACAAAATATTCTTAGTTGGAAGGGACCCACAAGGATCATTGAGTCCAACTCTTAAACGTCACCACTGACTACCTGGCAGGAATTGAACTCCATGTCTCCCGTGTGAGAGGACACTCACCACAGATCTCCAGTTCCCTTAGAACATGCAGCCCTAGAGAGCACAATGACTCTTTTATAGCAGCAATTCAAAGAAATCTCCCAAGGACCAGAGATAAACAGATAAAAGGGAGTACTTTTCCCCCTCTGAATAATAGGTACACTGAACCCCTTCTCTGGGGAGGATGAGAATTTTTCATAGAATCAGAATCAAAGAATGTTTAGGGTTGGAAGTAGCCCCAGAAGATCATCTCGTTTCTACTCCTTTGGCATGGGGGTTTCAACCATACCAGGTTGCTCAAAGGCCCATCCAACCTAGACTTGACCTGAATTTTGACTGAGGGTGCAAAAAACTTTAGCTGGATTCAGAAAGAGAGAGGACAAGCGCTTGCGAGAAAAATTCATCATGGGTCACTAAATAGAGTAACTAACTGAGAACTTGGAAAATGCCCTGATTTGAAATAATCTGAGACTGCAAGAATATTTAAGGAGAGGAAAAGGAACCACGCATACTTATTCTATTTGCATTTCTCCCTCATGTCTAGTATCACCTCTGCAGATGAAGGATTTCTGGGGTCAGTGAACCTTAGCCTGAAGCAGAAGTGCTGATCTGGTCATCTTTGTGTCACCATTTCTAGAGAAAAAAAATAGTTTCTTGATCACCTGTGTAGATAAACAGATAGATTAGCTCATCTTCTTTCTAGTTTTGGTCATATTTTTCAGTTATTTTTCTTGTTTGGGGGCTTTTTTCCTTTGCTGGTTTGTTGCGACTCCTATGGTTCATCTGGAAGATGGCTCATGGATTGGCAGCTCTCAGCCCATGCTTGCACAGAAAGAGACACCAGATCTCTTCCAAGGAGAATCTCTGACAGGTCCACAGGAGGGACTGGAGAAGTCCTCAAAACCAACTCAGGATCCAGGTGCCTTGATGCTAGCTCTTGCCTTCATTGCAGGGTGAACTCAAGGTGAGACAGGAGAGCTGCTGTGACACAACAGCACCCACACACTCTTACCTGAAACATGGGAGATTTCCAATTCCCACTGGCTTTTTGTTGACAGAGTAGGGCAGGGTTGGGTTAGTACAGCTGTCAGCAGCCAGGGCACTCACTCCATGCCTATCTTCCAGCCTGTGCTCTCTCCCTCAAGTTAAACTAAACTGAGAGGAGCTAAATTGTTGTGTTGACACTTTGAGTTAACCTTCCTTTTGGTGAATAAGCATGGTTTGCTCCTTTGGTAGCTCTGCCTATAACAGAATAAAAGACTTTTTATTTTACGGAAAAAATTTTTGTCCTGGAATTTTTAGTCGCTTCACCCCTTCATTCTCACCCCTCCAGTCCTCTCCTGCCAGCTTTACAAGGAGATATTTTCTAGATTTTTCATCTTTACAGTTTCCTTTTCTTTCAGTCATAGCATACACCCCAGGTCTAAATCCTGCAGTCAGGCTGAAAATGAACTTTCTGTTCCTGAATGTATGTGTCTCTGCCTCTCACTCGGGTGATGCCAGCTAGGCCTGGCACTTCAGCAGAGTCTGTGAGCTGAGCCATAGATCATTCTGTCCAACGTCAATCCTTCTCCCTGGAGTTCGCCTGACATCTGTGTTATACATGGAAGGATCAAAGGACACTTCTTTTTGAAAGTTATTTGCTCTGTAGTTCAAATATATATTTGCTGGTGAATCCAGATGAGCAAAGACTGGTCCTCAGAGTAGTGGATACTTTCTCGGCAACAAGGTCAGCAAAGAAAATCTCAGATTCTTATGGATGTAAAGAGAAGTTTAAAAAAATGACCATTACTTTTCTCTAAGCAATGTTGAAATCTTTATGAGTACACAGAACAACAAATATTTCCTGTTCCACAACCCAGTAAAATGTTAATATTCAGATATTTCTCCAGAAAGCACTACACCAATCGTGTAGTCACTGCTGCCTGATCAGAGAAAGGCTACAAGTTCATGGCCATGCCATGCACAACTGTCACACTAATCTGTGTCCTAAGTCCCATGGATATCTTCTCCCTTCCCAGTTACCCACAGGCCCCACTTTGACCCCATGCTCTCCACCACTTTCCAAATAAAGGTTAATTACTCCAGGGGACATTTCCATCCAACTTGCTGACCGTAATTGCAGTCCGTGCCTGAGTGCTATTTTTAGACCATCTCCTTCCTTGCTATTGATCCCAGTCACCCTCTGTTAATTAGATACACACAACACACGTAGCATTTGCAACTCATTTATCAATTCTGTTCAGCACCTCCCTCCCCTGAGATGTAATTTGGAGCCCTCTTTGAATCAAGCTATTGATCTTGCCCAGCAACTTTGCTATAGGATTCTCTGTGTTGCAAACTATTTATAGATTCTTCTTCTCCTACTCTCCCTTGGGGAATCAGAAATGGGCAACGGTAATCAGACTTCTATTTTAAGGACTTGATCGAAACTAGATATTTCCTCTTTCCTTCTTTCCCCTCCTTCCCCCTGTTGCTGATCTGTACAGGCTGCTTTTCAGCGAGACCTTGTTGCTGCATATGCTGCTGTAACAATTCTGATAAAGCTCAGGCAATGTGATGCAGAATTTGCCCTGGGTGAACTCTTGTTTGCTGAATTGATGAAATGAATTCTTCCTCCTCCCTGCATCATGAGTTTCACAAAGGGCTTTGTGACCAGTTTTGTTTGCTCAGCTTGGGGTGCAGATTTCAGAGGGCTTCAGTCCTGGAGACTGACTTGTGATCTGATCCATCTGGGAGGACCTGGGTTCTCATTGCCTCCCCATATCTCAGGAAGAGTATCCAAAGGCCTCAGATAATGTACAGGCAGGAGTGAGACTGACAGAGTTGCTTTTAGGGATGGAGGATTACAGTGATGAGCTTGGGGGATCCTAGGATTTGAGAAAGACCTAAAACAAGAGAATGTCACCTGGGGCTCAGAGAAGTTGGGATCAGCCCAGCCTGCACTGAATGAGGCTAAAAATCCCATCCCTAACTCAGGAAGATGCCTATAGTTCCCATGGGCCAAGTGACACCAGGAGGGACAGCCTTTTCTCAGCACATAAAAGCAGCCTCAGGCTCCTGTGGTAGCAGGTGCTGCTGGAAATCTGATGGCCAAGTGAGAGGCAGGATGCGGCTAAAGGCCCGGAGGGACTGC
>WEKX01002030.1:148350-189385 GCA_013390025.1 Pitta sordida
CAGCACAAGCTGCCCCGGAGCAGCGGCAGCGGCAGCGGGCGCCGCCAGCCCCCCCGGCGGCTGCTCCGCTGCTGTGGCTGCTGCGGCCTGTTGGATCCCCGGGCGGCCAGGGGGGGACATGGTCCCCTCACTCGCCCCTTGCTGGCGGCCATGAAGAGGCAGAACGTGCGGACCCTGTCCCTCATCATCTGCACGTTCACCTACCTGCTGGTCGGGGCTGCCGTCTTTGATGCCCTGGAGTCCGACAACGAGATGCGGGAGGAGGAGAAACTCAAAGCCGAGGAGATCCGGCTCAAAGGAAAGTACAACATCACCAGCGAGGACTACCGGCAGCTGGAGTTGGTGATCATGCAGTCTGAGCCGCACCGCGCCGGAGTCCAGTGGAAATTCGCCGGCTCCTTCTACTTTGCCATCACAGTCATCACGACCATTGGTGAGTGTCTCTCCTCGGGGTGGCCCTGTGGGGCCAGGGCCAGGGCTGGGGCTGTAGCTTAACAGACTGGGAGAAAAGGAGAGGGCTAGGGAGACTATGGCATGCAGAAGTGTTGGTGCCAGATTAATTTTTTTGCTTCCCTTCTGTGTTATGTGATTCATTGCTCTTCTTGGGCACTTGTTGAACTTGGTGGTGTCCCACACCTCTTCCCCTGGAGATAGATCCTACATCTCTTGAGTGACACTGGAGCGGAATGGGACTGGTCTGGCAAGGGGAATTGGCACTAGCCAGGTGGGTACCATGGAACTGTGGCTTGGGTAGTGAGGAAGAGGGGGGAAAACAGCAGGGTGACACTTCCTGGGGTTCCTGTCAAGAAGAAGGTTTTGTGGCTATGGTCCTTCTGGACCTTTGCTTAAGAGAGATGGGGAAAACTTAGGCAAAAGGCAGCTGGAAGAGAATGAAAATGAAGAGAGCATGTGAACTGGATCAGCTGGGAAAGCCCTTGACGCAGTCAAGCGTAGCCCTGCCTGTGCAAACTTTGTTTTAGTGTTGACTAGGGCTGTGGTCATGGTTCCTACAGCTGTGGTCCCATTGCTGGGCCTTTCCTGGGCATTCCCAGTGTGTTCCTGAAGTTTTTATTGCAACTAGAGTGTCTGACATGTCAACAGGTCACAGTTTGCGTCTCCCTTTTGTGGGCACAGTCTGAAAGGCAAAAAATTATGTCCAGTGTTACACCTGTGCTGCCCAGCTTCCCAGATGTTCATTTTCCCAAAGTAGTCAAGGGACAGTCAGGGGACACAGCCACGGGCTGTCATTTTGTGTCTCCCTGCTTCCCGCAGCTGAAGCTGAGCGTTTCATATAGAGTTTGCTTCCCTGCCATGAAAATGAATACCACAATGCCTAGAGGCTGCGGTGTGCAAACAGAACTGTGCTACAACTCTGGCTTTGTCTGGATGAGGAGGTTTGCTTGTCCTGTTTTGTATTCGTTAAGATGGATTTGCTGAGACAGTTGATAACGCTCCTCTCCCAGAACTTCTAGATGTTACCCTCTCACACCTAGGGAGGGCTGAAAAGACCCCTGTAGCTCAGAGACTGTTTGATAAGTGCATTATACTGGACAGGACATGAAAGTAGCTCTGTTACCAATACAGAAGGACTTGGTCTTTCTAGCGTTTAGGGCTTGTTACAAGAAATTTTCTCACTGACACCTGAAGATACAGAGTTTTCAGCAGAACATGCTGTTCACTGCCCTTTGAAACACATCTACTTATGTTTGCATTTTACTGTATTATACCTGGGGCAGTGAAAAATTTCCTTTGAAAGACCATCTGAGAATATTGAACCTATTTGCCCTTACAAAGCTAAGATTTTTAAGGGATAATTTCCTCTTGTTTTCTGTTATTAACTGTATTAATAGGTTATAGAGCATAAGGTAGAATGTAACTTTAGTTGATGATTTGTATTTCCCACTGTTCATTATTTCAGAACTCACTTTTCTCCTTTGGTCACTGAGTCTTTCTTCCTTGAGCTGTTTCTTATCACTTATCCTTGCTAAGTGAATACTGGACTGCTGTACCTGGATTACAATGAGTCTTCCACACACATGCCTGTGCACTCACGATGCTGTGTACTCCTGCGTAAGAGCGGGGTACAATACTTGCTGTGTTCTTAAGCTCAGCTGGTGACAGGTAGAAAGGACTGTTTGTGCAGTAGTTTGCTGTTTTGATCATATTTTACCTGGAAACAAGTACAGCTTGCTTGGGAAGCTTTAGCATTTTCTTCTGAAAAGACCTGGGATTTATTTAGGAAGCTCAGAGCACCTCAGCATGCAGAGGATAACATGCATTTCTGTAGGCAGAGGTGCTTTGGGATGTCAGAATTGTTTAAATTTAAAAATGCGTATAGCAACAGGAAACCACTGGGAGGAAGAGTAATAACAAAGAATGATGCAGAAAGACAGACATTTGGTAATGATTGTTCATTTGGGGCACTCTGCTCCTGGAGGATAGCTGATCTGTCTTCTAAAAGTTTATTAATAGTTGCTATCTGCATCTTGCCAAATACATGGCTATTTTTTGTACCATCCCCTCAGTACTAACATGGCTTTGTGATATTATTGGATCTACTGGTAGTCTGTAAAAGTGAGCATGGAAGGTTTTTCTTCAATTTCTTATATATCCTAAAATAATTTAGCTCACAGAGGGGGAAATATTACTTTCTATGTTAAGTTCTCGGGAAAATAAGAGAAGAGTTCTTATCTATGTTTGTTACACAATGAAGTGATTTAAATGTTCATATTAATCTTTTGTGAAGATTCTTTTTTCAAATCTGTGTACATGCTCTCTCCTCACATACATGTCCTTCTCCCTCTAAAACCTTTCAAACAGACTTCCAGAGGCACACGTAGTGGAGTATGCATTACAGAACGTGCTGTAGTCAGAAGATACTCTGGCAAAACTGTGTCTAACTAACCCTTGCAGGCTGATTTTTTAAACAGAATTAATAAAGACTTTGCCTTGCATAGTCTCAAGAGGTACCTCTATCTCCACCAAACTTCCCTTCTGAGAAAACAGTGATAGGAGTCGGCGGGCCACAAAGTTGAGTAACATACATATGGTCGCAGACTAATTTATGTCTAACTTAATTGTACTCTGTGATATTGCCGTGCTAGCAACATGTCTGAAGCAATTACCTATTTGCTGTACTGATTTCAACTACGGTGGCTGTAATTTAATCAAAGGCGTTTATGGTTGGCCATGGCCCATCAGCCCAATGCCCTGGGGAGCCGGGAAGAGGGTGGTGCTTTCTGTGCCGGTGCTGGGGCAGCGGCGCTGCGGGGCGGGGCGGGAGCTGGTGCCGAAGGAACTGGTCCGACAGTGTCCCCAGACCGTAGTGCTGAAGGGACAGCTCCCTCATCTCTCCCTAGGCGTGGGGCTGAAGGGACAGCTCTGGCACTGTCCCCGGCTGCTGGTGCTGATAGAGTAAGTCGGACAGTGTCTCCGGCGGTGGTGCCGAAGAGACAATTGCGGCAGTCCTCCGAGTCAGTGGTGCTGAAGGGACAGCTCCGTCAGTGTCCCCAGTCCGTGGTGCTGCAGGGACGGATCTGACAGTGTCCCCAGTCCATGATGCTAAACGGACAGCTTCGGTAGTGCCCCCAGTCCATGATGCTAAAGGGACACCGGCAATGTCCCCAGTCCGTGGTGCTGAAGGGACACCTCCGGCAATGTCCCCAGTCCGTGGTGCTGAAGGGACACCTCCGGCAATGTCTCCAGTCCGTGGTGCTGAAGGGACAACTTCATCAGCGCCCTCGGGCTGTGGTGCTGAAGGTTCAACTCTGTTCTGTCGCCACTGCTCCGGTCTCCCCTCATCAGGCAACCTCTGCAGCTTGTTGCTTCCCATGAAAACACATCATTAAAGACCTGTTTGGAAGGCATGATAAGAACCTGAAACCCTCCCGTGGGAAGGCAAAGTGCTGAGATTGGGTCAACTCTCAACTTTCCTCAAATCTATGGCATTTGGCTTTTATTCGAGGGTGGTAGGGGGTTGTTGCCTGTCAAGCTGTGTTCTAAACAAAGAGGTGAGGGCTAATCAAGTAAATGGAAACAGTTTCGGTTTTTTCACCTGGGGCACAACATATTTTTCTCTTCCCCAGATGCAATGTTCTCCCCCTTCCTTCCTTCCTTCCTTTTTTTTTAACTGACACAAGAACAAAAGGATTGACAACAACAGGTGCTACAATGTTTGATGGATTGACAACAACAGGTGCTACAAGGTTTGATGAGTCTGCTCTTAACATCCATTAGCAGATGAAACAGGATCAGGCTTCACAAAGTTTTGGTTATATTTGAATTTTGTAAAAATTTTTAGGTGATCAGAAAGAACTAATAAGCTTTTCTTGGCTCTCACCAGTTACTGAGTTTATTTCAGGATTGTTCTAATTTCAGTTAGCTGGTATAATTTCCTATCTATTTCTAGCTACAGAGTCAAAATGGTGAAAGAGAGTGGTTTAATGAAGTGGTTTAATGTAGAATATGCCACATAGTTTATCAAGAGTCTTGATACAATGAACAAAACCACCAACATTTGAAAAGTAAAGTTGAGTAAAATTCCTAGGATTCCTGCTATGTATAAATGCCCTTTTCTACAGGTCTATAACAGTCAGTACCCTGTTCTATATAGGCAGGTGTCAACACTGTCAAAATGTGTTATTGGTATGGATATTGCTCTATTGTTTAGGCCTTAAAAGGTGATAGTCATACTTGATTTAACACCACTGAGCTCTAGTAAACACTGAATATTTCTGGAGGCTTGTGCGGAATGTAAAGAACTGAAAGCTGTTTATGTCACCCTACAATGAACTGAAACAACAGACAGATTGAAGATTGTTATTTATTTATTTTTTCCTGAGAAATGACTGTAAGGGGAGGAAAATTCGGGCAGTTTGTGCTGTGAATTGCCAATATCTTTTTCTAATTTTTAGGCCTTTGTTTTCACTTTTGAACCTACTACAAGCAGTGACTGAACTATTCTGGTGAAAACAGATAAGATACTTTTTTTAAGAATGTGGTGAAAGTACCTGTAATGGTGAATGGAACATCCCCTATTCACAGCTGTTTGGCTACTGAGTAGCTAAACACTCAGGAACTGTCTGCATTCAGATGAGGACATTGCATACTTCTGGCAGATGGTGGCCTGACAGGGAGTTTGAACCTGCATTAATGAACTAAGCAAACACATGCTTAAATACATTCTGAGATAGCAGTTAAGTCTTCATATTCCTTCTCTGCATCACTTTACCCTTCTGTAAAAAAAGCATAATCCCACCAAATATGTAGTACAGTGATGTCTCTAATTTGGGTTAGAAAAAGACCAAAGTGTTTTCACATGTGAAATATTTTGTCCTTGCTTCTCCTACTTTAAGATCAAACTATTGTGTTTTTGGCCTGGTCTTGTTTTTTGGTTGTATGGTAATATTTAAAGCCAGCCCATTGAAAAGGTTTGAGTGGGGAATCATGGTGAATGGACAATTTCAATGGAAAAAAGAAAAGAAAGGAAGAAAACAAGACATGGAAAGGGAAATATTGATAATAAGGACACCAAAACTTTGGTCAATTAACTGCTGCATTCACAACCAGCCAGGACCATGGAGGTCATATCTCATAAAACTCCCAAACAAACGCAGAGTAGATGAAGCAAGTCAATTATTAATAAGCTCAGGTGAAAGTAGAAAGAAAGATTTTCTGGTGACTTGAATGCTTGTAGATGCACAGAAGTAACAAATCTATTCATTCATACCGTCTGAATCCTCAGTAGAGAATACTGGATGATTTGGGCTTGAATATGTGTTGGTGGTATCTCTGAGGCAAGAAGAAGGTCCACTTCAGTGAGCTGCAGGAAGATGGACTCTGTGTAGGATTTTGCTCGCCTGCATAACTAAAATAATCTTCAAGATAATTTCACACTATTTTCTTTGTCTGATGGAAATTGAAAAAAAAAAATCAAAATAGTGTTCTGCTAATGCAGGTTGGACTTTGAGGCAGCATTGCTCACGTGTTTATGCAAGCAGTTCTTGAGGTCTTGGAAACTTGTTTTGCAATGATACCACACATTCCTGCCAGAGGCACTTTAGCAAAATCTTTTTAAAAATTGCTGATAAGCAAGTAAAACGTACAGCCCAGAGTGATGCTGACCTGCAACTTCCCACTGGATGGCTTACTGGCAGTGCAAATATAAGAGCCAGTAAGAGTTAGAAAACAATTTTGGGAAAGCATAGAGAAATCTCTCTCTACTGAGCGAGGTGATGGTGTCGGCAGATTTCCACACTTGACAGACTAGTGTCCTGTCATTTTTAGGATTTGCTGCTCTTTCACTTCCTCACTATTCATAACTTCTTTCTTTAACTGAAGCAAGTGAGATGTCGATTAAGCCTGAAGAAAACTCTTTCATGCTGTCAGTCTGGTTGTGTGCTGGTAGAGATTGCCTAAGGAGACTGTTTTAAAGAGAGATTAGACTAAAATCTTTCAACAGTGGTTGAGTTATAGCTGCTTTTGCTTTTGAGGAGGAAGATGGACTGGCTGGCCTTAAGTATTTATCCTTTTTTCTACATCTTAAATCTTAATAGTTCTTGGGCTATTTTTTTTTGTTGAGAAAGAAATCCAAAGGTCTTTGAAGTTCCATTTTCTCCACTTTATGGTCTTTGCTTATTGATTATTTTTCTATGCAGTAAACCCATTTATGTACCTTTGCAAGTGTCAGAATAGAAATATCTGCGTTTACCCACTGCCAAGGTTACATGCTAGAGGTATTGGTGAGTCTTTTGGGAAAGAATTTAACTGAAGAAGAAAATGATCCTACTGATACAAGGATGTCAAACAGAAATGCGCGGGGCAGAACTGGGAAGGAAAGGTGTTTTTGACTGAAAGTAAGGGAAGAAATTTAGCTGTTAGCTATGGGCTTATGCTTACTTTGCCTAAAGGAAGTAAAAATCCCTTTGCCTTCTCTGGGAACAGCTTCACAACTATGAGACTTGACTAAAGACAAACTGATTAACAAAGAACTTGCCTGTTGGACACTGTGAGTTTTGGGACAGATGCTGTTGGTCTGGCACAAAGGATGGCCCCGAGTGCTGTTGTGTTTCCTTGAATGCAATCCAAGCTGAGGCACTCTGTTCCGTCAGCACCAGAGCATATTCCCCTGTAAATGCTGAAAGCTGTTCTGTGGCTTTGCGCTGGAGTCACACAGCACTTGATGCTCAGAATGCTGTACTGACATTAGGTGATTCATCTTCTCAACACCCCTATTTAAAAATTATCCTCAATCTAGAGACAAGAAGAGAAAATGACTTTCTGGAGATTCAGGTTAGGAACTATTTCTAATTGCCAAACAGTTCACTTCTTTCTCTTTCAGATAACATGGCATTAGTTTACAGCCAGATTAGACAGTGGAGATAAACCGAAGGCAGAAAAACTGTAGTGAGTTCGAACTCCTGCATATCTGGTATACAATATATCTGATATATATAACATCTGACATACAATAACAACAGAAACCTTTATTTCATAAAGGATCATGGACTATTCTGACTAATTGTCTCTGGTATTACTCTGTGTCTTCTGTCAAAGGCCCTTTAGGATATTAAGTATCCTCTTTCTATGGAATTTATTGAAGATCCATTGCTGGGTATGGATAAAGGCTACATGAAATATCCCCTCCTCCTCTAACAGATGCTAGCAAGGACAGTTACTTCTGATGCAGAACTAATGCTTAAGAGTCCTTGCTGCTTGTAAGTTGAACTAAGAGTTCAACTGCGGATTTGCAACAGATGTTTGCTGTGTGTAGCAGGCTTATTCACCTGTTTTTGGATATTTTTGTGCGAAGCTATGGACTGCTTCAGAAATTTCACACATGGACAATGCTGTGATGCAAATTAATTTTATTTTGTTACTTTGTCAGGATTATAGTCTGTAGAATCTACTGACTTTGAATTACTTAGATTACCAGGTTACCTATGCCCTTCCAAGTGCCTGTGACTTGATTAGCTGTAATGAATGTCGGTATTGTTGGTGTTGTAGCCACAGTACTTTCTTTGATTAAATTGAGAGGGTCTATGGATAACAGAATGTTTGGCAAAAAATCCCAAACAAACCCAGAAATAAAGGCCTGATCTGAATTCTGTTGTAAGTACAAAGATCACTCAAAGATTTTGAGTCACAGTGGGTTTTGATCAGATCATCATTTGTCAAGAATTCTGCAGTTCATGGAGCTATATTCTGCAGCATACCATCTCCTGGAAAGTGTCTGTATAGTAGCTTTCATATTCATTTATTTTTAATACAGAAGCGAACAGAGTTTTTTGAGTTAAAGTTTATATTCACTTACACATTTATGCTTATTTGTATTTTTTAAATTCAAAATGAAAGATTAAACTAAATTCCTATTGCACACCTTAAACTTTGAGCATAGAGAAATCTTGAGGATGAATGTAGTTTTTCTTCCATTTGCATATTTGTTTTGGTGGCGCATGATTTTATTTTATGCTTTTTTTTTCCTTCATTTGTTTTCCTTACTTTTATCAATGCCAGACAGTTAACAACCTCTTCTAATCCAGCATCTTCTGATCCACGGAGATGTTTATTCTTTTTTCTTTATTTTTTTAAAAAAGTGTAATGTGGTCCTTTTTTTTTTTTCCCCAGGGGAAGAGCTTCTGAAGTTCCTTAGCAGTTTATTTAGAGTAAATGAACTTTTAAATACACACACACATACACACATACTTACACACACACACGCGCGCACACACACATTTATATGTAGGCCAATTGCTACAAGAGGCTTATGCAGTCATGAGCTGGTTAAAGAGCTCAGTATTCTTTTCAACTACTTTCCTTATGGACATGATTAGGGCATACCTGTGAAAGGAATCTCTCTATTAAGGGCTTATGTATTTGTTACTTATTAAGATGCTTAGGAGGAAATAGACTGTATAGCCTTTTCAATTCACTGCATCAGCAAGAAAAAATTGCTTCAGAGAAAAACGAGCAAGTATCAGGGTTAAAAGGTATGTGATGGGAAGCTAAAGGTCTCCTTGCTCTCGTGTTACAGACAAGGGTCACTCCCTATGCTGGCTGCATGAGCCTTCTCATGCAGGAAAATTTCACAGAAAAGTTTAGGGTGCATGTTGATGAATGAAACCCGCTGCAGCTCTATTTAATTGTGAAGTGCAGGAGATTAGTTGTGAGAAGATGCTCACAGACTCCAAATTTAAGGATTTTCTTGACATATTGAAGGGAAGATAGAAATAAAAGAGATCTACTCCCAAGGCAATTGGCACTCTCAGCAATTTACAATGTGTGCCACCATTAACCCATTACAGAGGTGTTTTGGGTGCAGATGGAATATTTTATTTCTTCCATCTCCTTTTCTTTTGATGTCCTCTGGGGAGGATGTCCTCCTTTGTTTAAATAATGAAAGGCTGTGAGAACTGTGTAAGAAATTAACTGTTGTAACAAAGCTGTAACCACTGGTTGTTGTCACTTTGCTGTATTTCACACCCGTATGGAACTTTTTGGGACCAGACACAGTAGGAAAAGGTGCCAATATTCTTGTTTCAAAGATCTAGATCTCCATTACTTGAACTAATGAACAGTTGCTGTAGGTTGTTAATAGTTTGAACTATTGTGGTGAAACAAATCTGAGTTCACTCAGTGAAAATAGTGTTTATGGCAGTAATAATTTTTAAAAACCTGCAGTTTGGTTCTTAAGTTAACTTTGCTCTGGATAAATATGAAATATTGTTCCACAGTAAAATGAACTCAAGCAGCAAGAAGGAGCTCTGACCATGAGGCTCTGCGTGCAGTCTGCGTCGTGTAAGATACTGCATCAGAAATGTTTTAAAGCTGTTCATGAAATAAAGATGATTGAACTCTCCATTATAATCTTGCATCAGAAAAACACCTCATACTTGCAGAGGTGACTTGAAGTCTCAGTGCTTGCTCAGATTTTTCTGGCCCTTAGGGTCTTCTTGGGCATCCAGAGGTAGATCATGAATTTTAGAAGAGTCCCTTACAGGGTAAAATGTATAATGTTTTCTGCAGAGGACTAGAAACAATAGAATGGTGCCCTTTCATCATTATTCAGGTTTGTCATATACAGTCGGGTCTCCTATACCAGGGAACTGTGGTCTTATTCAGGTCCCGCGAAGCCTGCCTTCTGCATTGATTGGCAGCTTATTAATATGCAAATTTGCCCCGCACCTTCAGATGGCTCCCTGGTGCTGTTTTGGCACTGTATTGCTGTGTATCAGTTGCCACAACAGCCATACCAGGACGGGTGGGGAAGTGGTGGAGCAACGATGGTGGCAGCCAGGATGGAGCAAGCAGCGGAGCCACCCCCGCTGCTGTGGCTGGGACGGGGCAAGCGGCGGAGCCGCCCCCGCTGCAGTTGTGCTGGTTGATTTGCATATTCATGACTGCCTAATTGAATGTTCATGAGTGCCAGGTCATGCATGCGCTGTTGCGAAAAGTGGCCTCCTTAATCTCTCAGAAATCATGCCGCTAAGATGTGAAACCGCAATATGGGGGACATGAAGTGGAAGAGGGCTGACTGTATACTGTATTAGGCTGTCAAAAACCCTGGATTGCCCCAGACCGCTAAAGGAAGAAGAAACACATATTTCACAATGTGGAAGTGTGGAGTCCGACATTTGGGGAGAGAAAGGAGAGAAAGTGTCTCCCAACATTTGAAGTGATCTCCCAACATCCCTTTGCCACATCCTCTATACATGTCCCTGATCTACTGTTTGTTTCTAGATACCAAAAATGCCTTCTCTACCCCCCCCCGCTCCAATATTACCTAGGTGTGTTAGAAATAAAAAGGAGATAACGCTGTTTTGAGGCAACTGATGGTTAAAGCAGTGACACTGGATCTCTCTCCTTGAGATTTTTCTCCCTTCTTCTGCTGTTCCATGTGGGAATGAAGATCCCAAGAAGAAGAAGGAGATGGTTGCTGTTCAGTTGGTACTGATGCCCGATGCCCTATCTGCTTTCTCATTCTTTTCTGGTCTTTTTGTCTGACAAACAATCAAATGATCATCCAGTCTTTTGACAACAAAGGCTTAAGCTCTTAAAGCACATCCTGCCTAGTAGTTGTAAAAGGCTTGTTTTTTAAAGGGCACTTTTCAAAACGATTAGAACTTTAGTAGCAATGTGTTTGCCTTAATACCTAGTGATGTAGGCTAAATTAGCAGTGCTGCAAGTCAGTTAATGAATGTACTGTATGTCCAAGAAGTTTCTTTTAATGAGTGAAAAGCAGTAGGCACAATTCAGAATGTCTTAATTTTTGTCTTCTTCACAAATATCCAACCCCTTCTATATTTTTGTTCAGAAGCCTCTGTACCACTTCTATGTTTTTGGTAGTTTATGCTCTATGGGTTGCATTCGGGTCTGGTTTAACTTGTTGGACTGGCACAAGAGAAAATTTTCATAAAGTCTTCATTACTTTTGCTGTATGATGTTTGAAGTCAGTGTCCTTACGATGTAGGTAGGTCAACTGTTGGCATTTTGGAATGTCATAGATTTCTTTTTAAAGGAGAAGATTTCAGGAGGTTTTTCTTAAGATGGACCGCAGTAAAGGCTGGTGGTACTGAGAAGGTGGAGGCATGGGATGCAAGCTTGGGTCTGAGTATCCAGCAATAGGTGCGTCAATAGAAGTTCCTGGCTCTTGAGCATGTGAGCTTTGATTTGGGTGACCTCCTGGAACCTGACTACAGGTTGGGTGATAAGGATTTAAAAAATATTTTCATGCTGTCTTTGGAAAGAATCCAGCCTGTGTAACTTTTTGAACCTGATTAAAACCACAGGTCTGTTCCTGTATAACTTGAGTGCGGTAAAGTGAATAATGAAAGGTATTAAACATTAGCAAGGAAGCATTAGAGTGGCCACAGAGGAAAAAAACCCTCTTTCTAGCAATGATGCTAGTGGTACACTGAAATTTATTGCCTGGGGAGGGTGTGGGCTCTTCTTTGCTAGGTCTTGCAGAACAGGATGGATAAGCATCTGTCAAGAATGACCTATCCATACTGTTCTGCCTTGCGGCAAGGTATGGACTAACCTCCTCCTCCCTTATTTTTAATGGTTCCATACACACAGAGGCTGTTTGAAGTTTGTCTTGGATCTTGCTTGGGATCTATGTAAGTTTATCTTGTCCTTTTTTTTCTGAAGGTTCCTGCTTCCCTGAGGGATTATCAGTGCATCCTACTACGTATTTTGTCTCCAGCTGGATAAGAATCAAACCTCTTCTCTAAGCAGCAACTGTTCACTGTTAGCAGTGTCACCAGTTTTTTATGGCTGCTGTTTGAACAGCTCTACCCATTGCTGTTGTAGGGAAAAACAAACATGCTGCCTATCTTTAAAAAAGGGACAGGAGAGAACAGGGGGAGTTAATGCTTAGTCAATCTAAATTTGATCTTCAGAAAGATATTTGATCAAGCTGCTAATCAGCATGAAAGTATCTAGGGGATAACAAAGGACAAGCTGGAATAAACCCACATTTTTCTTGACTAACTTGTGTTGGACATCTCTGGGTTGTTTTTTTTCCAACAGATAGCTGATAGTGGGGGAGCAGTAGGTCATGATGTTTATTACATACGTGGCATGATAATAACATTGAGTCTCCATAATTACAGCAGAAAAACCTAGGCTGGATTGAATTACCATATGTGGTGCAAAATCTGGATGGACACACAGTGTGGACTAGAGGCTGGACTGTGGCTGGATTTTTGACATATGTGAAAGCACACCCTGCTAAATTTGCCACCAGATAATTTCACAATAGGATAAAAAAATATATTTATCACTGGTTTTCTGTCAAATTGGATGGACATAACATGTACATTCATAGAAGGGTCTGTCTTGTGGTTGCTACTATTCAATTTTCCCATTAATGGATTGTCAGATAGAACAGAGAGTACATATATTAATTGTGAGAAGGGTGGCTAGCACTTCAAGGGCAGAAGCAGAATACAAAATGATTTTGATAAATTGGAGAAATGGTCTGGAATCAATATGATGAAATTCAATAAAGTCAAGTACACAGTATTACACTGAAAAAGAAAATATCAAACATATGTATATAAAAATAATGTGAATTGACTATATGCAAGTACTGCAATATCATACTGATAAAATGCTAAAGCTTCAGCTTGGAAACTGGGTCCAGTTTTGAGAATACAGTGTTTTGAGAAAGGATGAGAAAAATCAAAATGTTAACAGAAAATTTGACCATGTGCAGTGTGAAGCGAACATTGTTTAGACTGGAAAAGAAATATATGAAGGAAATAATAACAGCTTCAAACATAATGAAGATTGCTGTAAAGAATACATTGATATGTTTTTTTCTACACATAATTTATACGCAATACGCAAAATTTGCACTTCAACACCACAGAGGTATGTTCATCATCAGCTGTGAAAACAGATGTAACATGATCTGTAAGTGCCAGTAGTGGAATACGTATTTGTCTGAACAGATTAAACCATTGTCCAGCACACATGAGTTTGGTATACTTCAACCTGCCTCAGATCTGAACAGGATGGAGTATCTGTTGAGGTCTTTCCAAGCAATATGTTCCTAGGGATGGGTGGACTAGAGCTGCAATACAGGAACTGACTGGTGAGGTGAGTAACCCCTAAGTGATGGACTGAGGATCTAAGCATCCTGAAAGAGGTCAAATGGTTTACTGGGATTCCTCGCGGCCCTCAGTTTCCGGGATTATGCACTCTATCGATATTTCTGAGTGCTGTGCTAAATGTGCAGCAGTGTTTGCTGTCTGACAGTGGACTTCGTTGTGGTCAAAGCTGAACTTGATTTTTGAGAGCGTTGTTCTGCTAGAACAGGCATCAATATGCACCTTGCAACCTGCTCTCATTTTGCATTTTGCGTCGCAAATTCTGTCATGCTGAAATGAAGAGGTTTCTCCTCTTTTCCTAAATCCCATGCATACAAACCAGCGATTTCCATAACACAGACAATCATCCAATCTGTTATCTTGGCAGACACCAATGCCTTTCTACTTTGGAGGAAGGAAATCTATCCCATAATACACCTGTGCAATATATGGCAATGGTGATTTTGTTGCTAACCCCCGCAGCAATCAGTTTATGCCCTCAAGCATGAGATTTGATTATCCTTGTCATTATCTAAGCTACAAATGTTATTAGCAGCCATAAAATTGTCCATTAAAGTGAGAGGAATTACTTGCCTACACCAGGGGAAGAACAGATAATTTACTACACAGATTTAAACCCAAATGCACTTTTTCTTTACAGAAGAACCCTCTAAGCCTTTGTACAGCCTCCATTTTTGCATTTCAAGACCTGCTTCCCCCTATCATGACCATGTATTTCTTCATGTTTCATAGCTGGAATAAATGCTTTCCTAATTCTGGAAATGCAGATGCCCAAACTTTGATTGGGTTCCGTATTTGCTAGGCTTCATTGTTGGTCTGAACTTCATTTACACAAAAGCAATTCTGGATGCCTTGGGCTGACTTGGCATCCATAGAATGACTGTGTTTCACTGGCTGAGTGTAGGATCAGTTGATTTCCTTCTAGCAGGGGCATTTTTGTAGGTTTGTTTGATACTGCCATACTAGTTTTTTTATGCAAGGAAAAAGTGATGTATCACAGGGACCAAGAAAAGATGCTGTGTCTGAGTGGGTGAGACCCAGGGTAACGTCTGAAAAATTTCTTTGTCTTCCCTGGGAATGGCTGATTCATCCCCTTCCCACCATCCTATTAATTCCTGTTCATATAACAGCTCACCGTAAAGATGCTTTCTTATTCCCATGTGGTATTATGTTCCCACCGCCTTCCAACAACAGGGAGTGGGAGAGAACACCTACAGCTTTCCCAACAGACAAAAATGGTGGATCCTGATAGACTGGAACAGATTTTGATCACAGTTGTTCTCTGTAAATCCTGTGGAACTTGGTTGTTTTGGTGCAGTTGTTGACTTTAAATTGAGATGAATATGTGCAGAATTCGGTCTGGAGAGCCTGTATTTTGAAGGAAGCAACCCCTCCTACTCATCCAACAAATTTACACACACACGGTGTAGCATCGATATTAGCTCCTGTAGCAAATGGAAAATGTGTCAGTAGCCTGAAAGGAACAGAAAATGTTCTCAAACAGGGCTTAAAAAAGTAAACAAACATCATATAATGAACAAAATCAATACAGTTCCATATTAGCCATTACAGATATCTCTGTCTTTGCATCATACTGTGCACATTTCAGTGCTGTGGAAAATGTAGAAGCCAGGGGACCTAATTTCAAAATTTGGAGATGGTGCATTAAATACAAGGCCTGGGGTAGAAGGCCTGGCAGAAATTTGTATTAAAGAACAGAAGAGGTTTTCCCCTTGAACCTCCCCAAAGAGCATTAACTGAATGAAAGAAATGTAAATACATATCCAAAAATGGATCTATATTCATGTGTGTTAGAAAATTACTAGGAAAAACTCCTCAAAAGCTTAATTTTTTTCCTGAGTCATCTCCGCTGACTAAACAAATGACTTTGTGAGGAGTAATGTTAAGTTCAGGACATCCAAGAGGGGACAGCCTTTCAGTTTAGTACATTTTAAAAGCTTTGTATTCCTCTGCCACTTCTCTGCTTGGAGGGAGTACGAGACAAAGGAATATACTTATGCTTTCCAGTCTTTGCCTCATGGTCTTCCTTTATTCTTCTTGTCTTCCAACATAATCAGTAATATTCAGGCTATTCTTAAGGGCTTTTCTGTTGAATTTCTTAAAGCCAAGCTGCTCTTGGCTGCTGTAGGCATTCCCTCTCCACCTGTTCCTTTGAGAACTTGGTGTCCCTATTTATCCAGGAAGCAAGAACCAGAGCTTGGTTGATGCTCTTCCTAACCAGAAGACCATGTCATCACCTGTCTCAGTGGAAGTTGTGTTAGATTTAGTAGGAGGAAATGCTCCTGTGATCCAGGATCATTCTTCAGCTGTTCACCTAATACACTTAATATTGGAGGAGCATCTTCTCTCTTTTGGATGGTGACTTTTGCTTCCATTCACAGTGCAAACCTCTTTGCCAAGGAGAAGTTGGCAGGTTTTCTTGCATAGCACATTGGTGGAGACTTTGAAAAAGATGAAGAAGCTGGAAACATCTATTAGAACAAAATGGACCATTGCTTAGAATCCTACATTCAGGTGATTTCCGGGAAGAGAAATATTTGGTTTTAATGGTATCTTGTGCTATATTGTTTTTATTCCATATATCAGAAAAGCTGTGCATGCTTACTGAGTCTGCTGGAGAGCCACAGGAGCTGCATCTCTCCGTGTTTGCTTTTCTACTAGAAAGATAGTAGAATGTGTCACTGAAATGTAGATTGATTGATAGATAGATGGATAGATAATTTACTTTCTTTTGTATGCAACCTTTTATTGTGATGTGGTCCAATTGTTTTGCAAGTGTACGTCTGGGAGTCCCTCTGGGAGGTCTGCAGCCTTTCATCTTGAAGGAGAGACAGAAGGCTCTTGTCTCTCCTTTGCCTTCTAGTTCACCTCCCACTGCAGTGCTTGATGTCGATCTTGCTCACGAGTGCCTGCAGCATGCACGAGACCCAGGGGCCTGGGTTTCTTCTGTCTTTAATGGCATTCTGTGAGCCTGTGTTCAGAGACAGGAAGAAAGATCAAAGACTATGCAAGTGCACCGTGCTTGGTTTTGCTTACACCAATACAAATCGATTGACTTCACCGAGTTATGAGGGATTAAAAGCTCGGAAGGAACAGATTCTGACCTACTGGCTCCAAAAGAGGCTTTTCTTGGATGAGCAATGTAATTAGAGCAGTGGAACAGTCAGGTTTTGTGACTCATCTATGGGTCTGCAGTCTTTTCTTTGCATCTAGTTGGGTGTTCCCTAATGTCACCACACTTTCATTTCCCCTGTGGGTTGATGTAATACCGGACCAAACTTTGCTAGAGCAGAGATCGCCGTTCAGCTGCAAAGCTTCCCCCAATATCCATGTCACTATGAAAACGTCAAGCTCAAGACCAGACACCGGAGTAGTGGAAAATTTCCACTCTCTTCCTTTGCTGTACTAAAGGAGAGGATTAAAATAAGTAGAAGAAATGAGAATGGGGCCAGGAAGAATGGACTGATGACTGAGTCCACTTACCAATCTCATATATGTGTTCCAGCAAGTGGAAAAATGATGGAGCATTTGTGCTAATGTCAACCTGCTGCGTATATCCAGCTGGAAAACAGTACAGGCATGTTGAAATCAGTAAAGCTCCTTTTTCAGAGCTGGTAGGAGAAGTGGAGATGAATTTGTTAGGGTTTTTTTAGAAGATTCCAATCCACTGAGACTATGAGGCATTCATTTGGGAAACTTCGTTGAGAACTTTCCCTAAGTTTGGGAAAGATGCAATGATGCTTAGTGTAAGAAGGAGTAAGCATGTGTTTGGGATGACTGGAGGAAAGCAGTCACAAGCCTTGTATCCTCCAGGTGTCTGGAGGCTACACTGGACACAAGGACCTGTCAGGGAGGTGACAGCACTCAGGACGTGAAGGCGGTGCAGCTTTGGCTGCTTGTTTTCTTTTGGTCCCAGTGCAACAGGAGTCAGGAGCCAACTGTTGCAGTTTGACTGGTGGCCACGACCATGACAACAACAGTAGCAGGATTGTGTCAAGACAGAAACTCCTATACTGCTGCATATATAGTTCCACCTCCACCCATCTTTTGTTTCAGCTGAGGGCTGTTGCAGTGGCAGGCAGTAGTGGCCTTGCTTGTTCCATAAAAATAGCATAGAGACAGTAGTTTCGGGAAAGGGTAGGGTGGTAGTGGTGCAAAGGACTGGAGTTTAGCATGGGATGGGAGATGTGAGACCGTGACACCATATCTGGCATCATTGATGATTCCTTCAGAAAGATTGAGGCCATTGATATGGGGGACTAAACTGAGACGCCTACCTTACTTGCAACTTTGTCATTTTTGTCTGTGTGTTTTCTTCTGAAGACTTCAAGTCTCCAGAGTGCATCTGCTTGAAAATCACGGCCTCTGCTAGATTTAGCCTTCCTGAGTGGATTGCTGATGTGGTACTCAGAACAGATTGTAAGACCCACCTGGGAAGAAGGTGAACTGCTATGTGCTGGATCGTGTGCCTCATCACTTGGCAATGACTATAACATGGCTATATGTACAATTGGATTTGATTTTTAAAATTTTCTTCTGATTTGCCACTTGTTGAAACTTTGAGCCAGTTGTGATGATTTGCCCTGTCCTTGGATCCAAGCCCTGCTGCACTGGGCTTTGTACCAGCATTAAATTGAGAGTAATTTCAAAGAAGTGTCTAGAAGACCACAGAAATAATGCTCCATTTTCAAAAGTAGCTTTTGCACTTAGGAGGCTAGTTTAAAAGCCAAATAAGCTCATACCTGCCAAATATGGGTTTAGAAAACAGGTTGGTTGGAGTGTGAAGTCATTGAAGAGCATGAGAAAAATATGCCTTTGAGGATATTTTATAAAGAGGGGGTATAGATGGCTGGTAACTCTGAATTCTTTAGTAATCCACTTCTTCAGCTGTCACACAAATATCCCTTGGAATACTTTCCTTTCCTGTTACTCCTGAGAGAGTAAGTCACCATGTGTGGTATTAATGAAAGCTATGGTCTGCTTCTACATAGACATTAAAACGCCGCTTTCTGCCTGCTGACTCATGAGGTACCAACTCACGTTGATTTTCACAGAAGTTTGATGAATACCTGAAAAACATAGGAGTAAATCTCTGCCTTAGTGTAATCTCTGTTGCTTTGATACAAAACACAAATGGGTGCAACAAGTAATAAATTGGAAGGATAGGAAATGTAAATACTAACAGTTATATACTGGTGGTTGCTCTCAGTTGCCACCATCACTGATCAGCTCAAGAATTTATCCCAAGAAAGATACTGGGCTTGTGGGTTAGTTCAGAGACAACTTTTGTATCCAAAATGCTGTGAAGAACAATGCCTGGAGACATATTTTGAAGAAGCCAAGAAATTATAGTCACAGCTGGCACAAATGGCATTGCAGATGGGGAGGTGGGTGATGAGAAGAGGGAGCTGAGAAAGATGGAGCAGGGCTGTGTGGTCATGAAAAGCTTGAAGATGTGGGAAAAAGAGAAGTCAGTAGAGAGAGAGAAGGGTGAAGTTCTAGAGCTATTGTGCTATTCAGAATAGGAATGCTGACCTTTGTTTCCTTTAATATTTTTCCCAAGGTAGGTCAGAAGATCCCAGCTGAATGAGGTGGCCTGCAGGTATAGAACATCACAGCTTGTGCAAGTGCTGTTTAGAACAGTTACAACTTGATCGACCCTCCCTGCGATGATTGAACTTGACTGAAGGCATTCTTTATGCCTTGTACAGTTGTTGGGATCTTGATACAGGATTCACTGTTCTTTCTGAAAGAGTCTGAAGCAAAATATTTTATTTTTTAAGTTTCCAGAGATAATATATCCCCAAGATATTTGCACTGCACAGCTATCCATAATATGGTCTAATACAACGGAAGAGGTTCACACAGCTCTCAGAGCTGCAATACCAGCAGGGCTGAAGCACTCCAGCATAGCGTTGCAAAAACTTACAGATTTGAATGCTCTCTGCACTGATTTTAGCACCCTAGCATCAGCCTTTTAGAGTACAATAGCTTTTTAATGTTCATCAACACTTTAGCAAACTTTGGGGTTAAAACCCTGATGAAAGAGTCATAAATCTCTTGGCACCATTCTGACCCATGGAGGTATTTGTCTGTGGGAACAGTTATACCTCAACAGGATTAGGCAATGTCCGAGTAGAAATGCTAGACCTATGTCATTGAGGCCAGGTGCATCAATAATCTGCAAGCCTAATTTTCTGAGCTTAGATATTTCTTAATGACTTTTCTTAATGACAGTTTTGGATGTCTTGAAACAGACTTCTAAGGAGGGAAGGTGCTGCTCTAATGTGTGGCAGACACTCTGGTGCTTCTATGTTCAGTTTGAGGCAGGACCATACAAACCTTTATGGAGCTGTTCTCTAGGTTAAACCTCACTCAGGGAGTACTAAATGTTGTCACTATTTCTCATGTGACTGGAGAGAGATAAATTACCTTGGGGAAGAAGGAACTGGCCAAATCCACTCTCCTGGCTGCACCGCCCTGGAGAAGAATTTTGATTGTGAGCAGCAGAACTCCAAGGTACCGTGATGTTCATCTGCTGTCATTGCAATGCTGAGGCAGACGTGCCAGTTCCTCCCTGGATTGTGTATTTTGAGCACGTTTCAGTAGTGCTCTGAGTTAACATTTTTTTCTTTTCCTCTACAGTGCCAGTCATTGCTTTTTCTTCATTTTAGTGATTAATTGCTCTAAATACTCCTGCTCCTGGACTGCAGGAGTACAAATTCTGAGCTGTATTTCATCTCAGCTTGCTATACAAGTACAAGCACAAGCACAAGCGAACTTGGGGGAGTGCACACGCCCACGTATTGCTAGGTAGAGATGGTTGCCAAAAGGGCACCAATGAAAAGAACAGCTAGTTCTTAAACAAGGGTATAATCTAATAAGCCAAAAAAAAAAAAAAAAAANAACAAAAAAAAAAAAAAAAAAAAAAGAAGAAAATTACATACTGGAAGCTTCCGTGCCTTCCCCTTCCCCCAGTTTCAAAATTTCCTGCTAGTACAACCCCTGACTGGAGCAGTTATTTAAATATATATAGGCATCTGTGCTACTAAGAAAAGAAGTGTGTCTGTTTGGGGAGCTGTATGGAATGAGTTGGTGGACTCAAAGTCATCCCCTCGCCCAGCCTGCCTCCAGGGCTCATGCCAAGCTCTCCACCTCTTCCTTATATGGCCCCACCTGCCTCAGTACCTTCTGCAGTGATGGAGTGTTCCTCATTTTCAATTGTGTACCTTCTGGACAGGCACTGCATGTTGAGGGTAGGGTTGGATATGTTTTTGATCTCTTCCCCATTGTGGCTGATCCCTTGCATCTTGCCCCCTGTGATCCCTACTAGACACTTGTAGCCACCCACATGACTGGTTTGGCCTGGCATGTAGAATCGTCTTTTCAGCATGCTGAAAAGAGGCCAACTAGAAGGCATAATGGTATCTTGTGCTAGGACCATGGCAATCTTGCTGTCATAGAGTGGACATGGCTTTTCCTGGGCCTGGTGTGCCAAATGTATCGGAAGTATGGAAGTTGTCTTGAAAGTTGTAGCCCAGGGTTTCTTCAACTTTTCTATACCTAACTCTGTTTTGTTAAGGCAAAAATCTTCAGGGCTTGCAACAAGTTTAGCAGCTCAAAAATAGTTTGTTTATTTGTGCTTCCTGGACTTTACAGTTTTTCTCTTCAACTACTAGATGGAAAATCCATAGATTGCTGCTGGCCTCTTTCACCAGTTCTTAGGATTGCCAGGACCCTCAATCTGGTCTTGCTTATGTGCTGCATTCCAAACTGAACTCTGTGAGTTATTTCTTAAAAAGCTGTTGTTATACATGGGTGTATTTAGCTGTTTCACTATCCTCTTGTGTCCTTTGAAAAGCACAACAGCCCTTTCTGATGGAAGTAGCACTCTTCAGGCTGAGTGCTTTTACCTTGACTCAAAAACTTAAAAGGAAATGTTAATTGCTTTAGTGGTGTTATTGTTGAAAAAGGCACGCCGGGCAGACTGGCTCAGAAAGATGAGTCCTTGTGCTGATAAGAGAGAGAACCATCTATTTGAGTCTGAGAAAAGTCTGTAGTGCCCAGGGCAAATTCAAAAGTGGAATGGAAATATCTCAGTGATTGGTTTCCTTGTTGCTTTTGTCTGGAGATGACAGAGCTGACTGGCATCTCAGGGCTGACTGTGTTGCCTTCTGCAGTGATTTGTCACAGGCTCTGGACTGCTTTGGTGTGCTGCTGCTTGTGCTGCTTTTCCCTGTTATGGTAAGTGGCCAGCTGCAATGGAAAGGCAAAGGGAAGAGGGAAAAGAGAGTCCTCAGGGAATACATTATTTACAGGAGTCATGAAGGACATGGGCAAGGTGCAGGATTGCTCTTCTGCTAGATTTGGAGATGCTGTGGGTGGAAGAGAATAATTGAAGTCAATATTCATTCAGTTCTGTGGGGTGAATAGGTCTGGAACAGGAGGCACAACTCTCTGGGAGCTTGGGTTCAGAACAGGGGCGTGCAATACAGGAACTGGAGGATGTCCCAGCAAGATGCCTTTCCCAGCTCCCATCTGCTGTAAAGCCAAATCAACATGTTCTTGTGTTTGGTGGTTTGAGATGTGGACAATGTGTCTCCATGTCTTGAACTGTCTGTCTTTAGTGCTCAAACAATCTAACCTATACTTTTCTGACCCCTCTGCAGTTTCATTTATTTTTTTTCCTTGAATTTCTGACCTCTTCCAGTCACAACAGTTGCAGTTTGGCATATCTGCAGAACCATCACTCTTTTATCAATTTAACACCTAACACACATTTGGACATGTCCAGGATCATAAACAGAGGTTACTTGGAGCAAGAGCAGGTAGAGAATGACCACTTTCTACTTGTGTTGTTAAAAATGAGGCATTCTATAGAAAAGGATCCAGCAAGAGAGAGCAAGAGGAGGGGAGCATGTGATGCTGCAACATGGTGATCAGATGAGGAGGAAGTCTGACTCTGTTTTTTGTTCCCTGAAGTGATTCTGGAATTTTTAAGTTGAATAAAATAAAAGTCATGGCAACCACATCTTCTAAGGCCCCGAGACAAGGTTTTGAATTTTGCTCTGTGAACTTGATGCGTAAAGAATACTCATTGCTATAGCTCTGTTCTGAATGCCCATACTGCCTCAACCCTTAATTTGACTGTCTCAGTTCCCTAAAATTAAAATAGTGCCTCCCTCTTCCCCTGTATGTGCAGTCTGCCCTGAGAAGGAATCCTTCCCTTGTCTTTTGCTATATTTGTGGAGTACATAATATATAGATGCTTGGCTGGGGATTTAAAAACCCAACTCCAATCCAATGAACTAATGTGTTATTTCAATTTCTGTGTGCACCTGATATTGTTCCCCGAATCCCTTTTTTTTTTTCTTTTACAAATTCATGCTTATTCTCCCCGAAGAGGTTTTAATGGGCAGAGAGAAATAAGGTAGACAGCCTGTAAAAATCCAAATACTTAAGAAAAAGCAGCAACCTAAATTATCATCGAAAGTTTTTGCTGCACTATGTTACTGCTTGCACTACAAAGTGCTCTGAACTGTGAGGAAGCAGCTGGTCTGCAATAGTGGAGCTGATTGGAATCAGGTAGAATCAGAAATGCCCCATTACATTCTGTGTGGTAATGGTGGTCTTCTGCATGAGAGCATGGTAGAAGCTCGCCTGTATCAGAGGAATGTCTATTGCCTCATGTGGTCACAAACTGGCTATAAATGGCATTTATTTAACAGTCTCTCCAACTCATACGACAGAGTAATAAAAAAGATTACTTATATTCAGTTATTCTTAATGCTGGCCTGTAGGTCGGGAATAAAACAGCATAAAAATCGTTCCACTTAAGAAAAGGGAAAGGAAGGAATCTGTAGTTTGAAGAGTAGGGTAGGAAATAGATTGGTCTGAGCCAATCTTGGGAAAAAAAGCAGCCTTATACTCTACAGACTTCTAGGTTGTTTGTTCTAGCACTCCCTGATAGACTCATTCCCTGTGCATTACCTTTTTTTTTTTTTTCAACTATATCTCCAGCTATCTGCCTGCCTTCCCCACCCCTTCCACCGCCTCCACTTCCCACCAGTGTGCGTTTTTGATCCTTAGCCCATGTTATGTCTAGTTCATAGAATTTCTACCTGGGCTCTGATTCTGAGGGGTTATACAGGTTATACATAACATGGCTGTTAGGTATCAGAACTGTTGCTGATGGATGAACAATACTGGCTATTAATGAAAGCCAGTCAATACTTGCTTGAACTATTCAACAGCTTCCTTAACTGGATACTAGACTGAGACATGCATAATACTCCCAGAAAAACCTGGGCTTTACATTCCGCAGAGAACTGAGAGTATTTAATTCTAGCACAAATTAAATGTTTTTCCTGCCCTGTGACTTTTTATTCCTGAGTATTGAAGACTGTGGTGGACTACGAGCAGACTATGGCAGAGTGTGACTATCTGGGTATAACAACACAGCTGTGGTAGAGTTTGCATGAGCTTTCCCTGGTTTTCATATTGGTTCTTTTCCTGGGGTAGTCCTTCTTTGTACTTGTCACTGCTCCAAAGAGAATAAGCCTTCAAGAGACAAGACTTCATGGACTAGTCTGGTAGTGAAGATAGTGACTTGAGTGAGATTCATCTTATCACTCTGCTAATGGCTAGGTAAGATGCAAAGACAATAATAAGTCTCAGGGATAGGGAAGGAAATAGTATTATTGGGAGCTTCATGGTAGAATGCTGTGATTCAAGTCCTTCATGAATGGAACTGTGTCACTCACTCTAACGATGGTGCTTTTCAGCCTGAAATTTCATCCTGCTCCTAAGAAATGCTCTATGACAAAAGTGGAGTATTCCTAACCAGGGAAGCAAGGGTTGAATTGACAGTTTAAATTAATACTGTGAAATAACTGTATATTCAGTATCTGTCTTCGTTGCTGCAAGGGAATCCAGCTGAGGGGCCTATGTGTCTCTCTGGAGAAGCGGCAACTCTCTCCAGCACTGAAGTTACACACAATTCCAGTGCAGTCAATTCTGTTCCTAAAGTGAGTGAAGGGTCCTTAATATGTCCCAGAAGTGCACCCTGAGTTCTGCATTCCTTTGTAAAACTAGACAGGCAGAGAGAAAGAGAGAAGAGTGAACTTACTCAGCTCAAGTGATGGAAACAGGTCTGTCTTCACAAGTTTGCTTTAGATATGTGTGTAGACAGGAGACTGACTGCTCCCCTCCTGAAAAGTTGTTATTGCTGGGCAACTCCAGAAGGTAATCTAAATAATTGTCACATTATTACATCTGTCCAAGGAAGTTAGCTTTTATGGCCACTTGTAAATCTGGTAACTCTGAAAGGAACCTAAGAAATCTGTAACTGTGTCTTAAAACCTGTGGGATCCTGGACTCCGTGGGAGGCAGCTGACGGGTGGGACCTGATGGGCAGATGAGGATTTCCCCACAACATACCCTGGACTACTGAAGTAGGAACTTCATTACAAAGAAACTTCAGGGAGCCAAGTATTATGTTTCAGCCAGTGCGAACCCATCTAATACATTTTCCAATATTCTGTGATCAGGAATAATGTAACTGTAGTGCTTTTTCTTTTATCCATGAAATTCGTCACAAAGATGAAGGCAATGATGTTGTGACTCAGCCAACCTGAACGAGCCTGACAGTTCGTCTCTCTGATGGGTTGGGACTGGGTTAGGACACGGAGTCATTTACTCTTAGTTGGCTTTCAAGCAGTAAGGATTCCAGAAATGTCCCCGGTGAGGTGGGGATGAGGGCACTTAGCAAAAGCTGATTCTTATCTAACTGACAAAAAAAAAAAAAAAGAAGCTGTGAGAAGCTGCTTATTCCTGGTAGAAACGTAACTTTGACACAAAGAAGACTGAGTGGGAAAAATGCCTCATTTTAAAGTGTGCTTATCTACAGCAAAGTGCTTCTATAAAAGGCATCTTGGGACTCCATGTTTATTCTCCACTCAATGACTTCTAGACTGAGTTTGCTTGATTTTCCAGTCAGCAGTGGTGATTCGTTTTTTCCTGATGCCAACCATAAAAACTTATCAGGGTTCTGGAAATCAAACAATACTTTATCCCTCGTGACTCTTGCTTCCAATAATATCCTAAAATCACTATATGGAAAACATCTTTATTAGTGATACTTGAGCCACCAAGGATACTGATTCATACTCCACCACACTGACTTTATTACGCTAAGAATAAAAACCAGTCCCTCTAAACAAAAACAGAACTAATTTAGGGATATGCCACCTTGAGAAAGAAGGCCTGTAACAGGAAAAGTGTGGCCAGTGTGTGGCCAGTAGGACTAGGGAAGTTACTATTCCTGTATACTTGGCACTGGTCAGACCACATCTTGAGTACTGTGTCCAGTTCTGGGCTCCCCAGTTTAGGAAAGATGTTGAACTGCTTGAGAGGGTCCAGAGAAGGGCAACAAGAGTGGTGAAAGGACTGGAGATGCAGCAGACTGGGGGTTCGATTACCACCAAGGAGGCAGTGGTGCCGTTTAAGAGTTGGACTCAATGATCCTTGTGGGTCCCTTCCAACTCAGAATATTCTGTGTTTCTGTGAGCGACTGCAGGAGTTGGGGGTGTTCCGTCTGGAGAAGAGGAGGCTCAGAGGTGACCTCATTGCTGTTTACTACTACCTGAAGGGAACCTGTAGTCAGGTGGGTGTAAATCTCTTCTCTGATGCTGCCAGCGCCATAACAAGAGGATATGGCCTTAGACTATGCCAGGGGAGGTTTAGACTGGATGTTAGGAAGAGGTTTTTCACAGAGAGAGTGATCTCTCATTGGAATGGTGTGCCCAGGGAGGTGGTGGAGTCGCCATCCCTGGAGGTGTTTAAGAAAAGACTGGATGAGGAACTCATTGACATGGTCTAGATAATGGGATGATGGGATAGGGAGTTAGGTTATTATTAAAAAAAAAAAAAAAAAGATGATGACATGACTCTGAGATTAGCACTAGGGTTGTGGGTTCAATCCCTGTATGGGCATTCACTTAGGAGCTGTACTCGATCCTTGTGGGTCCCTTCCAACTCAGAATATTCTGTGATTCTGTATCTTACAGAATCTGGACGTTAGGATGTGCTGTATTCTGAAGGCAGCAGCTCAGAGAGCAATTCTCAAAGGTGCACATGAAAAGGTGGCGTTAGCTTTCTGTTTTTATCTCTGAGATTTTACGTGGATGTTTGGATCTTCAACAGTGTCATGGAAAGGGAGAGGAGAATGATTTCTCTGAGTTGTTTCTAATGCAACTCTAAATCCATTTTGTGCCTCTGAGGGCACTTGTTCCTGACTTTGCTCCCAATTTTGTTTTAAGCAAGCTCCTTACATAGAACCATAGAATGGCTTAGGGTGGAAGGGACCTCTGTTGGCCATGAGTCCAAGCCTCTCCTCAAAGCAGACCAAGACCTGAGTTAGGTCCGAGCCTTGTCCAGTTGTGTTTTCATCAACTCCAAGGCAGAGTTTTAATCAGTTGGAGTTGGCGTAACTTCTCTGCCCCGATCTAGTGTTTGTTATAAAGATTTTTATCCAAATACTGAGCTTGAGTTTTTCTCTATACAATTTGTGATCAATGCCTCTCGTTTTGCAGTGCACCTCTGAGGACACATCTCTCCCTTCTCTTGGCTTGTCCCTTATGCTCTTACTAATGCAACCTGATGTGCTTGCCCCTTATTGTTGCAAAGGCACACTGCTGGATCCTTTTCGACTTTTTGTCCATCAGGACCCCATATAATTTTCTGCAAAGCTGCTTCCTAACCAGCCATGATATTTTTCAGGCCCTTAATGACTGTTTCCAGCTCCTTCCCTTCCAAAGGGACATAGGGGCAAGAGAAAGGGACCATGAATCCATCTAGATGAATACGTATTAGAAAAAAGGAATGGAAAATCTTCAGCAAGGGATCTGTCACAGATGCTTCCTTTTGTAGCTGGAGTGATGTTTTTTTCCTCCCTTAGTGTAGAGCTGCTAAAATATTGCGCAGTATCAGTTGTAACAGCAGTGTTACAATTTGCAAACATGCTATGTTAAGCAGTTAGTGTGAAGCTACACGCCGGAGCCTGAAAGTTCTTCCACTGGCTCCCACTGAATCCTTGCAGAAGTCAGATGTTTCTTAGAGTCTATGTTTTTATTAAATTACAGCTTTGCTTTTTCCAGGAAAGATCAGTTTCCTCAGCAGACTGTTCCACTGATGCATAGACTCAGCATTCGGCATGAGCTCCTAATTTTTAGCCAGCCTTTTGTGTTTCACATATTCCATCAGTTCTTGGTAGTTTTACTGCCTTCTTCCAGAATTTAAAGGGTGTTATAAAGTCCTCACATTAGATTATATTTAGTCCAAGTATATGTTTATTTGACTGATTTGATCTTCCCTTGTTAGCCAGTTCTTTCCAACACTGAAATAATTTCTCATGCCTTTCTTTGGAGTTCCTTGTCTCATACAATTGATTACCCCGCCTTTCTGGGCCAGAGAGTATTCTGGAGAAGCAATCACAAATGAGTGCTTCACCTCTCATTTCTTCAGCAGATCGTTCATGTCAATTATATTTCATAAGTGATTTAAGTTTTTAATTTTACCTTTCACATGAAAGTGTGAGTACAAGAATTATGTAACTGTGTCAGAAAGTACCACAATGACCTGTGGACTTCTGGAACTGAAAGCCACATCTGTAACTGAGGCTGAAATGGAGGAGCAACATGCTGGCTGACAGCCTCATATGTTTTTGGAAGCATGACTTTTCTTAAACTCAGCTTAAATAATATTGAGGAGCATCACAACTAAAAGCCCACAATCAGAGTGGTAAAGGGCTTGGGGACAGGATGGTCAGAGAATCACCTCCCCATGTGGTGAGGGAATGCTTAGTGCATACTCCCTGTAGGCTTTTCTGAGCGAGAGTTGTTCAAGGAACTTTCTTTCCCCGAGGCATTCGAACATACTCCATTAGTCCTCAGTGATAATACCGATGGAGATAGCTGAGATGGGTGCCGAGTGACAAGGGTAGAAGGTTTTGAGATTGATTACTTCAGAAACAGTTCAAAATTCCTAACCCTCTGAGAAGTCACAGAATCACACACAGAATCACAGAACATTATGAGTTGGAAGGGACCCACAAGGATCATCTAGTCCAACTCACCATCTAACACCCGTAAAGAGACCGAGAGCACATCACAGAGTATAACACCAACCTAGATCCCTCACAGTCAGACAGGAGCTGGTGGATAACCAGACACCAGCATCGCTGCTGGTACTCATGGCAGTGCTTGGGATGCCTTGACTGCGGATCCAGCCCTCGCCTGCATGATCTCAATCATAGGTACAACTGCTAGCACCCCAAAGAGACACTGTTGTTGGGAGCAGCAGTGCAGGGGTTGAATCAGGTTTGCTTCTTTTTCTGTTCATTTTCAAGCTGGCTGACGAAATGCTGAGAACTGGATACCTGCATTTCTAAACCGAATTTTCAGGGGAAGAGGATGCTTTGTCACAGAACAAGAGACAAAGGGGAGAGAAGGCTGCTTTCACCTCCTCTCTTAATTTCACGGCAGAGACGGCGAGATGGAGACAGCCCTGTGGGGGGGTGGGAACTGCGGTTCCCGAGCTCCCCCCAGAGGCATGTCGGCGTCCCCTCTCCCTGCTGGTATCGGCAGCCTTTCAAAGGCTCCTTTTCTTATTTTTCGACCTCGTTCCCTTTTATTTCTTCCCCAATAATGTCATAGGTAAGTAAAGGTTTCCCTACTTTCAGCACAAATGTGCCCCGTCCTCCATTTCTCTATGCATGTCTTGTAGATATATTTTTTTTTGGTAGATGCTTGCTTGATTTTGTTTGTAGAATAGGGTGTCCATTACCATCTACAGTGCAAAAAAACCTGCAGGCCCAGGTACTCTCTGATCAAACGTTTGTTAAAACTGTAGTGGACTCTGGGATAACAGAACCACCCCCCTCCCCGAACAAATGGAAAGACAAATACAAAACAGGAAAGGAATCAAGCCCCTTCTAACAGTGTCTTAAACAATTTTAAATGCTTTATTTTTGGTGTCAGGTCTTTTAGAGGAAATTTGAGGTTAAAAGGGATTTGTCGATGCTTGAGTGTGTACAAACACTTGTCATTTAGGCTGTCTGGTTTAGTACAAGCCATCACTGGAGGGAGCGTGTAGAAGGCAAAAGGGACACTGGTGTGACATTTGGGCATCTTCGTATTGGATGCTCCTATTAATTTTGGATTCCTGGCCAAACCAAACTCCCACTTTTTGGGAGCTCAGCCTTGTGTCTCTAGGTAACGCTTATTTCTGGCTGAGCTGTTAGTATTTCTGCAGGTTTGAGAGATATGATTGATTAAGCTTATGTTTTTCTTTTGGTTTTGCTGGGGAATTTTGGATCAATTCCTCCTACAGTCCCACTCCTCTTCCTTTCCTCCTCAAAAGGGTAGGTTATTTTGATAAAATGCTCTGCAGAGAACAGCAGCATTAGTTAGACTGCAGTGTGGGTACTGTTTGGTCAACCTTGAGGGGTTTTTTGGGCAATCCAGTGGGTGCTGTGGAGAACAGGGATGATACACTCATTAAACCAGTGTTTTGTGGGGGCTTTTCAAATTGAATAGGTTTTATTTGAGGGATTTTAAAAGGAGATGCTAATCATTTGTCAGTACTCCTCTCCCAAGCCTGTGTTACCGTGTTTGGTTAACATTACAGTGACATTTGGATGGTGTCATTGGCCTCTCTGAGATGAAGGAGAAGATAGAAATCTTTGTGTTGTCAGCAAGGCCTTGGCCAAGTCCTGGTAAGTCACTGAACTGACAGCAAAGTGCAGTTGGGGAGCTGTGGGGGTGCCAATTTTTTTGTAGAGAGCTTCCACTTCAGAATGATGGTATTTTCCTTTCTCAGACTCTATTTGTTTTGTCGTAGACTCAGTCTTTCCTCCTTTTAAATGTGTTATGTACTCAGCTGGGACGTGCACAGACTGATGGATTTATATTGGATTTCTTTTTGGCACTTGGGCTAGATTTTTACAATGGACTGTGTACCTACCAAGGTTTATTTTCTGGTGTATTTCCCTCTTCATTTTATGCAGTCTGACTGTACCTGTCCTGCTTGAACACATGCTTAAAATCTCTCACCGATGTGATCCAGGTCACTTAACTGTTTGTAATGGGCAGGGAGTAGCATTTGGGGTGGTTTCTTCTTGTCCAGTGAGGAGTTCCTCCTTTTCATCGCAAACTTATTTATTCAAGTTTTGAGGCAGAGTAAGAGTCAATGTGAGACCAGTCTGAGTTCAAGCTCTGATGAGTAACCCTGTCAGTGAAAATGTTCTCAGGATGCTTGCACATTTCATGTGGCAACAAGAGGTTTTTCTCATAGAGACTGCTTCATGCTGTTCATGTCACCCAAAGCAAATCTCTAAGATTTGCTCTCAGGAGGTTCTTCATCAACATGAGAGGAAAGAGTAGGTACATTTTTAGGCATTTATAACTTGAGTGCTGGAGCATGTTGTTTAGGAATTAGATTTGATGTCAGTTCAGCTCCTCTGAAGACCTGTGCCCTGGGGTCGCTACAGCTACTGGACAGCAGAAAAATACTGGTGGACATCAGAGAGGCTTTGACATCTCTCACGGTAAAACATCTACTGGAGCAGAGTTGACCTGAAATTTACTGGTCTGATATTTCTTATCAAAAACTCTACCTCCTTGTCTCCAACCAGGAAGTTCAGTAAGGATGAAATTGGAAGACATTACTTTTTCTTTTTTAAAGTATATTTTCTTAATTTTTTGTAGATAATAAAGAACAGGAGTTCAGGCAGTGATGTGTGAACAAGAAATAAATAAGCTGTGGCAAAGACCTCCAAACACCATAACCAGTAATCCTGTGTTAGACTAAAAGGACAGTGATACCATGTAAAACCTTTGAGTATGTATGGATAATATTAATGATAATATATTACCTTCAAAATATGCTGTTTGTTAGCTAGTATTATGTCAAATTTTGTCTGCTTAATGACTATGAAATATCTAGAAAATAAAAAACCCCTGTGCCTCGTATGTCCATAAGTAAATACAAATCATATTTTGTTTTGGTCAATAGATTTTTAGTAAAACATGATAAGAAAATGCTGTTTTTATACTTTTTATTTCAAAGACTATAAAAAAGCATAAAACACTGTGATGAATACAAGTTTTAGATCGATGCACTGTTTCTAATTCAGGGATGATTTAGGACAAGAATCATGGGAAAATGTACATTAAAATACTACTTTCAAGTATGTGGTCAAAAATTTGTTCAAGATGACCAAAGAAGTCCACAGAAATAATGCAGAATTAGGTCTCTATTGATACTTTGTCAAGGTAATGATTTTTTTTTTACTTTACAGATGATAAAATTTCAGTTTAAAAAAGCTAAATTGAAGAACAACGACATTCACATTCTGATAGAATTGACTTAAATAATCAATTCCCTTGTCTGAATCATTCAACTTTTCATCAACAGATTCATTTCTCTTCTTTTTTTTTCATTTGATTTGACTATTCAGAACTGCCACTACTTTATCATAATCATAAGAGCCTATTTTTAGTATCTTCAGCAAAACGATATTTGGTAGGAAAAAGAAATTAAATTGTGAATCCTTGGAAAGACAAACAAATAGGTTTTTTAGTTTGCTGTTTGTTTGGTTTTTTTCCCTAGTGACATTTTTAGGTGAAATTATGAGGTGTTTGAAATTGAAACCTATCTTTCAGTTTGCTCTTTCAATTAGGGGTATCAGTCAGCTGTTGAATTAGGAGTATCAGTCAACTTCCACCCCAAGCTCTTGGTATGAACTGATCACACACATGGGATCAATAGTCCTAGAAGTACCTGCTCTGACACAAATTCCTGGAATAGATTCATAGAATATCTCAGTTTTGAAAGGACTCGCAAATGTCATTGAGTCTAACTACTTGGTCATTGAGTCTAACTCCTTGCTCGTCTCAGGACTATCTAAGAGTGAACCATATGACAAAAATCATTGTCCAGATGCTCCTTGAACTCTGACAGGCTGGTGTCATGACCACTTCCCTGGGAATCTGTTCTATGACTGACCACGCTCTCTGTGAAGAACCTTTTGCCTATCGGGACACCCTGTTGACTCACATTCAACTTGCCATCAACTCAAATCCCCTAATCTCCTTATGCAGAGCTGCTCTCCAACCCCTCCTCCCCCAGTTTGTATGTGTAATAATCATTGCTGCTAAGACAATTGTGGGATTAGGACGGTGCTATCTTTTTGTCTTCATTTGTTAGCACTACCTGCCCTGCTCAGGAAGCCTCTCTGGCCTTACAACTGCATCCCATGGAGTCCTTTCTCAGGACTGTAGGACTAGCGAAGGAACCTGGGAGCAGCCAGAGCTGCTTTGTGCTCCATTAGATCTGTCCCTCCCTATAATGTGTCCTGTACCTGCACCAAAATTAAACTCGTACTCAAAAACTGGAAGGAGAAGGTTTATCTTGGAAGCCATGTGAGAAGTGGCTCCAGAACTGCTGGAGTAACCATATGGGTGCTGCCCCACCTTTATCTTTTTCTTTAGAAAGATTTAGACAGACAAACCTTGAAAGGTCAGTCCCTAACTTTACAATCTGGTTCAGTGGGTAGATTCGGGATGGAAATTCTCTTAGTTTTCCTCCTTCTTTCCTTTGTTGTGTTGGGTCATTCTAGACGACTGACTTAAAATTACTGCCTGTGTTTCCTCCTCTAGCTGTGACAGTACCTACGGCCTTGCTGAGGTTTGTTAATGGTGGTACCTTTCTGTGGGAATGAAGAAATACCTCCAAAAGTGTTAAGAAATGCTGCTGTGTACAATTATGCTGTTGGGGTTTTTTTTTTCTGGATATATTGGCTAGTGGCAAATTTCCTGGTGTTCAGAACAAGTCGCTCCAAGGTCCTGCTTAGCTGGGTTTATCAGCTATTGAATTATTAGCCCAGCATATTTTTACATGTTACACAGTGAAGCCATCAAATATGCATCAGAAAAGCCTCTGATAGCAAGACAGGATGGGTGTAATGCTGTAAGCTGCAGCCAAGCCCAATTACCACGCGAGAACGCCTCTCCTGTTCTGAGGCTTCCAACCATTTCAGTTGCATATTAACAACATTTATTCTCTTCAAGTGGCTTTGCCATCCTGTCCCCAGCTCCTGTTTCTCTGGCGGTGCTGCACGTCTGTAGGCAGTGACAGGCATGGTCAAGGGTTTTTTCATCTTGAAGGTGGGATTAATTGTCTTTTGAACATGGGGCAAGGATTTGGGTTTTTTGGGTCCAACCATAGAGAGGGGTTTGGCCGCACGGAGCATCACCTGTTGTTGCTCCAGCTACCTCTGTAATTTGCATGGGATAAGAGTAGGAAGCTTGCTTTGTAGCCATTTCCTCCAAAATTTTCCTTCTTACTCTCATCTTCCCCCAGCTTTCAGCACAGTGCTCGCTTGAAAAGCTCCAGCTTGGCTTCTGAGCAGAGAAACCTTCACCATCATCTTCTCTGTACCATCTTTTACAAGCCAATGTGAGATGACCTCTATGATGGGGCTTCCTCAGTCTCAGCCCTCCAGTTACTCATACAAAAGTGGGATTAAGCCCACATCTGATCCATCCTGGTAATCTGAGGCCAGACATGCTCTTTTCTCTCAAGAACAGTTGCTGTAAAGATTTTAAGGATGTTGTCACAGCTACACTTGCAGGCAAATGGAGCAGTTTGTCTGCTTCAGGCTGTGAAGATTTAATTGAGCTCTGAGGGAAGGCTCAAAGCTGAATTAAATCTTTTGCTGATGGAGAGTAAGGTTTTCCATAAACAAATTGTCCTGAACCTTGTCTTGCCTGAGTGCTGCAAAACCAGTCCAGGAGCAGCTCTGATGCAGTCCAGGGCAGTTTGTGCTGAGAAAGGGGCTCTTTACCCTGATGGAGTTACTTCCCCTAAGAAAATAAATTATTTTATTCTCTGTTCAGCTTGTGTAAAAGACATTTAGAGCAACTGAGACACTGTGACATCTTTAGGAATATGTCAGAAAGTGCTTCCATGGAAGAGAATCTTTATATAGAATGTCATCAGCTGACCTGGGTTTGTCTTTGCTTGGTGAGTTGTTCTGCAAAATAACAGTTTTTTGTTTAGGATCTATATTTTCTTTTGCATAGGGAAAGAAATACTTAAAATTTCTTAAACCCCCAACTCTCTCTTTCGAGGATGTTGGTAAAACCAAGCAGGTCACTTGTCTGGATAAGGGTCAGAACTGCAAGATATTGGTGTACCTCAAACTTCTGAGAATATAAAAGGTATCACATTCTGTTACTTATTATGAAGCAATGCTTGTTGAGAAGATATTTCTGTAATAACATATTTTTTCTGTGGCTTTCACAGAAATTCAGAGGATTCTCCTGGTATGAGTGCAGTTTATTACCCCCAAACTTCAAGTTTCCTGAAGTTGTTTTTGTTTTTTTGTTTTTTTTTTCCCCAGATCCTCCCTTCTTCTAACATGCCTGAACATGTTTTTATTCAGATGTAACTAACCTGGGACCAACACTAAAGTGTCAAAAGTGTTTAAACTAGAAAAGAGTTATTACAGAATTCAACCTTGAGCTGCCTGGGGTTACAGGAAAGCACAAGAACTAGTCATGAGTTATGGTGAAATAGATGGGAGATGAGTGAACTGATAGGTAATATTCTTGGAAGCTTTACTATTCCAGGAAAGAGGGAAATGTGAAATGGAAGGTGAACCTAAATTAGAGACCTTTCAGAGACTCCAGTAAATCTGATGGGTGTTTTCTAGTGCAAGGTTTGTGAGCAGCTTCCCATCTTTTGTGCAAATGAGGGAGAATTCTTTCTGAATAGGTGCCTGATAACCTGGTTCTCACCTTGTACCCTCATGTTCACAGGCACAAAAGATGATTTAAATCATAGAGGTAATTTGATTTGGTAGTGTTTTAACAACCTTCTGGACAGAAATAAGTGAAAGCAGACATCATGGCAGCTATACTGGTTTTTGCCCTGTGGTTGTGGCATTTCATTGCTCAGTTCTGGATTTTAATTCTTTTGCTTGTCTGATGTGACAAAATGAAACGGGTCTAAACCAGACATATTTTTATCCGTACCAAAACTAGAACCAAATCTGGTGCAAAAATTAACAGACTGGTGCCTGTGACTGAAGCTTGTGGGGGCCTCACCCCTACTTAAGCTGAAAAGGCACTCTCTTGTTGTGCTGTATTTCTTCCTGGTGCTTTAAGTATCCCATCAAATAACTCTGCATGTAGCTTATTTTTGGAGCTAAGGTTCTCTATGACCTTGGTGAGGTTAATCCTCATGTGTGCTAGCGTGAAAACAGAATCCTGCCCATATGTTCAGCCTTGCATGTGGTTCTGGGAAGTGCCATGGATGGGTTCAATATTAAAGTCATATTGCTGGCTCCTTGGGTAGATGGAAACTTGCCAGGACTGGAGGGGGAAATGTTGGCTGATGCTCCTGAAATCAAGGACATTAATGATTTTTCCTTCTCCCACCTAGGTTAGACACTTGGAGAACCTTAGAACTTTTGTCTTCTGTTTATTTTTGTTTAATGAACAAAGAGAAAGATTGATTTTGATTTAAATGTCAGATGACAGAATTACAGACTTGCCAACGTCTTGAGTGCCCTTTTATTTAAAAGAAGCATCTGCACAAGAATTGATACCTACAACAAAGCCAAGGTCTCAGACAACAAAATTAAAGGGACTCTAAGAAACTGGTAAATGCACAGGGATGCCTGAATCTGCCTGGAAACTTCAGCTTCTCTTGAAGCTGCAGGACAGGAACAACGGATTTTCCTAATCCTCTGACCCACGTGCCAAATTATTTTGCAAAGCCTGTGAGCCACAGAATGCATCATTGTCTCTTAAGAGATGAGCGAATGGGAATAGCTTAAAGTGGGAGATTATGGTGGTTTCTTAGGGGTCATTTGGCTTGGCTGGGTAATCTAATATGGCTGGTTCACAGGTTATTCCGAGTTGGAAGGGACCTACAAGATCATCTAGTCCAACTCCTAGATAGCGACTGCAGGAGCTGGCGTTGTTCAGCCTGGAGAAGAGGAAGCTCAGAGAGCCTCTCTCTTTTTCACAGAGAGAGTGATCTCTCAGTAGAGTGGTCTACCCAGGGAGGTGGTGTTGAGTCCTGTTTTTGGTGTTCCCAATACAAGAGAGACAGATACAGTGAATCCCTGCTGCATTGCGACCTCTCCTTTATAACCCCGCCCATTTGCGAAGCAATTTTCTCGCAGTCCAGCTTCCGGGATCTGCGACTTTCCCCAGCTGATGCATGCTGGGGAGTGCAAAGTAGTGCTTCTGCTTTGCCAAGGGGCGGTGCCGGCTCTCCCTGCTCTAGGATCTGCTGATCTCTGCATCTCAGTTGATGTCATCCCAAATATGGATGGATCTCTGACGTGTTTGCTCTGGAAATGCAGAGCTGAGGCCTCAGTGGTGGGTTGGCAAGAAGGTGAAGGCCGACTGGTCTCTGTACAGTACTGGCTGAGCTGTGGGCTTCACTGGAAACATGAAGAGTGAATCTAATCCTAAAAGGTCCTAAATCTCTCCAATTCCATGGACCCCTGTTTGGCATAGAAGTGGCCTTGTAATTGCTCAACATGTCATTCTGTTTCATTCATTCGTGCTTTTCCACCTTCAGAAAATTGCTGACTTTGCTTTGCTTTGTCATAGGGAAGGAAATACCCATTAGCTCTTCTTGATTAGGTGCCTACTAACCTCAAGTGTTACATATTTTATATCTTGTGTTTTGTCTAAGCCCTGGGTAACGTGGCCACTGGAAAACTGGGAGACTCTTAACATCACAGTCCCAAGGAAGAAAGACTAGTTGTAGGATCAGGCTGAGAATTACCTCAGCTGTGTCTTCTTCCTCTCAGTTCTGATCCTGACATGCCATGATGGTTTTATAGGCGCTTTCCTCCCTTTCCAAAGGGGCTCACTGTCTCACTGGTGTCAGAAGGTCTGGTTGCTTGGCGTTTATAAAAAGTTGGAGGTTCTCCAATGAAAGTCTGAGTACTATTTCACTCCTTTAAGAACCCACCATCTTGTATGAGCTGTGACAACAGTATGTCACTTTTATTTTAAAGCTTATCAGATTTAAATTTACTTATACCAAAGCAGAGAGAGAGATGAGAAGAGCTGAACCCATATATATCTACTTAGATTTCCAGTTTAAAGACAGAGTAAGTAACAAGCAAAACCTGAGCAAGGTCTTCAGAGCTTGGCCCCTAGGGAGGCCTGTTCCCTCCCACAGAATGGGAGTTCCTTGTCTCACATCTCTGGGCCCACCTCCTCATGTACTCTTGGAGACACAGGTTGTTTCCACCTTCCTGAAATACAGTCCTCTCCACCATGTGCACTCTCACCTGTGCACCATTGAGCCGGGATCCAAAAATCTGAATCCAGCTGATGCTTTCGGGCCCCATCAGCTGGTAATTTAAACTTGTCAGCACTGAGGATGTGGTGGCCTCCAGCTGGTGTGCAAGGTACTAACAGTGGAGATTTTGGCCAATGCTGCTTGGCAGAGGAGTAAATGGGTGCAAAGAATACAACTCAAGGCAGCTGAGGTCTTATTAGTGGTTTCCTTCTTAGTGGTCAGTCAGATGTTTGTCTTGTGAAAGACAGAGTATCTACTTGCAGGGTAAATCAGACAGCAAATGATGAGATATCCAGCCGAAAAGTCTCCTAACATGCTAATTGAGTATCAGCTAATAAAAGCATGGATTGTATGTCAGCCATTGGATTGTGTGACCAGAAACCACAAAGATTTTACTGCTGGAAGTTAGGGGAAAGCTTGCATATGTAAACTGGTAATAAATCAGTCTGAATGATTTTGGGACTTAATGGGGCATTGAACAGCATGGAAACAAGACCAAATATTTCCCCTTCTGTATTTCTTTCTCCCCCCATCTCCCCTTGGCTTTTGTTCTTTGCCATAAGGGAGTACTGAGGGAGGGTGCACTACATCGTTTCCCTCAGATGAAGTCCCTAACTCTTGTGGTTTCTTCCATTTTGCAGGCACAAAATTTACAATAACAATAAATTGGAGGTGCTAATACACTCTGGAATTTATCTGTGAATTTATGTATAAAAATGAATGTGAAAAACATCATTCCTGCTGCTGAGTTGTAGTTCTGTTGCATGGCAGCCAGAAACTATAGATCTCTTTGCACAGCAGTGGGGACCTCTCGTACTAGCTTAATTCATGTGGAAGTGATCAGGCTTCTAATAAAGTGATGCATCATTTTAAAATTAATTTCCTGTTTGGGTTAATAAACCGTTGATTCATCTCCTTCTTCCTAGTTTTAGGCTAGTTGCTCTGGCTCTAAGTACTAGGCTGTCAAGGTTAAAGGGAGGCAGTCATGGGCAATAGACAGACTGCAGAGGAGTTCAATTACTTGTTTGCATCAATCTTCACTCCAAAGCTGTGCTCGTATGGGAAAGTGTTTGGGCGACAGGGTGAGAAGAGATGTGTGGGAGGGAATCCCGTTCCTCTTCTGAGTTTTAATTTCTGTCATTGAACTATTCCCACAAGCAAAGCTTGTCTTCCCTGTGACTCCATCACATCAAAGCAACTAAAATACTTTCCTGACTTTCCTGGGGCTGCAGGTAATCCAGAATCCCATTTTAGAGAAATTTTCCTTGTTGTTCATGCTTTGCCAGTAGAATAATTAGAGGGGGAGGGCAACAGAGAGACTGAGAGAGGGAGCCAAAATCAACATGGCAGTGGAACAAATAGGGATTCTAAGGCTGCTATGCAGTGGGGAGCAAGTCGTGGACGCATCTGTCTTGTACTCTAGTGAAGTTGGCTGTGTGCAGCTTTTCTTCCTAGGGATCTGGTCCCAAAAGACAGATGCAGATCAGGAGAGTGGGAAAAAAATCCATGTTTTGAAGGAGATAGGCAATTCAGTATTATGTACATGAGAAATGCATGACCATGCAACAAAACCAGCTGGAGAAACAGAACAATCCTGCAATTAAAATATTGGGTTTGGGTTTTAGTGACTGAGCTCTTTACTTCACTATGCTTTGCTTAGTTAACTTTATGCTGTATACAAGTATACTAAGAGCCCCAAAGGATTTGGGAAAGCATCTTCTAGTCTCCAAACTTCAGTGGTGATAAATCAATTTATCATTGATCAATGATTTTCCACTGTAGTTTGTGGCTTCTCTAATGAAGAAGTTACAAAAGATCAGGGGCACAGAGAAACCAGGAACCAACCATTAAAACTGAAGAGTAAAGGGAAATTATTTGCAAATATCTTAAGGTCTATTTGTCAAGCTTATAAAAATATCAATACATTTTAAGAAAATCAGTATGGTTCCAAGCATTCTGCTAACCGAAGTGGGGGTTTATTAATCATAAATACTATACATGATGAATAATTTGACTAGGGAGAACTGGAGAGAGGCCAATGTATCCATTTATTTAATATAAACTATGGGTGATCCAAAGAATTAGAGACTTCTCAGTGTTATTTCAGTTGCTGAAAGAATAACTGAAAAATTAATTAAAGATCAGGCAGAATAAATATAAGTTGAAAGCAGCAAAATCTCGTTGAATTTAAGGGCAAAATCGTGCATGCGTTCATACACATTTTCTAGAGTCAAGGTAAGAATTGTTCCTTTCACTGGTGTTTCTGTATCTACTAAGATCACGAACAGAGATGTGAACTTTCACTTGATGTAAGCGGAGCTTAGCATATTTCCACCTAACTTTGCTGATGTCTTAGAAGTCTGGAGCACTGAGTACAAATAATGTTATTTCTATGAAATTAAAACCCCTTCAATTTCTGGGGGAATATTGAGAGCATAGCAGATAATGAATGACTGGTAAATACTGTTAATTTAGGTTTTCAAGGTGTCTTTGAAAAAATGCATGACAAGAAGCTATTAATGGGATTTGATGAGTATACAGGAAGAATCACACACAGAATCACAGAATATTCTGAGTTGGAAGGGACCTACAAGGATCATTGAGTCCAAAAAGGAAACTCAATATGAGCCAGCAGTGTACCCAGGTGGCTAAGAAGGCCAATGGCATCCTGGCCTGTATTAGGAACAGTGAGGTCAGTTGGACTAGGGAAATTATCCTTCCCCTGTACTCGGCACTGGTCAGACCACATCTTGAGTACTGTGTGCAGTTCTGGGCTCCCCAGTTTAAGAAGGATGTTGAGCTGCTTGAGAGGGTCCAGAGAAGGGTGACGAGGATGGTGAGGGGACTGGAGGACAAGCCCTATGGGGAGTGGCTACAGGAGCTGAGGTTGTTCAGCCTGGAGAAGAGGAGGCTCAGAGGTGACCTCATTGCTGTTTACAACTACGTGAGGGGAGGTTGCAGCCAGATGGGTGTGAATCTCTTCTCTCAGGCTGACGACACCAAAACGA
>WEKX01002030.1:189968-229585 GCA_013390025.1 Pitta sordida
AGCTGGATGTGGCACCGTTTACCAACACTCTCTGAGCTCGTCCATCCAACCAATTCCTAACCCAACACAGAATGCTCCTGTCCAATCCACGCCCAACAGATAGTTTCTTCTGAAACTTACCATGGGAAACTGTGTTGAAGGCTTTACTAAGATCCAAGCACACAACATCCACGGCCTTTCTATTGTCAACCAGGTGAGTCACCAGTTCATAAAAGGAGATCAGGTTGGTCAGGCAGAGCATATCTTCAGCAGTGGTGAGGAGGAGGGACAGAAATACAAGGGCTAAGAGTTCAGTTCTCAGCAGGGGAAGAAGTTAATAACAAGATCCACCCAGAGTCAGGTTTGCAAAGTCTTGTGAGTAATAAAAATCACAGAATCACAGAATAACTCCATAAAGCTAAACAGCCCCATAAAAATTGCCAACATGGATTTCAATATAACCAGGCACAAGGCAATGCTTCTCAAAAGGATTGATTTAAAAGCTTCATACATGCTGATGATTTCTGCATTCAGTTTAACCCTCTAGACATAGGGACATAATTGCTAGTGAATGAAAGAAGGGATTCAGGCCGTACACAGCAGGGCTTGCAACAGTGAAAGGCCTATTCAGCTGAGTTAAGGAATGGGTGGAGGAAGCTGTGTCCAATAAAAATGATGTGGCTAATAATAATCTGATGAACTAATGCTTCATCTGTACCACCTGCTGTATTGAGTCTGTTCACCCTTTTGTTGAGAAGAGGAATTGTAGAATCATAGAATTATGAAATTGTTAAGGTTGGGAAAGCCATTTGAAGACATTGAGTCCAACCATTAACCCACGACTGCCAAGTCCGTCACTGAACCATGTTCCTCAGTGCCACGTCTTTTAAATACCTCCTGGATTGTTGATTCAGTCACTTCCCTGGGCAACCTGTTTCAATGGCTGACCACCCTTTCAGTGAAGAAATGTTTCGTAATATCCAACCTAAACATCGCCTGCCACAGTTTGTGGGCATTTAGTTTCATCCTGTCACTTTTTACCTGGGAAAAGAGACTGACCCTCACCTGGCTATAACCTACTGTCAGGGATTTGCAGAGTGATAAGACCCCCCCTGAGCCTCCTTTTCTCCAGGCTAAACAGCCCCTCAGATCCCTCAGCCACTCTCATAGGACTTGTGCTCCAGACCCTTCCCCAGTTCTGTTGCCCTATTGTGGAAATGCTTCATCACCTCGATGTCTTTTGTGCGAGGGGCTCAAATCTGGACACAGGATTTGAAGTGTGTGAGGTGATGATTTGAACACTCACCTGTGCTGAGTACAGAGTCCTGCTGGCCACAGTATTGCTGGCACAGTTCAGGATGTCGTTGGCTTTCTTGGCAATCTGGGCACATGCTGGCTTATGTTCAGCTGCTGTCAACCAGCACTTCCAGGTCCTTCCCTGCTGGAACTCTGCTCCCAGTGGGACTGTCATCTGTGCCCTTGATCCCCTTGTCCAGATCACTAATAAAGACAGGACTAATTAAACAGGACTTGCCCCAACACGAACCTGGGGATAAGGAAGCACTGATGACAGGCTGCCAGCTGGGTGTAGCATTGCTCATCACCATTCTCTGGACTTGACTGCTCAGCCAGTTTTTGCCCAGCAAAGAGTATGTCCATCCAAGTCATGGAAAACCAGTTTCTGCAGGAGAGTGCTGTGGGAAATGGTGTCAAAGGCTTTAATAAGGTCTAGGTAGACAACATCTACACCCCTCCCCTCATCCACTGAATTATTCACATGGTCATGGAAGGGGATCAGATTGGTCAAGCATGACCTGCCTTTCATAATCCTGTGCTGGCTGGGCCTCATCAGCTGATTGTCATCACATGATGGTACTTCAGATGAACTCCTCCATAATTTTTCACAGATTCACAGAATATTATCCTGGCAGTGAAGTCAGGCTGACAGGTCTGTAGTTCCCAGGATCCTGTGTCTGCCCTTTCGCATGACTGGGCATCACATTTGCTAACCTCCAGTCAACTGGGATCTCTCCAGTTAGCCAGGATTACTAGTAAATGATTAAAAGTGATTCCTAATGCAAAAAGGGAAAAAAAAAAAAGAATGACCAACAATGTGTGGCTTCTCTGTATGATAAGAAGGGAAAATGTAATTCAATTCACAGGGAAGGAAGATGAATAAGTTAGAACTGATGCATTTTACAGGGTTAATACTCAAAGAGAAGAGCTTGTCTGCCACTCTCATTTTGCTTTTTGTCTTTTAATCCTTTTTATAAAGTGATGAGTACAGAGAGCTACATAGAAAGCTAGAGGCAGTTTGTTTCAGAGAGGAGAAGTGTTCAGAGGGTGCATGATGTGCTGTATCTTCAGTTTGTGTACTTCAAAAGGGGAAATATTTCTTGGAGGCAGCTGTATACTTTTGTAATGTATGTTTATCTACATGTATATATATATATTTTAGCTACAGATTTAGTACCTTCAGGATTTCATAATTAGTACTCTAAAGGGAAGGAAATGTCTTGGGCTGTGAACATTCAAGGTGCATACTATTCTCAAACTGGTAATGGAAAGGAATGGCATGCTGGGGAGATATTACCCTGTCCACAAGCACTGCTCCACACAAAATCCCTTTCGCTCAGCAGGGAACCACACAGGGTTCAGATTTGATGGCAGTTTGGGACTCTAGGTCAGGCTATCTTGAAGTTGCCTGTACCCAGTGTAGTGTCCCAGACTGCTGTGAAATGCTTGGGCAGGGGTTGGAGCCTTTGCCTGTCTATGACTGCAGCTGGCAGAAACCCAGCAGTCTTCATTCAGCCTCAATCACAGGTTTTGAGGTCATTTGAACCCAGGAATGAAACATGGGGAGGTCTGTTCATCCCAGCTCTCAGACAGCAAATGTCCAGATCTATTTTCTTGAAGTGGTGCAAATTGAAATCTTTCCAAAGCTGAAGAGTGCCATGAGAAATATCCTGTGACCTGACACTTCTGAATTTAATGACATGCTGGGGTGTTTCTGCTGCATGCACATATGCTGGCATGGGAGAGACATCAAGTTCTAAGTAGCTGTGAGATGCTTGCTGATGGTTAGGACTGCTGCTGTGAGTGAGATGTCAGTCGTCATGCCATCAGAGGGGATTAATTGCTGGAGAACTGAACATGTCCTATCTGTTCTTCTCCTTTTTCCTAAAGTCTCTTGATGTGCATGTTAAAATGTGACCACCTGAGGCACCTGATATGTCTGTTTTGCCCATGATGGCCCTTGCTGGCCCAGCCTTGTATTAATTGCAGTACTCCAGCTGGTGCTGAGAAGTCATCTGCTGTCTTCTTGTCTCACCTCCTTCCTCTCCAGCGCTGCTAATGGCGGAGATAGCAAACAGGACAAGGATGATCTATCTGGATGCTAAATATGCACTTAAGAAACTGATCAAATGTGACACAAGGATCACATTTCCCCTTTGTTTGAGAAGGCAGGGAAGTGCTCCAGCCTTCAATTGTCACTGGAGAGCTGAGGCACAGAAATGAAGAAATTCACACATCATGAAGAAATTCAACGGCAGCAGCTGACTCTGGCTTTCCTGCACCCCAGCCCTGGCTGTAAAGCAGAAGCCTGACCCTTCATCAAGGCTTTCTCCCCTCCTGCCTGTTTGTTACTGTGTCTCATTGCATCATGCTTAAGCATTAACACCCATGTGTGCTGTGGACAGGTCAGGTCTTTCTGGGGTGCTCTGTGGGGAATAATGTTCACTTCAGGGCTGTTATGCAAATTCATATCAGCAATGATCCAGAAATAGCAATCTTTAATCATGGGTAATTTCTAAAATGAATTCAAACACATTCTTTCTTTTCCAATGAATAATTCTCTTACTGCTGAGTATTAGTAATGATAAAGACCTTTTAATGTCCCTACAATATGTTTTTAAAAGGCATCAGTCTCTTTTCTTAGTAAATCGCCTTTGGAAATATTGTGTTTAATTTGAAAACCTTCATAAAAAAGGAGGGACTGGTCGAAAGCAGTCATTGCTGTTCAGCTTCAATCACATCAAGATGTTTTTTGTCTGCAGATATAACACATATGTGTGGATGTGTGGCTCAGACCTTAGGCATGCAATGACTTGATAAGCCTTAATTATCATGATAGTGATCCATGGATGATTTGTCATTGGGAGATAGGGTATTTTAAAACTGCATCTTTCAATCCACTCTGCCATACCTTTGGGGATTTCTGAGGCAGTCAGAGGAGCCAGCCAAAAAGAGCTGATTTTGAGCCCATCATGGAACATCCTAGAAGCACCTTGGGCAGTAAATCTCAGCATTTGAACAACTCTGAAGGACAACTCTAAACTGCAGGAATCTGAGCAAAATCAGAAAGCCAGGGGAGATAGTATTGAACCACACTGCCTTACAGCAGTATATATTTCTTTACTAACTGGTAATAAAGCTGCTGTGGGCCTACTGAATAAGCCTAAAAGTAAAGACAGGACCATAGTCTGTACTGGAGACATCTGGCTGGAGATGTGTGCCTCGAAATGCTTGGATGCTAAGAGGAAACATAACTGAGCCAGACTGGAGAGACACAGTTAGTCACACATGTGCAACTTGTGCAAAATGTGCATGTGGCCTCATTGTCAGGAATTAATACTTTCAACTAATAATGGTATTTTCTTACTACTCTCCTATTCCCTTGTTCTGTCAATCTAGATGAAAAAAGCATAGATTTTTTCCTTAAAGCTGCACAAGGAAAGACCAAGAGAGGAAAGTTTAATGGATACCATCAGGGCTGGAGATGCAGAAGGGATATTGAGGAAAGGCACAGATGCCTGTGGCTCTGTAGGTGATCTGGTAACTCTGTGTTTAAAATTCCTGCTCCCCTGTAGCATGGGGAGGCACAATTTCATGTGGCTCCCCACATATGTACCCATAGGACAATTTTGTGAACGCTGAGGTTGGGAATACTCAATGTCTTCCAAGAGACACAGGGGGGTCCTAGCACTTTTTTCCATACTTCTCCCATAGGTTCTCCTGACTGGTTCAATAGTTGTTTTACCAACTTATTTTTTGATAAGTCAGAAGTAAGAAGGTGTGGAATTAACAGCAGAAAACCTTTATTTGTTTTGGAAATGTGTTTCACCAGGAATTGAGAGCTTGTCTTGATGTGCATTGCTTGTGTCCCAGTGCTGAGGATGCTAAACTCGAAGATCCTTGTGGGTCCCTTCCAACTCCGTGATTCTGTGTGATTCTGTGTGAAAACTTCCTGCTCCTGCAGCATAGTTGCACTAAATATGCATGAACAGCTGATCTTGTCTTTTCTTTCAGTTTTCAAGGTTGTCCCATAGACAGAGGCAACATCCCTACATGGGAAAGCAGTATTAGGGTTGGACTCTTGTTCTATGATAATATAGTGATCGTCTGCATATTCGCGATCAGTAGTTTGCATGACCCGAATAGTTGCGGGTGATGTTTCAGTGAGTTGTGCAACCTCGGCGTGTGTGCAGAACGTACCACGAACCTGGCAGCTTGTGAGTAAATGAGCTTATGAATATATAAGTGCTCCTGCCCACCGTCACTGCCCACCAAACTTGCCGTACATCGTTCATTCTCACCATGTAGGAGGAAGGGGAACCGCTACCATCTCCATGATGCCAGGAGTGCTGCTGCACGGCCGGTACAAAGGCGCTGGGGCCATGCCAGCACTTCCAGGCATGGCAGTGTGGTGCGGCTGGGAAGCGGGGGATGGCAAGGAACGGTTGCCACCGCCAAGGAAGACCCCGGTGTGGCAGCAGACGGGAAGTTTAATCCCCAGGCAGCCAGGAGTGGAGCCACTGACTTGGCACCGCGCTTCAGCTCTGCATGACATGGGTGACATAGGTAGGATGATGTGTTGGTAGTAGGATGGCAACAGGTCAGGTTAGGTAACAGGTTTGACTAGATTAGATTAGGTAACAGGTGATAGGTTGGACTTGATGATCTCTATGGTCTTTTCCAACCTTGCTGATTCTGTGATTCTGTGACATAGCCTGGTGTGTCCCAATGATGTCAGGAGCCCATGCTGTGGGCAGAGTCTGACCCCAGTGCTGGCATTGAACCCCGCCTTGCTGCCCAAAATAAAANAGCTTGTGAGTAAATGAGCTTATGAATATATAAGTGCTCCTGCCCACCGTCACTGCCCACCAAACTTGCCGTACATCGTTCATTCTCACCATGTAGGAGGAAGGGGAACCGCTACCATCTCCATGATGCCAGGAGTGCTGCTGCACGGCCGGTACAAAGGCGCTGGGGCCATGCCAGCACTTCCAGGCATGGCAGTGTGGTGCGGCTGGGAAGCGGGGGATGGCAAGGAACGGTTGCCACCGCCAAGGAAGACCCCGGTGTGGCAGCAGACGGGAAGTTTAATCCCCAGGCAGCCAGGAGTGGAGCCACTGACTTGGCACCGCGCTNGCAGGTGCATGAACAAACGGGGTTGTGGGTACTTTCGGCGCTGGACGCATCTGTCCTCTGGTGCTGTGCCACCTCCCATCCACCTCCGCCCTGCACATCTCAGTAGTGGTAGCTCTTGATCTCCAGCTCTTTTGCCCTGTGCAGCTGCTGCCAGCCCATGCTCTTGAAGACAGCCCCAGCGAGAGGCAGGGAGGTGGACCCCGGCTCTCTTCTGAGTGCTGGTTTGGTGCACCACTGCCCCTTTGAACAGCAAGGACTGTCCCAGCCTGTTCAGCTGTCGCTCCCATCACACAGCACCAGGATATCCACAGTTCTACCTCGGCCAGCACCGAACTCATTCCCCAAGCCTCCACCAGAGTCCTGCTCTGGAACAGTGTGCCACCTCCGCCGTGTTTGAACACAAGAGACACACCAGCAAACAGAAACCCCAATAAAACCCAGTACAGACATGCAGGGAGAGGACAGTGGCAGGACCCTCCGCGTCTGCGCAGATCCACAGGAGGGCCGGGCACCAGCTTCAAGGCTCACAGCCGTGTGTTTCTGTGCTCGGAAAAGCAGCTCCCTTGCAGGAGCTGGGNTGCTCAGATCCACAGGAGAGCCGGGCACCAGCTTCAAGGCTCACAGCCGTGCGTTTCTGTGCTCAGAAAAGCAGCTCCCTTGCGGGAGCTGGGAAGCGGCAAAAGGTGTTTCCTCCCCTTTAATGAGGCATTAGAGAGGGATCCGTGTTCTCAGGACTGCTCTCCGGACCTTATTAGGGGAGGAGGTATGGCAATGGGCATGGCATACTTGAATACTTGTGGGTATTGCTATCCTCATGGATTCTGGAACTCACGTGAATAGGGGCAGACCCAACAGCCCATGAGTTGCGGGGCTCGACTGTATACAGTTCTCTCTTGCATTACTAATATGTTGATAGTGGGGATACAGCCTTGTGTTCCAGACCAAAAAAAGTGAGGTAGAGTTTTGCTTTATGCCCGTACTGAAAGTCAAACAAGTTTCATGGTGATCTGAAGAAAAAGTCCCTGTCTGGAGAGCTGATGATCCAGATAGACAGCCTTCAAAAGCATGGAGACTGAGGCAAGTGAACATTGAAACAGAGGTGAACAGGGAAATTTACTGCCCTTCTACCCTGTTCAGTGTTGGTTGGATGTGATCTCAGTGGCTGGATCACTGGAACTGGTAGTTTTTAATAAATAAGCTATAGAAAAATGGTAGCTAGCTTAAAAAAAATGCGTATATCTGTGTTTAAAGGTGAGGAAAAGGTAAGTAGGTTATGGTGAAGTCTCGTGGTGTGATTGACTTGTTTTTTTAAACATATTTGTTTACTTATCTTTCTAGAAGTGTGGGTGTTAGAGCAGAGGAACTGTGGTGTATCTTGTAGCAGGAAAAGCATTGGATAAAAGCAGGCAGGCAGGCAGGAATGTGTGATGGGGGGCATGGGAATCTTTTAAACTGGATATGTCTCGGAAGACATGAGATGAAACTGACCCCTTTGACATCAGTGTACCAGGATGGTCATCCTCCTTACTCATATCCTTTGGGACAACCCAACTGATTTTGCAGTGATTTGCTGCAGCTAAACTGCAGCTGCTCCTTGGATTTCCGTGTGCTCCTTTCTGCTGCACCAAGTGTGTAGATCATGGGACAGGCCATTCCTGGGCAGTGCCTTGTTCTTCTTTCAGTCCTCTTGCAGCTCAATTCCCCTAGCCTGAGATTGCAGTCACTGGGGTTCATGTGGGTTCTCTGCCTAGGTCTGCTCTCTGCCTTTTCTCTCCCTTCCAATGACGAAGAGAACCTGTAACTATGCAGAGTTAGTAGGGTAATTTGACAGAAAATTATGCTCTTTGTGATTTGTATAGTATGCAAGATCCAAAGTGGCCTTATAGAATGCAAGAGACAGTTACACTGTCTGTGGAAGTCATGGGTTAAATATTATATGGGGCTCAGAGTTCCAGAAGACAAATATCTATTGACAAATTTTTCCTATCCTGTTGTCTAAATTTCATTCTGCACATACTGTCTTACAGAGAAACTGTTCTGCAAACATTATAGAGAAAGTTATTAAAATTAGGTTTAGATTAGCATCCTCCTACCTGGAAACCAGGTGCCTTACTTATCATGACTTGAGCTCTCCAGAGCTTGGAGACAACTATAAAGCTTCTATGAACATCCTTAAATAGCTGTTCTGCATGTATAAATCTGCTCCTAATTTCCAGAGCAAGTGACACGTATTTCTGTTCATAGCTCTCTCTTTCCCTGGGTATTAATTACCCTATTCTTTTGCTGAAGAGCATGGACCAGGGCCCAGAGTGGCAGTTTCTGTGTTACATACTTTTGTCTGGTTGAATTTTCCTTCTCCATTTAGTTGAGTAGTGCAAGTAGGGAGGAGCAAATAAATGTGTGGGCGAGGAAAGAGTAACAAATAAGGAAGGAAACAGTCTGCGAAATAATTAAAAAATAATGATCAGTGGTAGTCATTGGAGGTGTCCAGATAAGGTGGTGGAAAGATAACATCATCAGGAAGAACTTCTTTGTAGAAAGGACTGTTAACCCGGGGTGGTTGTGCAGTCATGATCCCTGGAGGTGTTCAAGAAAAAACTATATGTGGCACTTAGTGCCATGGACAAGTTGATAAGGTGGTGATTGATCAAAGCCTGGACTTGAACTCAGAAGTCTTTTCCAACATAAATGATTCTGTTATTCTGTAATTACAATGTATATGTGTTGTTGTAATCATCAGTGTCATCCTAATGGCTCTCCGGCTCATCACAGGGGAATAATTTCCCAAGGTGTGGAATATAGCAATTATTTTTAAGGGCATCCTGAAATTTAAGCTCTGTNTTTTCTCCTTCATGAGAAGTTGGGGTGGGTCTCTGGCATCCAGCCAGGGTCAAACCACGACAAAGGTGCAAGTAGGGAGGAGCAAATAAATGTGTGGGCGAGGAAAAAATAACAAATAAGGAAGGAAACAGTCTGTGAAGGAATTAAAAAATAATGATCAGTGGTAGTCATTGGAGGTGTCCAGATAAGGTGGTGGAAAGATAACATTACCAGGAAGAACTTCTTTGTAGAAAGGACTGTTAACCCGGGGTGGTTGTGCAGTCATGATCCCTGGAGGTGTTCAAGAAAAACTATATGTGGCACTTAGTGCCATGGACAAGTTGATAAGGTGGTGATTGATCGAAGCCTGGACTTGAACTCAGAAGTCTTTTCCAACATAAATGATTCTGTTATTCTGTAATTACAATGTATATGTGTTGTTGTAATCATCGGTGTCATCCTAATGGCTCTCCGGCTCATCACAGGGGAATAATTTCCCAAGGTGTGGAATATAGCAATTATTTTTAAGGGCATCCTGAAATTTAAGCTCTGTCTTCTGCTAGCGTGATGTGGTATAACCACTAGACCTCAGCAGGGCTCATAGGATTTATTGTAGCTGAAGTCCTGGTTTGTTGTCTATTGCCGCAGACCACTCCCCATGTCAATTCTAGGTGGCCAGTACAGAGCCCTGCATCCAGGAGATGCTTTAAGGGGGGAAGAAATAACATGAAACTCACTCACCACAGCTAGGATCCTGCCAGGAACCAGAGATTAAGCCTGTGGATGCCTGTAAACAGCATGACTGGCCCTGGTTGTAGCTTTCCCCTTAATCCACACAGCACAGTTCTTCCAGGGCAGCCTCCTGAGCCTTGAGGTCAATGCCACTTCTGAGGAAGAAAAGCTACCAGCAAAGAGGCTGGCTGCCTGGTCTCCCTTTCTGGCTTATCTGTTGGAAGACTAATTGCAAAGTTCTCATCCTGGAGGAAAAAAAAGGTGGCAAAGGCAAATGAGGAAAAGCTGATTGGATTTTGCCATCAGCCTGAGGAGATACATGGTTTGAACAGGTATTTTGTCGAGAAATGGAGGCCTAACCCAATGGCCTTGAAAATCAATAGAAAACCTCCAACTGGCTTCAGTGTCTTTTTGTTGTAAGTGAGTGGAACATTGTGGAAATAGGAAAGCAAGATCATAACAAGCCTGCAGAATGCACACTTATGGTGGGCTCTGTGGAGACGCAATTATCTGTCTAGGCTTGTGGGGAGACAAATGTTTATCTTAACAGAAATGACTTAAACAGACAAACAAACAAACAAACAGAAATAATGCTTTTAGGGGAGTTGAATGGAGATGTCTTCACAAGATGAGGATTAGAGGCTTGGTTCCACCTGTTGCAGTCCTGCTCAAACCTGAGTTTACAAGCCATGTAAAATAGTACAAGGAGCAGAGGAGGCAGTCCCAGTTCTACAAGGAGATGGTGGGTATCATTAGGCAAAAGATAAAGGAGAATAAATAAAAAGCAGCAAAAAACTGCCTAATGTAGAGTCGAAGAACTGTGATTTGCAAGAGATATGCAAGAGGGAGCAAACAGGAGCTCACAATAGGTTGAGCGCAAACAGGTTGTTCAATGATTCTTCAATCTACCCAGTACAGCCATTTTATACATGGTACATTCTATAACTACAGTAGAAAATTAAAATAGTGAATAGCCCATGACATAGAATGAGGGTGTTGATTAGCATATGTATGCCTGAACAATGCCTGATTACTATGATGAAAGGCATTATAGAAAGTGTTCATATGAATACCTTGACAATTTGTAATCTGGTGGGGAGAGGGATGGTCTAAAAAGGTGTCTGCCAGATGGATAACATCCAGAGAAGACCCCTACAGGGACTAATGGGTTTTCACTGGAAACCATTGATTCATATTTTAAGAGAAATGAAATGAGCTTTGAATGCCCAGCCTCTGCAGCTTAGTGACTAGACATTGACTCAGAAACCTATGGCCACCTGGACCCATGTGGTATTTAAGTTCGTCTCTGCTTTTAAACAGCTAAATCCATGTGTAGGTGATATTAGTAACCTTTAACAGCCAATGAACTGGGGTGAGACTTATGAAATCAGAGTCATGGAGGTTTGAAGGGACCTCTGGGGATCACTTAGTCCCCACTTCAAGCAGGGTCAACTAGAGAAGGGTTGCTGAGAGCCACATCCAGATGGAGGTTGAATATCTCCAAGGAAGGAGACTTCACAACCTCTCTGAACAACCTTTTCCAGTGGTGACCAATCTCTTAGTAAATAAATTCTTTATATTTAAATGGCATTTCCTGTATACCACTATGTGCCCACTGTCCTCTGAGTGGGCACCTCTGAGAAGAGCCTGTCTCCTTCTTTACTCTCTCCTGTCAGATACGTATTTATACACATGGATAAGATCCACCTGAGCTTTCTCTGCTAGAGAGCTGAATACTCCCAGCTTTCTCAGCCTCTTCCTCTGTAACAGATACTCCCATCCTTTAATCACCTTCATGTCCCTTTGCTGGACTCAGTCCAGTGTTTCCATCTCTCTCTTGTATTGTGGAGCCCAGTACTGGATACCTTGGCTACAAGCACTGTCCTTTGGACGCCATCCACATTGTCCATCAGAAAATGATCAAAAGAGGCAGGATCTGGACCTATGTGTCCCAGCTTCGAGCTATGACCATGCTTTCTAGCCTGGCTTGGAGGTGGTTCTCTTCTCTGGCTTCTCTTCCGTGCTGCCGTGGAAGCCTGGTTGGAATGATTATCTGAACTGGAGAAGATGATGAGTCACTGTCTTGCAGAGCAGTGCAATTTTGTGTGGAGCGCTGTGCTGATCTGCCTACCCATCTTGGGTGAAGATTTATTTATGGGGCTCTCCAAAGTGATACTGTAATATCCTTTCCTAGCTCACATTCCTGTTGGTGCCTGCTCACTGCAAGATTTCTTTTTTTCCCCCCCACATGTTAAATAATATTATAGTGCATTGAGGTTGAAGGGAGCAGGATATTGTTAGGATTTTATCATCAAATTACTACTTTAAGCAAACTGGAAGTCTCTGATCAGTCATGAAGAGCACAGTGTACTGGTCCTGGCCCTGACATCTTCTCTCAGCACCACAGCAAGATTCAGTGATTATCCAGAGGTTACCCAAGGTAAAGGTGGAAAACATATTGGTGTGAACAGCTTCTCCGGTTTCTGGCTGCTTCACTATCAGGGAAGATTCAGAGACATTATATTTGTCTCAGTAAAACATTTCTCCTGCTTGCCAAGTTGTGCTTCACTAATGTACTCATCTACCAAGGAGGCCATTTTCAGTTTATGCCTGTTTCAAAACTGAGAGCACATCTCCCCACTCCTGTTCGTTGCTCTGCCCTGGGATGGCTCAGAGTGCAGTGAAGGCATCTGATGCCTGCAGGGAAATGTGAATGCTTTGCCATCTTTTCTTCCATGCAGTGTGAGATAAGTGATCTGCTGAAGTGGTCTATAGGAGCTGCCGCTGCCTGGCCACTACTTTCTCCACATTTGAAAGAGGGCAAATCATATTTAATTTTAGTATAAAATTAGATTGTGTTTAGAGGCAAATTGAGTACGTTGCCTGGCAGGGGTCCTGAAGTACCCTCAGCACTGCTAAGTTTTCATTGCTAAGTGCAAGTGATGAAGCAGGACCTTCACTGCTTCAGAAGAAGTAAAACAAGGGTGTTACTGCCCTTGGCAGGGGTGTTGGAGTGAGATGATCTTTAAGGACCCTTCCAACCCCAGACTGTTCTGTGGTTCTACAGTGGGTGTGGTAGTGATGTTCCTTTTACCTACAGAAGCACTAAATTTTTGCCTTTTTATTTTGACTCATGCAACTTTTCAAGCACTATAGGGAGGCTATACAGTCAAATACTCCCAGAAAATTAACCCAGAGAGGCAGCAGTGAAATGGTTTCAGGAAGGACAGGGGAGCATAGTGATGGAGATAAAAGGGAGATGAGATGGGATTATCCAGAACAAGTTTGGGTTTGCTGCAGGGGAATGAGTCACTCGTGATGGTGGCTAATGTAGATTTCAAGATGTGAGCGTTTTTTTCTGAGTGAGATTTGCAATGGAAAATATGGTTTAAATGTGGGCTAATGTGAAATAGTGCAACAGGGAGAGTAAAGCACATATGTTAAACTGAACAGCTCTGCAGTGGCCACCCAGTGAAAGGATTGATGTGCTCTTTATTGTAGATTATATGACAGGAGAAGAAATCTGGCTCATCAGGGGTCAGGAAAATTAAATGTTGTCCTCCTGTCATGATAGGTGTTAAAATCAGGCTGTTACCTCCTTTTACTTCTTCTGATGAGCATGCAGAACAATGTATTTCTTGGTGGATGTAGTCAGTTTTTAAAGTTGTGGCTGACCACAATTATGGAGAGTGGCTTAGGGAGTTCATCTGCTAGTTGTTTCATCACCCTCGGATGGATCCCATGTGGTCCCATGGACTTGTGAGGATCCAAGTCGCTCAGCAAGCCTCTAACTACCTCCTCCTGGATTTCAGGTGTGTTATATTGCACCCCTACTCCTTCCGTCAGCCCACAAGTCCAGTTGTCCTGCAGGCAATCTGTCTTACTGTTATAAACAGAGTCAAAGAAGGTATCAAGTATTTCTGCCTTTTCCTCATCTCTACTTACTATATTCCCCACTGCATCCAATGAGGAGTGAAAGTTGTTNTGCTATTAAGGGCTGTTTCCGATGGTACCCTCCCAATTATTTTCTTAAACAGTCCAAAGTCTGCCCTCCGGAAATCGAGCATGAAGGTTTGGTTCATGCCCTTTCTCATCACACTGCCAATTGGAAACTCTATGATCTCATGGTCACTACATCCTAGATTTCCTTCAACCACAATATCACTAACCAACCCTTCCTTATTCATAAACAATAGGTCAGGCACAGGGTTAATTGCTTGTATATCAGCAAAGATTAAAGACCTGATCCCTGGGTGGGCATTCACTTGGGAGTTGGACTAGATGATCCTGTGCATCCTTTCCAACTCACAACAACCTGTGAACCTGAATTTGTTCCTAGTGAGATGGCTGTGAGGATACCAAGCAAAGAACACTCAGCATTATGAAGTGACTTGGTAAATCTGAATGAGATCCGCAATCACTGAGAACATTCTAAAGAATACCAGAAAGGAGGCACTGAATGCAACCTAAGTGGATGTTGCTGCTTTATGCAAGAGACAGTCGTCTGGAGTCAGGACATGGGCAAAAAGCAAGGGTAACCAGTTTAGAGGATGATTTGACTGTGGCTGGGCGGAAGGAGATGGTCATGTGCTTTAAATGCTGGCAGAGTTGGTGGAGTGGGGTTCTGCTCCTGACTCTGCTACAGGCTGTCAGGCTTCTTTGTTCACTATTGATGCCTTGTTCCTGCTTCAAAGCTGCTGAGTTACAGAGATGGTTGTATAGGCAGCAAATGTTTTATTGAAGACTTCGTGCTCATTGCAAAAACAGTCAGGTCTTTTTGAGTGAGGGATGCCTGTGGTGAGGTTGGTTCCTACAGTATCTATATGTATTTAAGCATATATATGTATATACATGTATTTATATAGCTATGCATGTATGTATGTGTAGCTGTAAGGTTTTCATTCTTTCCTCTGCTTGTCACATACTCAGAAGTGCTTTTTGGAGGAGGTAGAGGAAGTAGGAATGAAAGTTTAGCTGTGGTCTCACCTTCTCCTCTCAACTCTTCTGGTGTCTTTGGCTGCCTATGGAGAGAAGATGAGGGGAGCTGCACCAGGCTACATCAGACTAAAGCAAGAGCAACAGCCTCAGGAATTTCAGTCACTTGTGCTTGTCTTGTGCACATGGACCCCTCTCCAGGAGCACAGTTCTTGCTGTGAAAAGGGGGAGGAAAAGGGAGGGACAGATGGGAAAGAAAGAGGCAGGCGGGAGAAAATAAAGAGGGCAAATGCAGGCCAGACTTGGAAACAGTGGTGGCCAAAACTGCTAGCAAGAACAGTCCAAGAGGAAGCAGAGATCATGATTGGCCATCAAAACATCCCTGGTATCCCTTGCCAGATATTTCTCTCAGGAAAGACAAAGAAAATAGGAAGCTAACTGATGTAGTGGCATCTCGGGAGCCTTCAGCACAGCATCATCAGTTGTGGCATGCCATAGGCTGACCTTTCCTCCCCTGACTCAGGCTTTTTCCTCTCTTGGTTTGGAGCCCTTCTCTCATATGGGCCAGAGAAGATCAGACTGCCAGGAAACAGTGTGAAGGGCTTGACAGGCTGTGACGGCTGTGTCCTGTATGTCCTGGAGCATCAATGAATGTGACACAGCTCTCCAGCTGAAACACAAGAAAACGTGAGGAGCACTGTGTCTAATTTTTCGGTCAGGAAAAGCTCTGTTAACATGACGAATGGGAGGTGACACCCTGTGACACAGCCACTGTTAGGGGCTCAGCCCTGACATGTATCAGCAGGGTAATTATTTCCTATTGTTCCCTTTGCCCACGGATGTACCTGGAAAGATCTGCTAAATATACTGAATTAGCTATTTGCCCGTAAAAGCCAGTGAAATAGTAATTCTGGCAAACAACAAGTTTTCAGGAAATCAATTACATAAAATTCAACCTCCAGCTGGGTAAGTCCTGTAGATTCCGGCACAGCGTTTGCATTGCCTGGTATATATCTTGTGTTGGGGATTGCTCTCTCCTCATTTTAATTATGGCTACTTTTAACAAATGCAGCAAGGAATACCCTTTAAAATCCAGTTAGGCAGCTCTTCCCCATACCCTTTCCAAATATTGGCAATGAGGCCACTGATCTCTCCATCCTGATACATCCAGAGATCATAAAATGAGACTTGTGTTTAAGTGGATTAGGTAGTTTTGCTCAGTGGCTTCATGTGGAGAGCAGAGACTGAGCCAAGATTTCTGGTTCCCTGTCTTGCCTGTTGGCAATTGCTGGGCTCTTCCTCAGTATGTACATGGCCACCTGTTTCATTATTTGATAGAAAACTGAGGCTTCTTTTGAATGCACCTTCCTAGGGGACTGTCTTGGATCTCTCCAACAGAGCTGGATTATTCCCTGTTTATTCCTTTCTCATTTTCATTATATGTTTCAGTCTTTAGCTCTGCAGAACTGGAAAGATGATACATAGATGAATTTAGAGATTCCAGCTTGTGTGTGAATCCATCCCCCTGGACTCTTGGCATGACCTCCAGCTATTATGTAGGGACTGGAAAAGGATTAGATGGCTTAATTCCAGCACTTCCTGCAAGCACAAGGATCACGGGGAAAAGAAATCACCAGTACAGGCACTGCGAACAAAAAGAATGAGACTCAAAGTATTAGAACCTATTGAGAAAGGGAGTTCCCCACTCACAGCTCCAGTAAGGGCAGATATTTTGACCTTCTTTTGTTGTTACCATAAAAAACAATGTGGATTACTAGGAAACGCACAAAAAACAGTGGGAAGGGACTGCAAAATACCACTGAAGGGTTAAATCTGGAGAATTAGTCCAAGGGATGTGTAAAAGGGTTCATGCTACCTAGCTACAAAAAGTTAATGGGTATAAAAACCAAAGAAAAGGGGAAATGATTTGGCTCAGTCAAAGAGCAAAGCACTTAGCAGTAATGGGGGAGGGTGGGGGGGAATTATGGAAGGTTAAAATCCAGGTTGAGTACAGTACAAATTTGCAGTCAGATGTGTTATTTGAGAGAATAACCTCCCATGGAGGTGTGGGGCACTTGATTGGCATTTTGTAGCTAAGTAAGTGCAAGAAGGGAGAAGGGCAAATGGAGATCTGGGGAAAGAAATCTGCGTGTGAGCAAGTCTGTTGAGGTATGAATGCATGTGAAACTGGTTTGCAAGGAATCGTGGATATTTTCTCCATAAATAATATAAACAGAAGAGCTAGGAGAATCCAGTGGGACGGCTTTCCAAGCAGCTACCACAAGGAAGACTCTTATGGGGAAAATCACAAATCAGAAGGGTTTATCGGAACATTTTTATGTGCAGTGCTTGATGTTCAGAGATCCCACAACTATTTTCACTTACTGATGAACAGATGCCACTCTTCTTATTTTATGGAGACAATAAAGGGGAGACTTGGAAGGCCAAGAGTCTGTAGTCACTTGGTAAGTGACTGACCTGAAATAAATTATTATTTCTTATAGATTAGGCTTTTCTCTGTAGTGTACCATCTCTGAAGCTTATATATTAAATTTTTTTTCTCCTTTTCCAGTCAGTACTTGAACCTGGTGTACCAGAATGTTGATGGGAATCTGTCTCATAGGGGGGTAATCTCCAATTAAACAGAAAGAAAGATTGTACCTGTCACAACTTTGGAGATTTTTTAATGCTTTTAAGAAAATATTTGAAGTTATAATGATTCTCTAGACCCAAAATGAGAAATGTATGAGGTCTCTTCAGCAATCATGTTGGCAACTTCATCCAAACAGCAGCTTTCTTGGCTTCTTATGGTACCTGTTGCTATACTCAGTATGAAGGAGAATCCATATTCTAAATTTAGAGGAAGCCACAGATTCATGTGTTCATTCTTTTGTTTTTCATTCATGCACTGAGCAGGAGTCAGCCAATAGCTGTTGCCCCAGGATTCAGGGAACATGAAGAATGGGAGCAAATCAGAAATTACAAATAAGTCCCTTGTGAGCAATTTCCAGGTGAAAAAATCAGAGACAGAGACTTCTGTAATTGTTAAGGAGACAGTGCCTAAGTGAGTTGGTAGTTGCTCTAGAGAAGAGTCAGCCAGGAGCTCCAGAAAAATGTTCAGAGAAACAGAACCATTTTAAATCTGCAAATCTTGGAGTAGCTGTGAATTTGTTCTGAGATGGATAAGTTCAGTGGTGACAAGAAACATTGTTTTCCTTCCTTTCCTTACTCCTTTGATGTGCTTGTTTATTCTTAGCCACAGTAATTTTCTCAATCTCTTTAACCCCCCCGAATCCATTTCTGCTCATTCTTCATTCTGTATTTATTTAATATGTGCAAGAAAATTTTGGTTGATAAAATATACTATTGAACTGAATGAGGCCATCACAAGAGAAAATGGGTTTATTTTTCTCCTTAATGACAATTCAGATAAGTTGGCAATGGCTCTTGGAGGATTTTGCATCAAGATCATGGAATTACAAGCAGTTCTTGTTCCATAGTTCCCCTCAAAGCCTCAGCCTTCATCCTAAACACGGAATTGCAGAATGATTAAGTTTGGAAGGGACCACTAGTGGTACTAGTGAGGTCTTCCTACAGAGTATTGCACAAAATTGTGTCCAGGCTGTTCTTGAATACCTTCAGTGAGGGAGACTCGTATAATGTTCATATGCTGTGTCCTCTTGGTACTGATGATTTTATGCAGTGAGACATATCTGGGACTTGCAATAAAGCGGATGGCGTAGTTGTGATGTTCGAAGATCCCATGCTGCTTGCTAGACCCATGTTAGTGAAAAAGTACTACCTAAGCACCACACCTAAACCTGAACAAAACCATGGAGACTGTGCCCTTCCACACAATTTTGTGTAGCTGCTTGATGACATCAAAGGAAGCTGTATCTCTCTTGCCTAAGGCCCAAATTCGAGCACAGTGATTTCCAAATTAGTACCTGGAGAGGCAGTGCCTCCAAGTCCATGAGGATATGAAGGTGCTAGCATGAAGTTGATGTGAAGACAGGCTTTGACATGCAAACAGTTGGCAGTGCAGACACCTGCTGCAGTGGGATGCTGGTTGGTTGGTGTCATGTCCAACAGACAAGGACTTTAACCAATGCAGAAGTTAAGTTTATAGAAAAGCTACATAGTGCTAAGACTGGCCATTGTAGAGGATCTATAATGCACAGTGGTATGTCCCCAGATATCTATATGACTATATCTGACATCTTTTACTGCTTAACTTAACTTACAGACTTTGCAGGAGCAGATACCTTAGGCGTGCAAGCAGCAAGATCTCCTTCCTCTTGGAGATGGGATTTTTTTTTCTAAATTGGTTAATGGCAATTGCCAATGCTTCCTGATAAGCTAAGTAACTGCAGTTGGGATCATCTTCATGGAAACTTCCATATGCCCCTTGCGGAGAAGTCAATAACCAGCTGTCAAGCAATGAACCTCATCCCAAACACAAGAGCAGGATGGCTGCTAAATGGGTGTGGAGAGAACGATGACTCCACATCCACATCCAACTCTGCCTCTGCGTGACGACAGCGTTGCAGGAGTGCATGACTGCTTGCACAGTGGGCTTGGGCTGCTGCAGAATGCCTGTCCCAGCTATGCAAGAAGCTTCCAGGTGGAGACATGAGAACTGCTGCTGTCGGACTGCCCGTAAATCCAGCCCAATTAGGGACAGAGAGTATGTCTGCTTCTCCTGTTCTCCATCCTTTTTCATTGTAGAGGTGGAATGAAATGCTGTAATGAGTTCTGGGGTATTGTAGCTCTTCTTCTTTTTTTTTGTTTTGTTTGTGGCCAACAGTCTCTAAAGGTGGTCTTGCCTCCTCCAGCCCCTACAGCACTCCTGTGAGTGACAACAGGGTGAGTTTTGGTTTTGTCACTTATCAGCTCCTCAGCAATACTGTGTTGTATTTGAAGCTTTGTCCTTCCACACCTTGAAACGTGGATTGGTATCTCTTTTTTCCTTTTTGTTACTCAAGTAGTAGTAGATGTGGTGTAGTTGCAGTATTTATAGTATAAGTTTACAGTTCTCTAATCTGCAGCTTGAGAGAAGTAATGTATATCATTCAGGAGTATAGAGAGTTGCTTTGTTATTATTTTATTAAAAGTGCATTTTTTGGTAAAGGGGATCCTTAGCCAATAATCAAATAAGAAGCTGCACATCATTAGGAAAACAATAAAGGATCAGACTAATGACTCTTAGGGCCTCATTTGCTCTCCAGTTAATTAAACAGACAACACAGATGCTGCTGCTGTTAATAATATCATTCAATTACTGTGCTGCTAAGTATTATGGTCCCTAAGAAACCATTACCCAGTGCTGATTGAGAAGGGGAACTGTGAAGGGCTACTTAGGGGACAATAAACCATGTCTCTGTTGAAAAGGGAGCTGAAAGCCTTGTTTACTGGAGACACTAGGTGCTCTAGTGCAAGTAGGTACAAGGTTGTTGGAGGTGATGAAGGAGCTGAAGACTGATCTGAAAAGTTATGTTCTTACTCCACGTGTACTAATGAAGCTCAGGGCAGCCAGTTTGGGAGCAGTGGCAGCTGTAAGGTGCTGAGAAGGAAGGATTTTTGCTTGCAGAAACGGAGAGTGTGTGCTTATAGCAGCCAGGAGATGGATGGGAAATAAAAAGGAATTGGAAATGGAAATGAATGTATCTCAACACCCCAGAGTGTAATAAGCGCCTCTCCAAGGGGAACAGGAAATATCATGAAAGCCTCATTGAGCAGTGCAGGTAATAGATTGACTTGTCTGATATTTCCACTCTCCTAGTTTGAGGGTGAGTGTAAAATCCAAGGCTAGCAGTAGAAGACCTCATCTCAGCCCTTGGGACTTTATCAAACTCAGCTTTCTCATCCAAGCAGTGCGGTAACTACTGAGCTGAAGGAGCACAGCCCAGCGTGGTCCCAGGTGGCTCCCGCTTGTGACACAAACCTGCTTCCCCCACCATTCCAGGAGGCAGATGCACAAGGGTGTGCAAGGACAAAGGATAGGTATTGGGAAAAATCCTGGGCCTTCCTCAGAGTCCTGGTGTCTCCTTGCACCATTTCGTCTATCTCAATCCATTGGGTATCCTTCACTTTCTCATAAGAGCTTATTAGTTTTCTTTCTTCTTCTTTTTCCCTTCCCCTCCCCGCCCCCCAGCCCTTTACTGTTTGCTCATGCAAAAAAGAGCTTTTGTAGTATGTATATACTATGGTAGCAGCTGGAGACCCTAACCAGGAATGTAGGAAATCTTGTATGCTGTGATGCTCAAACTGTCTATTATCAGTCTGGGGTTAATGCTATGTGTGTTTGCTACTTTCAGCTGTTCTGTGATCCCCAGGAAATACTTCAGGTCATGGCCATCATAGCTGAAGTAATATGACAATATGTGTTGGAAAATGCTTGGCAGTAGTTCTGTGTAAAAAAATCTCTCCTGCATATCTGCACTGATATTTTGAGCACAATGCCGAGGAGTTTGCGTCTATGTTGGGCTACTTTGTGAATTCTCAGGGTAAGAGAGTGAATATGGGTGTTTGGGGTGCTAATATTCCCAATATTCCTGTAAGGAGGTGTTGCAGTGACGGGGCTGCACTGCCATGTGGTGACATCAAGCTGCATTCATTATAACTGGGTTTGCTGATTGCAGAGAGATCTTTCACTGAACTCTCCTGGAGCACTGTGCCAAGATTGGAGTTTCAGTTTGCATATTAAATGCTAAAAAAATGTATATTTATGTGCGGATTTCCCCATGATACAAAATGATTCAACTGCAATCTGGTGGGAAGCAAATTGTACTCAGTTTTGAAAAATGCTCTGGGGAAAGTGGTTCATTTTCTTTAAAACTCAATTTAAAAAAAACCAAACCCAAACTCTGTATGTTTTTTTACCCAAACTTCCATTTATTCATTCAAGTTCTCCTTATCACTAGATTAATAGAACCATAGGATCATTTAAGTTGGAGAAGACCTCTATGATCATTGAGCCCAACCATTAACCTAACACTGCCACATCCATTGCTAAACCACATCCCTCAGTGCCACATCTACACGTCTTTCAAATACCTCCAGGGATGGTGACTCAACCACTTCACTGGGCAGCCACTTCCAATGCATGATCACCCTTTCAGTGAAGAAATGTTTCCTAATATCTGACTTAGTCCTCTCCTGGTGCAACTTGAGGAGTTTCCTCTTACTCTGTCACTTGACATTTGGGAGAAGAGACTGATCCCCACCTGTCCTTTCAGGTGGTTTTATGGAGTGTCCTGAACACCCCTGGCTCCTCCAGTCCCTTTACCATCTCTGTTGCCCTTCTCTGGTCATATTCCAAGCGCTCAATGTCCTTCCTGGATTGAGGAGCCAAAAACTGGACACAAGATTTGAGATGTGGCTTTACCAGTGCCCAGTACAGGGAGGCAATCACTGCAATGGTCCTGCTGGCCACACTGTTGCTGGTACAGCCGAGGATGCCATTGATCTTCTTGGCCAATTGATCACACCTGGGCTCATGTTCATCTGCTGTGAACCAGCACATCCAGGTCCTTTTCCACTGAGCAGTTTTCCATTCACTCTGCTCTAAACCTGTAGTACTGCAAGGTGTTGTTGTGACCCAAAAGGCAGGATGTGGCAAGAGGCCTTGTTGAACCTGTCATGATTTAACATCATCCAGCAACTAAGTCCCATGTTGATACTCACTACCTCCTGCTTCTACCACCCTGTTGTGGATGGGAATCAAGAAACAAAGCTAAATCTCATGGGTTGAAATAAGAACATGGTAATAATTGAAACAAAATAAAATATACAGTCAGGTCTCCTATATCATGGACCCACGGTCTTAATTAGGCCCTGTGAAGTCCTACTTCTGTGTTGAATGGCAGCTCATTAATATGCAAATTTGCCCCGCACCCTCATACGGCCTCCCAGCGCTGTTTTGGCACTGTGTGCTGTGTATCGGTATTTGCATTGGCCCTTCCTGGCGCCCGCAGCCATCCCACGCTGGGAAACACTCCTTTTCGGCTTGGCCAGGGACACTGGTGCGGGGCGCTGCCCGCATCACTGTCCTGGTGTCTCTCGGGGTGAGTAGACCTGGTCTCTCCATACTCTAACCCTAACCCTAACCCTCCTTAATCACTGAAAAATCATGCTGCATAGATGTAAAGCCGTCATCAAGGGGGCATGAAGTGGAAGAGGGTTGACTGTAGTAGTAACACTGATTGTAATAACAGCTACAATAATAATAAAAATTGTAATGAAGTTACAGTTATAACAACTGTAATTATAATGAAATGGAGAGGAGAGAAATAACAGACAATATAAACAAGATCCACTTCTTACCAGTCACTGATGATGCCCAGCCAGTCCCTGAGTAGTGGCCAGTGCCAAAAGTTTATTTACTAGGCAAGATATTCTGCGGTATGCAATATCCCTTTGGCCAGTTTGGGTCACCTGCCCTGTCCATGCTTCCTCCCAGCTTTTTGTGGACTTGCTTGGTGGAAGAGCATGAGACTTGACTTCGGGCAAACACTATTTTAAACCAACTAAAACATGAGTATGTTATCAACATTATTCTACTAAATCCAAAACACAGCACTGCAGCAGCCACTAGGAAAAAAATTAATTCTATCCTAGTTGAAACAAGGACAGAACCTCCTACTGTTGGCCTTGGCCTATCTATCAACCTGTTCAGATCCCTCTGCAGTGTTCCTACCCTCCAGCAGATCAACATTCCCACCCAACTGGGTTTCATCTGCAAACTTACTGAGGGTACATTAGATCCTGTTGTCCAGATCATTGATAAAGATATTAAAGAGGATTGGCCCCAACACTGAGCATTGGGGGACCCCGCTAGTGACCAGTTGCCAACTGGAGATGGCTCCAGCACTCCCTTGGCCCAGGCATCCAGCCAGATTTTTACCCAGCACATGTCAAAGTCATGATAGACTATGTTCAAATCTAATATAATATACTATCTGCTATAAGTAATTGATGTCATATGATACATATATGTTATATATATGATATCCTATAATATAGTATGCCCAAATAATTTCTAATGGCTTTAGTCCCACAGATGCTTGTGTTCCTACTTCCAATTCAGAATCAGAGACTATTCTGCTCTCACGGACTTTTAGGAAGACCTGACAATTAGCATCTCTGCTCTTCTGCCACCAGCAAGGAATGGACTTGGGAACTTAATCTGAAACCTGGGCATGCACAAGCCCTTGGGGTGGAAGGGTGATTGAAGAGATTGAGGCTAACTCAGATCTGGTGGTGTTGCCAGGAGGTGGACCTTCTACTTTTTGCTCAGAATGGGACCATCCAGAGGTTTTCAGCAGCTCCAGCTCACCTGCACTTCGCAATATATCTTTCTGGAGGGTAGGAAGGTGTCTTGCTAGCTGAGACTACACATTCCTTGGCCCAAGGCAGTAGCCAAGGTCAGTTCAGTATAAGGCTAAATCTCTCAGGATGTGAACTAGCACCATAGAAAACTTGGGCAGAAACAGGAGGATGCAGAGGAGCAGTTTCAAAAGAAATTTGGACTCAGTTCTGTGCTTAAAACATGGGAAATAGTGTCTAATGTCCATCAGGGGAATTAAATGCACGAACAGCCCAGGCCCTTGCTATTGCCACCTCTGAAAGAAGAGATTTATTGTGAATTAAGTCATTCTCTGGGATGCTTCAGTGTAAGAAAAGCATTTCCTTGTTTTCATAATATATTTGTATCTGCTGCCACTGGCTTGTTGAAATGCAGGTCTGGATCTGTTTGTGTCAGCAGGATGAGGACTCCCTATAAAGGGACTCACAGCCCTGCAACGATACCTTCTATGTGACTAGGAGTGCTTGGTGACCCGGCAAACTTTCCCAGTGTTACAACTTTGGTTTTTGGAGGTACCAATCACAGACCTCTCCTTTACTGCATGTGTGTTCATGACTTGCTAGCTGGTTTATTTTATCACTGGCATTCTGCTTCTGTCCCAGTAATGGAAATATTAATTAAAATCAACCCTACTGTGAGGAGCTACACGTGCTTGTAGGAATGGGACCTCTTTCCTACAAGGCTTTGACACCTCTGCCAGTTGCCTGACCACTGTCCCTTGTCTGCAGCCTGCTGAGATCTGAGATTCCTCATTTTCATCAGGTATTTCCTGTGGAGTATATTAATTAATCTCACTGAAGTGTAACAAGAAACACACCTGAAATTCTTTCTACCTTTTTTCCCTTTATTTCTTATATAGGGCTATTAAGTTCTACATTTGAGAATGTGCAGAGCTGTCCAGGATTTGTTACCAGTTCTCTATCCCAGGAACTGATCTCTGTCTGAATTTTATCTAGGCATTAACTAAATCCCTCTTTGCTGAAAACAAAAGAAACATGTGATTCTAATGTAGCGCACATCCTCATCATACCTTTTTTACCTAGCTGCTTTCTTTCCTTACACATCTAAAACCCCCTCTTCTATTGTTTTAATGTTCATTAGGCAAGTCGTATATTATTCCTACATATAGAAACTTACCAGACATGGATTTTGTTGACTTATCCTTTTTCTGCTCCTTTTAAATGTCCCTGACAATTCTTCCCTTGCAATAAGTATTATTGTAGTCTTGAAATAAGTTGCAAGATGTATTGCAATAAGCATCATTGTACTGTAATCCTGGTATTCTTCATGCATTTGTCACAGAGAAATCTCAAGCTGCTTTTTTATCATCTTTGCGTTCTTAATATCAAGTGGCTTGGTTCCTAATCCCTTTAATTTTTCACCTGCAGAAATTAAGGGCTTTGATACCTGATTTTTCTTGTTCTTCCTTTAATTTTAACAATAGTAATAAACATTTGATCAAACACTTTTCCATAACATCCTCACTGTTAATCTAAACCAAGTCTAAAATAAATTTGGTGTTTGCTGGTTCTGATGCTATTTCAGGGTGGGGGGGAAATCAATTGCTTATTACATCCAGGAAGGGCTGAGTTCAAGTATTGCTCATGACAATATTTCTCTACTTGTCATCTACAGAATTGCAAAATGACACATTTACCAGTATTTATCTTTCTGATAATTTCCAAGAGATCTCATGTCGTGTCTGGATCCAGTGAGAGAGATCTATAGTAGCTTCCCAGAAAATGAATTATATTCAGATTGATCCCGTAGCTCTCACATCATATCCCACAGTCCTGTGTTCTGATTGTATCATGTTTCTGTTATCACAGAAAGAGTCTGTTTTGCATTTGGTACGAGGAGTACTTGTTCTTCCAAGCATCCACATTGCATATCTGCCATTTTCAGTTTTCCTCATCTTTTTATTTGGTTCTTACTTTCCCTTTTCCCCTCTTTATATTCCCCTTTCTCTTTTTCACCTCTTTGTTCATTTATTACCTTTTGCATACCCTTTTCTGTCTCATTTTGTGTTTCTCTCCTCCTCTCTTTTTCCTCTCTCACTGTGATATAACACCAATGTCTTTATGAACCTATTTGTTCTTCTCTCCTTATTACTCAAAGTTATGTACGTAATGACACTTACTATCTCTGTTGGCTGTTTAACTATTTTGCTTAGGTTCCCAATTTCTGCTGATTTTTATACGGAATTTGCCACTCCAGGCTACAACTGTCTGGCAAATGGAGGACAAGGTGTAAGAGCTGAGAAATGAGGAGGTGGGAAGACATGAGAAGAGGCTGGAAGGTATTGAGGGTGGAGAGGAGTAATGAGAAAGGAAAGTCAAGAGAATTTTAAGGGGAACCATGATGCCCTGGCTTTGGTAAGAAGAGCCATTCAGGCACCCAAATGATGCTGGGGGTGGTACTGTGGCCAAGACAAGTTCAAGTTCTGTGTTGTATTGAGTTTCAGGTAGGATTCAGCCCCTTCTACCAGGCAACTAGAGACAAGAGAAGGGGAAATGACCTCAAATTGCACCAGAGGAGATTTATGTTGGGTATTAGGAAAAATGTCTTCACTGAAGGAATGGGTAAGCATTGAAGCAGGATCCTCAGGGAAGTGGTGGAGTCATCATGCAAGTGTCCAAAAAATGAGTAGATATGGCACATTGTGATATGGTTTAAGTGGGTATGGTGGTATTAGGTCGAGGGTTGGACTCCATGATCTTTTCCGATCTTTATGATTCTTTTGCTGTGGGTGGGTGAGGAAGAAGATCTGTGGTGAACAGAATTCACACATAAACCTTGTGTGAGTTGTCAAAAGCTGAACTTGGTTCCCAGAGGATATGCTATTACTGTGTAATGATTTGCGTACATAGGATATTTGACCTTGACAGATCTGGAGGACTGTAGATCTTACCCTGAAGCTGGTGTCTAATGTTTCTATGACTGCCTGCAACAAAAGGGAAATTGGGCACAAAGTGAAGAGGAGCCAGTGCATGAAAATAAATGAATAAAAATAAAGGAATTAGAGTTATAAAATGTACAGAATGGGCACACAGTGAAACACATGGGTTCCCCACACGTCTCTCTCATAGTGGGAAACCCCTGTTCTTCCCCCAAGTTCCAACTGGTCTCTGGGAATGCCAGTACCATGCTGACATTCCCTGCCTATGAGTACACTCAGCGCTCATTCCCTCAATCAGCATCGGCAGCACTGGCAACAGCAGCAAAGTACCTGGGTCAGCTGCTGGCAAACCCCTATAGTTAAATAACAAAAGAGCAACAAAAAAAAATTTATATACATAAGAAAAGGAGAATGAAGCAATGATAGGTTGGGCAATTAAACTGAAAGCATTTGAGAGTGTAATACAGCTCTCTCTATCTATAATTCAGGAGTCCAAGATCAGTCTAATTGATTGAACACCTTCCACAGTAGTCAGCCACTAATAAGACAAATGAAATACCTTTTTTATTGTCAAATCTCCATCTTACATTTGCTCAGGCAAAATCCTGCAGGGCTTTTCATTTGAGGAGCTTGGGTAATTTTTTTCTCTTGATGGAGATAAATTGAAGGCCAGTGTCTGTTTTCAAACAGAAGTAAATTAAGCCTGTCTGCTCCTTTGGCTGTGAGTGGGTGGAGAAACAGAACTGAGCTGAACAGGATTCACACATAAACCTTGTGTAGGTTGTCAAAAGTTGAACCCAGTTCCCAGAAGATGTGTTATCACTGAGTAATGATTTAAGTGCATAGCACACTTGGCCTTGACAGACTCCACAGGACTACAGATCTTTCCGTAAACTCAAACTTGTGTCTCTTACCTCCAACCTCTAAACAACAATAGCATTGGGATCCTTGATTTCCTCATGGTGATATTGATGTTTACCTTTTGACATGGCTTGGGTGTTTAAAGGGTGCTGGGCAACAGCTTAACTTTAACTTTCCAATTCATGTGAGCAAAGCAGATTGCAGGTTGTGGGGGAAAAAATGTGTGGATTGAAACTGGTTTATGTTTTATCGTTTTCTTACAAAATCATGCCAAATTCAGTGGTTTTGGGGGACCTCTGTGTGACTAAGTAGGGCATGACCAGCAAATCTGCTTGATTTTGTTTCTTTTGGACTTTACCACTGAGGTGGCAGGGTGGCGGAAAAGTCGATTGACCCAGCAGGATGAAACTTATGGACATCAGCTTCAGAGCTTGTCCATCATCAATCAAAAGTTTAAGAAAGATGTTGAATTGCTTGAAAGGGTCCAGAAAAGGGCGACAAGAGTGGTGAGGGAACTGGAGAACAAGCCCTATGGGGAGCGACTGTGGGAGATGGGATTGTTTGTCCTGGAGAAGAGGAGGCTCAGAGGTGACCTCATTGCTGTTTACAACTACCTGAGGGGAGGTTGCAGTTGGGTGGGTGTAAATCTCTTCTCTCAGGCTGCCAGCACCAGAATAAGAGGTCACGGTCTTAAGCCAGGGGGTGTTTAGACTGGATGTTAGGAAGAGTTTTTTCACAGAGAGAGTGATCTCTCATTGGAATGGTGTGCCCAGGGAGGTGGTGGAGTTGCCATCCCTGGAGGTGTTTAAGAAAAGACTGGATGAGGAACTCATTGACATGGTCCAGATAATGGAATGATGGGATGGGGAGTTAGGTTAAAAAAAAAAAAAATGACCCTGAGATTAGCTCAGATAGTTAAAGCTTGGTGCTCGTAGCACCAAGGTTATGGGTTCAATCCGTGTATGGGCATTCACTTAGGAGTTGGACTCAAAGATCGTTGTGGGTCTCTTCCAACTCAGAATATTCTCTGATTCTGTGAAAAGCTGATTTGAAGAAGAGGGAAAGCTTGAGCTGCCACTGATATACATACAAGTGCCTATCTGCATAGTGTAAATCTGTGTGTGAGCAAGGTTTTGTTAAACTCAGATACTCACCACTTACATTAACACATCCTCTTGTATGCACAGTGGTTCTGGGGCTGGATTTTTAGCCAGTAAATCAAAGTAGGTCCTCGAGGCATTTTGCTGACTTAAATGAGCCAAACTTCCAGCCCTGGGGTGAGGAAAGAGCTCTGATCATGATCTGTGTGTGTGTGACCTCAAGCTGCATGCATGCTGTGGAGTCCCACTGTGTTAACGTGGTGCAGCGCGAGTGCCTCCTAAGCAAACCAAAAATCTGGAGATCTGGTAGTGACTTTCCTCATTTGCTATTACGTATTACATGTTTTTCCCCAAAGCTTGACTGGGAAGTTAGGGAAGGATGCAAAGTGCCTGAGAGGTTTTGTTTAGCCTGTATTACCTCTGAAACGTTATATAATGTGTTTGAATACTTGATCTTACCAAGGAGTAGTTGTTTTACTTCCTAATCTAATAACTTCCTGATGTCTGTCTCCTCTTAGCTTTGCTCTAGCTTGACTGCATAAAAACCATTTAATTGTGTTCTTGTGGAAAATAAAGGCCAGTAGCTTTGCCAAGAAGGGCTAATCTTATAATGCCCCGTGCCAGAATTAATTTGATGGAAAATATAAGGCTGATGGTTTATAGCTAGCAATTACCTTCATAAGAGAACTGTTGCATAGGGTGGTTACAGGCTACGAAGTTCTTTTAAATATTGGGCAATGCCTATGGAGGCAGGTGTTTGCCATAATTAAGACAGAAGAGAATGAAGAAGTGGCAGATGGGAATGAAAGAAAGTGGGCGAGGGAAAGAAGAAAATAGAACCAAAAAAAAAGGCAATAACAGCAAGTGAAAACAAGTAGGGTGAAGGCATGAGAATGCAATGAGACTGATGTATAGATGGAGCAGGCAAAGAAGACAAATGGATATGGCCAACCTAAAGGAAGTGGGTGTGGAAATGAAATAGAAAGGAACTGATGGGGAATTAGGCTAGTGAGTACAGAAGTCTATCTGAGATCTAGTGCTCTTTTGAGGGACATTTTCAACTTCTCCAGTTTTAGGCAATCTGCCTAAAAACATATACCTATCTGCCTAGTAAGAAAAACAACTTGGTTACTCAATAGATGTGCTGGTGCTCACTGGAGTGTTCTCCCTGGGACAGGTTCTTTGCAGCTGAGAGCTGGTCCTCTGCAGAGATAAATGAAACATTGCCAGGTTTATAATGCTGCTGCTGCTGCTACACGGCCAGGAAGTCAGAAGTCTTCAGGACTCAGAAACAGCTTCAACCTTAGTGTGAGCACTTGAAGCTGCTGACAACAGCTCTATGCCTATGGTTTTGCAAGGCAAATGAGACTCGTCAGCAAATGAGATAGCAAGTCTGGAAGTGGTTCCTTCCAAGATGTATAAGCTACCAAGAAAGCAAATATAAAATAACTATTGATCTGTATTTGGTTTACGTAGCAAGGTTTTGGTAACCATGGGCTGCAGTGGTGACTTTTGTAAGAAAACACTGGAAGCTGTCCCCATGTTGGCCAGAGTCAACTTCAGCCAGCTCCAGTAAGGACCAGCTGTGGCTAAAACTGAGTCCATCAGCAATGCTGGTGACACCTCTCTAATATATTTAAGAAAGGGTAAAAATATTTAAGAAAAGTTAAAAAACCTTCTCTGTTAGAGAAGAGTGAGAATATGTGAGAGGAACAACTCTGCAGTTATCCAGGCCAGTGGAGAAGGAGGAGGTTCTCCAGGAACCAGAGCAGAGATTCCCCTGCTGCCTGTGGTGAAGCCCATGGTGAAGCAGCTGTGTACCCGCAGCCCATGGAGGTCCATGAAGGAGCAGAGATCCACCTGCAGCTCATCGAGGACCCCACACCAGAGCAGATAATCCACCCTGAAGATTTTGGAGGACTGCATGCTGGAGCAGAAGGATTTGTCCTGAAGGAAGCTGCAGCCCCTTGAAAGCACATGCAGGAGCAGACTCCTGGGAGGAATGCCAATCATGGAGAGTAGCCCATGCTGAATCAGGTTTGCTGGTAGGACTTGTGACCCATGGAGGACCCACAGTGGAGAAGTCTGTTCTTCAAGGACTATGCCCCATGGAAAGATCCACACTGTAGTAGTTCTTGAAGAACTGCAGCCTGTGGGAAGGACCCATGTTTGACCAGTTTGGTAAGGACTATATTCCATGGGAGGGACCTCATGCTGGGGTAGGGCAAAGAGTATAAGGAAGAAGGAGTGGCAGAGATAAAGTATTATGTACTGGCCACAACCCAAATTTCCCATCCCCTGTGCCAAATGGGGAGGGGAGAAGGAGAGAGAAAGTTGAGAATGAGAGACTGAAGTTGAGAATGGGAAGAAGGGAGAAGTCGGAAGAAGGCATTTTTAGTTTTGCCTTTGTTTTTCAGTGTCCCAGTTTGATCGTAATTGGCAATAAATTGGCAATAAATTAAATTACTCTTTGCCAAGTTGAGAGTGTTTTGTGCACAGTGGTAACTGTTGAGCAGTCAAGTTGTCCTCATCTCAAGCCACAAATTTTTAAATCCTACTTTTTCCCCCTGTCCTGTTGATGGAGGGGAAGTGAGAGAGCAACTTCATGGTCAGCCAAGGTTAATCCACCACATGATTATACATATATATATTGAGTTCCCAGAAATGTGCAGTTTAGGAAACTTGACTTCCAAAAAAACTGTGCTAATATCCTTACTGAGCATCAAAAATAGAGCATATGTTTGCACATGCAAACAGAAGACTGAGAGTGTGAGGTGATAAGTAAATCCCAATGTAGATATAGAACATGCATGGGAGAAGTAGTGCAATGGAAGGTCATTATGTCTTATAGATAGGAACTCCAGTGGAACCTCAGCAATGGTACTCCTTATTTATACAAGCTTCAAAGCCTACAAGAAAAGCTGAAACAGAAACTTAAATCATGACAGGAATAGTTCTGGAGGATGTTGGCTAGGGTTTTGTTCCAAGAAGTTTTAAATAGGACAAGGGGTATGGATTCAAACTGAAAGAGGGTAGATTTAGACTAGATATTAGGAAAAAAAAATTCACTATGAGAGTGAGAAGGCACTGGAACAGATTGCCCAGACAAGTTGTGGCTCCATCCCTGAAAGTGTTGAGGGCAAGAGATTATGGGGTTTTGAGAAACCTGGTGTGCTGCAATATCCCCTGCTCATAGCAGGGGGTTGGAACTAGATGATCTTTAAGGTCCCTTCTAACCCAAAACATTATGTGATTTTTATGAAATAACCCTGCTAGTCTGTTTTTTCTCTTGTGGAATAGACTAATAACTTTTTGTTATAAGGGCCTTTTATCAGGGAGACATTAAAGTCTTAGTCTGATCCTTATTTTTTCTGACTTGGCCCTCTCCCACTGTGGTATCCATATTTGGAGAGTGCATTTTGTAATTCCTTGTGTCAGAGCAGAATTATGAATAGTCAGGAGCCATCTCATGTGCCATTTATATAGCCCCTGCCACTCCAGGGTCTTGGATCACAGTGGAGACTCTCAGGTATAAAACTGTGTAAATAATGGCTGTGACAGCTCAGAAATGTCACATGAAGTATTCTGTCAGTCTGATTTATTGAGCTACCTTGTATAGAGGAGTTTAGTCATGAAATAAAATGAAAAACACAAGTTATGATATTTAAATAATATAGTAGAACACTGTTTTCCACCCAGCAAAAAGATAAATTGCAAGGGGTTTGAAGAAGTTTTGCAGAGGAACTTCCTGTTTCTTCGCACTCAGTTTCACTATTCCTCTTGTCTGGGAACAGAAAACTGAAGTGATGGATGGCTCTGATTATGCCTAGTCAGGTGCATTAAGTGGTGTCTCATTCCACTGCTTCCCGCAGTCTTGACACTCTGTGTGCTTATCAGGGCTAATGGGGAAAAAGTAGATGTCTGTAAACAACAAAGAAATAAAAGGAGATGTGCATGATCTTAGATTGATCTCAGTAAGAGGATTTGTTGGGTGCTGTAAAAATGCTGATGAGACTAACCTGATCCACTTTTAGAATAACTAATTGTAATGTGTCTGTCACCTTCCATACTGAGCAGTGCACATGAATCCCATCCTGCTTTTCATGGGTCACTTGATGGAGAGATGTTTGCAGTATATGGAAAAGTTCCTTTTTAGCATCCATCTGTTTAATGCTAACATGGAGCTTAGCTGAAATGCTTGTCTCTGGCTAAATCATGAACTCATGTGTACTTGAGTTCCAGCATTGTGAGGCCATAGACAACAAGAAAAATTACTCTGTTTTCATCAGTGTGAGACAAAGTAAGATCCCATGAATTTTTAGCTACAAACCAAGGACAAATAGGTTTGAGATGCAGTACTTCATGTCAGGTTTTGTGTCAGTGATGTATACAAGATCTGTCTAGAGTTGTATGAATTAATATTTAAAGTCTATACAAATGCAGCATTGAATTTCTGTGATTCTATATCTAAATTTGGGTTGTTGATGTACGAGAAAATTGAATTCAAGCTGTAAAGGTGCAAAATGCTATGAAAGCAATACTGTCTAATGCAACAGACTAGGGGTGGCTGGTTTATTCCTCCTACAGGAGAAAAAAAAGAAAAAGACCCGAACCAGGCTGGTGAGATATGGCTGATCTTTATTAATATGTGGGAGTAGTGAAGCTAGGAGGATTGTTTTCTGATCTAAGGACTTTTAGGAGAAGAATCAGACCATGAGCAAGTTTGGATTGAAAATGGGAATACTTTTACCTGTTAAAGAAGTAAGTTTAGGGACAGCCTTACAACTTGACTGGTAAAGATGAAAGCCCTAACTGGGAGTGTATCTCCATCTTTTTAGGAAGGAGATTTTCAGCACATGTCAGCTCAAGTTCTGGGCTTAGTATCTCTTAGGCTCAAGTTCCTAAAACACCTGGTTTTTCTTGAAGAGTTTCTGATGTCTGAAACAACATCTTATGAGATATGTCTCTGGTTTCATCTTGTTAGGATGCCAAGGTCTCTATGCTCCTGATGTGTGCTTGCTTGTGTGAGATCAAAGTTACTATAAGAAAAAACTGAGGTGGCTTCATGTGAAAGTACCAACCCATTGAGATAGTCTAGTCTAGCTCCAGAGGTGTAATTACCCTAATATTGCAGTTCCAGCAAATCTTCCCTTAGAGAACCTTGAAAACACTGCAAAACTTTGACCTTAATGTTTTAGCTCACCTCTTCTGTGTTCAAAGTGCAAGGACAAATGTGCCTCAAAGTTAGTAGTGGCTCAATGGAAAACTGAGCTGGACAATATGTTTCCATTAACTTTCTTGGTTTCATCTTAAAACAAATGTTTTCTCAATCAGAATTGAACTTCTTCCTTCACAGAAGTTTTGATTGAATTATGTCAGTTTTTCAAAGACAGTTTAAAGAACACACTTAAAATTTGTAAAGGAAAGTTGAGAAATCTCTTTTTGCTTGCATTTTAAAGATTTTTGTGGGGAATAAACCCAAGAGAAATAAACTCAACACAAACCATTTGAGCATTTCTTTATTTTTAGTGGAACGCATGTATACCAATTGATTAAATCGATCTATAAATTCAATTGAATCTCTGTTTGGTCTATATAAGATGTAAGGGGTGCAAGTATGAGAGACTCAACTTACTTTGGCTGTTAGATCACTAAAACCATGCTTTAATTAATAAAGCTGCTGAAAAATTAGAATGCCTGCAGAGAACATAGCTTTGGCCAAAACTGTAGCTAGCCAGATTCAGAAGACATATTTTGGGATGCTTTCCTTCAGAGGAAGGTACAATAAATGCTGTAACTGATGCAAAGAAATATATGATTGCAAAGAACTAGAAGCATGAAAACTTGTGTCCATCTGGCTAATTCCTTATAGTGGTCATTAAGGGAAAGAGGATGACAAGCAAAAGAGAGGGAGGAATTCTTGGTTCTTCCACACATGGCTGTCCACCTGCCAAGACAGAAACTACTCAGAAAAAAACAGTTTTGTATCTGTACTTTGTCTAGATCAAAGCTTTATCTATTTTAGTAAAAGATGTGTCTCTTAATTAATTCACTGACATGTTTCTCTAACCCGGATCAAACCTAAGCACTGTGTGAATAACCAGCCCTTCCTTTAGTTTTCTCTTTTGGATAGAGAAAGTCCTGATTTCTCAAACAGCAGAAAAGAGATTCTGCTAAAAATGCCATGGACCTATTAGTGTTTTCTAAAAGTTTGAAAAATATCTTTTTTGTTTTTCTTCTGCATGGGAAAAATCTGCAGTAAATATAGCACTTATTGAAAGGACACATGAGCACACTCATGGCAAGGTGTCAGTGCTCTTCTATGTCTCTTAGTTGTATAGAGAGGAAGAGTTGTAGAATGTAAAAATGCAGTAGCTTCAGTGAAAACAAATCTGATTCACTTCCTAAGCATCACCCCATGTCTCTTACTGGATGTATTGTGTTTTACCAGACCTGCTCTGACAGCATTTGATGTCATATGGATTTATGAGCATTGCTCTGTGAACTGCACTGTATAGTGACATCACAGGTTCAGAGGACATTGTTGCTATGTTGCTTAGTTATTTCTGTCCCTCTGCTCTGTGCTGGCCTTCAGTAACATTTGTTTAACAGAGTTTTTGTTGAGAGCCAGCTTCTCAGGCCCTGGCTGTGTCGGATTGAGAGCTGAGAGCAGAATCCTGTTAACCCCATGAAGACTCAGACCTGGTAGTTTGAAAAGAACTAACCCTTTGAAAAAAGTGAAATCAGAAATTTCTTGTGCCTCTTTTGTGTCATCACAGCGTAGAAAAAAACCCCCCACATTAATATGAGCCTTTTGTTCACACATGAGTCCCTGCAATTCTTCCTGATGTATTTTTCCCTGATCCCTCGGAGTGCTGTTTGGATCATCCTGCCAACTCTGCAGGTGGTGAATCCTTCATCTTCCCCCCTTGTGGAGAAGTCTCAGATCATTGCCAATAGACTGAACAACAAAAATCAGTTACAGAAAACAATTAAAATTGCCCAAGAAGGCCACTTGTGGAGGAGATAAAGGAAAAACAATGCTTATTGCAATCATATTATGGAGTAGAAAGAGCCTTTGTGATGTAAAGAAATGGCAGCATTAAGAAAATTTGCTGTACAATGAGGACATAAAGTTACAATGATGGTCAGTCAGACCAGTATGTACAAAAAGGATATTTTACAGTCCAGGGAACTGATAACCCTGCAACCATGGTCCTGAAGGATAAGGATAAGGACTGTGCATAGCTCTAGCAAAGATCCTGAAATTTTCTGAAGAGCAGGAGTGATCTCAGACAAGCACAATATAAGTGATCACATAAGGAGCTTCTTCTGAAGAGACAAAGTCTGAATCCTGGTGTATATTTTAAAAAACTTGACTTCCTTGCTACAGGGCTCTGCCCCAAAGAGCTCTTTTTATAGCTAATGTTGACTAAGGAATGAAGCTGTGTCTATCTCCAAGAAGTGTAAAGGAGTGAGTAATGATGGAGCAAAATAGCGAGTGTTGGATTGAGGGCTTTAAAAGAACAGTGTTAAAGGGCAGCATAGGAAAATACAGGCTGTGTACCAATAAAGAACTTCCTAATAGCAAGATCTGCTAGACAGGGGAATAATTTCCTAAGGGTGAGAGCAGAAACCCTGTTATTTCAATCATTTAAACAAAACTGGACAAAGCCCTGGAGAATATGTTGTAAGGAACAATCATATGCCGGCCCCTGGGAACGGATAACATGACAGGTCTTTTCCTAGCGGTTGCTATGATTCTCTTCAGACTGGGGACATGTTCTGGACATGATTTGTCCTGGGACTAGATGTGATGTGAGCCTCAGGTCAGTCCTCTGATTGATTCAGAGAACCAGAGAGCAGGAACGGGAGGAAAGGAGTGCAGGAATAGTCAAAAATAGAACATATGGGAAAATATTGACTTAGAAGTCAACTGTTAATTGCTGCCCAACTGGTAATCCAACACAGAGATGCTGTTGGTTTTGGGAAGAGTCAGGAAATGGTACACCAGAAACATCCTAAATCATTGCTATTTTCAGTGCTTGTCTTCTCGCAGAGCTGGAGAGAAAGAAAGTCACAGGGATGAGCAGAGGTAATGTTACGTCTGGACAAAATTAACTGGCAAGTGTTGGCATCCTTNTCTTCATCCTTGCAGTCAGATAGGTATTCCGTCACAGTCTTGTTTTACAAGGAGATAGAGATATCTTATTCGTGAAGTTCTCTCCCATGCCTCTTCATCTCTCACTCCTCCTTGCAGGACCTCCAGCTCCTGTTTCTTTCCTATAACTGGCCAGAGAGAGCTGAGCACATTGCAGCTGAGCCTGCACTATGTGTGTGTTGATTTTTAGGCCCTTTTATGTGTATTCACAAATTGTCCAGATGGCAGGCCCAGCAGAACAGATCACTATCAAGTTCACATTACAGCTTCTTCTAAGTGGTGGAAATTGGTGAGCAGCTTCAAAGCTATTGTGGAGGAAAGACAGATGGGCAGAGATATAGACATAGATGGCTCATCCTTATCAAGAAATGAAGAAAAACCCCAGAACTAATTAGAAAGAGAAAACTTTTTTATGCTTTGGTTTTAACTTATAAACCTATTCCTTAGTGCCATAACCCAGTGGGTATCTGAAAGGGTCAAACATGGTTTTTTCATATGCGGAAGCAATAGGTCAGAAGGCATCACAGGTCCTGATATAAAGTAAAGCAGTAAGTGCAATTTCCAAGGTGACAAGACCTTGCTTCTGCTGAACCAGGAGGTGAGGCTGTCCTGACCTTGCTGAGGGATTTAGGATTGGAGGTTGTACCCTGGGGATAGCATATCCATTTCCCCCTCCCATGATGTCCCTATCTTCACAAAAGTGGTGTTATTTTTCCATATTGCTGTGTGTTCCATTAAGAAGCCATGTGCCATGCCATCCTGACGTTAGAGACTATGTATTGAGAAAGGTGAGGATGTCTGAGAATGGAAAAGGGTGTGCAAAACTAAGAGAGATTGTTCAGCTCATGTGCTGTGAAATCAACTTACAAAGGAATGAAAGAAAAAGGAGATTCTGGAGATGTTTGAGGAGAAAAGCAGCAGACAAGCTCCCAGACATGTGGGAGAGAAAGGGGTCAGCAGTCAGCAGTGGTAATGTGCCAGGAGACTGGTAGAGTTACATAGCAACTTTCATCCAGGTAACAGCAGCATCCATGATGCTTTCCTTACAGGTGAAAACCTTTGTCCTGGTAAATAAGTTACTACCAGTTAGTTAGATGAAGCATTTCTCTGATCCCTGCTGAAACCGCTTACCTCTGCACCACAAATGCCATGTTATTTCTTCTCCCGGAAGGACAAGCAGCAAATCCAGCAGAGAGATAGTTGGATCTTCGTGGCAGTTTCTCTGACGTAGACGAACCTCTCAAGTGAAGTGTGTGACATCAGGAAGATGTTTTAATCTAAATTATGCTTGCCCATCTAAATAACAGGTGCCATTTTCCTCTCTTCATTATCTTCCATCCAAGTCTGCTCCCAGCATGAGTAAGAAGGGTTTGAGTCACAGAGATCGAGAAGTTAATTTCTTTCCAGAGACTGTTGTCGGAGACAACAGGGCCTAACTGTCCATCACGGGGATGAATGATACATAAATGAATGAGGGGAGAAACCTCCTCCTAAGAGAAACAGAGCATCCTTTATGAATAACGCAAAGCGCTGCTTTGAGATTCAAGACATCAAAGACCTGTTGTACATTGAATGTATGTGAATGACGCTTAGCTGCTCTGCAGCTACACACTGGCCTTACCACTGCCACATTTAATTTTTTTTTTTGCAAGGGCTATATATTTGGCCTGGTACCAGTGCACATTTAGAAGCAAACCTCTCTCAATCCCTGACGGAACTCAGTGTAGAAAAACACTCAGAAAACACATGCAGCCTACACTTATGTTGCTAAGTAGGGCAGGACCTGTGTTTTCTAAGACACAGGGGTCAACAGAGATGTCATANAAGGGCTATATATTTGGCCTGGTACCAGTGCACATTTAGAAGCAAACCTCTCTCAATCCCTGACGGAACTCAGTGTAGAAAAACACTCAGAAAACACATGCAGCCTACACTTATGTTGCTAAGTAGGGCAGGACCTGTGTTTTCTAAGACACAGGGGTCAACAGAGATGTCATAGAGAATGCCAGTAACAGCTGAACCCAGTGTGGTGCTTAGTTGCAGTGGCCAATGTTAACCAGGAAGAACTCAAGGTTTTGGTGCATCAGGGGTGATACGATATAGTTGCCATCACAGATACATGGTGGGATGACGCGCACAATTGGAGTGCCACACTGGCAGGCTACACACTCTTCAGAAGAGATAGGAGAGGATGAAGAATCAAGGATCAAGTCGAGAGCCTGTGGGTCAAGGTAAGAGGGGTACCCAATAAAACTGAAAATCTGCTCGGACTATGTTACAGACTGCCAGATCAGGAGGAAGAGGCAGACCTATTGCTCTTCAAGCAACTAG
>WEKX01002030.1:230988-268811 GCA_013390025.1 Pitta sordida
ACTGTTCAAAATCTTTATTGATGATATGGATGAGGGAATTGAGTCCATCATTAGCAAGTTTGCGGATGATACCAAGTTGGGGGCAAATTTGAACTGCCAGAGGGCAGAAGGGCCCTTCAGAGGGACCTTGACAAGCTAGAGAAATGAGCAGACTCAAATAATATGAGATTTAACAAGTCTAAGTGCCAGGTTCTTCACTTTGGACATAACAACCCCATGCATCACTATTGGCTGGGGAATGAGTTGGTATTCATGGCATCAGTGTTGTGGATTCAATCCCTGTATGGACAGAGATTCACTTAGGAGTTGGACTTGATGATCCTTGTGGGTCCCTTCCACCTCAGAATATTCTGTCATTCTGTGATTCCTATCTCATGGGATATATAATTACAAGTCTGTAACAAATCTTAGAAATTCAACTGTTAGATAGTGTGTAAGCACATAATATTAATATTTTATAATCTCTCTAAACTCTCTCTGGGGATATCTTTAAAGAGAGTGATATAGTAATATCAAAAGAAATATTTTTTCACCCCAATCATTTTTTTTTCACCAAAATGAAAGTTGTTTCCACCAACTGCTATCTCTGCAACCATCTGGAAAATCACATTTTCTGAAGCTTTCCTTCTCTTTATCATCTGTAACTAAAGTTACAAAATGGAAAGATGTCCCTGGTTTAATTAACACCCCTGTAGTTCAAAAGATGATCTTAGTAAAGAGAGGCAATTATAGCCTTTATTGAGGGACAGTCAGGTAGAACTAACCCAGCATCAGTCTATTGAAGACACTTCCCTTTCCAGATAGTTTGGAACTACTTTTCATGATGAACAGACTACCTAACTCAATACAATGGGTAAATCTCTTTCTTTTGTAACCTGAAAAAGAACCTCCAATTTAGAGTTATGTGCTTCTTTTGTAAACTAGTTTTTATATCCCATCCGTTAACAACTAGAAGCTGAGCTAAGGAAATACCTGTTGATTTTTGGAGGGAATTCTTGTCTGGTTTTTATAATTTTATTTTCTTTGTTCACTATTGCTTTATATTTTGAAGGTTATGGTGCTCATATTATAGTTTTAGTAAAAGTGCAAACTCTCTGATGCACCCACATCCTCAAGGGTAAGAAGAGTTCTGCTTCCCACACTCAAAAAATTATATGGAAGAGCTACAACGTCCAGAGAAGGACAATGAAATGATCAAGGGAATGTGACTTCTGTTATGTGAGTTTAAAAGCTTGTGGCTACAGTTCAGACAAAAACTGTGAGCAGAGTTAAAGCTGGGTTTAGCTGAAGCCATGAAGGTATTAGATAAGGAGGATATAGAACTTCAGTACTGGAGCCAAGGGGCACTGTCTGAAACTTATGCTTGAAATGATGAAGCACCTTTTTACATAGCAGATAGTAAACTTCTGAAATTTGTTGCTGTAGGAGATTGAGGAGGTGTACAATGTCAACAGTTGCACAAAAATATTAGAAAAATATAGCAGATGTATTATATTAGATATATTAATATTGAACTGAGTCCAAGATTTCAGTTGTAATGATGGTAGAGAAATAGTTGTCTCCTGAAAACAGCAACTCATTGACCTGTTTTAGACACCTCTGCATACATGAGAGGAACTGCCTCCATGAATTATATTTCTACTCCCTAACTTTAAAGGGTGTCTAGACAGTGGTATCACATTGTCAGTGCACAAGATGGCCAGGTGGGTTCCTGTCATCTCATTTTGGAGATTTTGGTACTGTCCCTTAAAATCTCACGTATAAGAAATGTAGGTTTGTTTGTTTTTTGGTTTTTTTTTTCAGAATATTATGAGTTGGNAGCCATCTCATTTTGGAGACTTTGGTACTGTCCCTTAAAATCTCATGTGTAAGAAATGTAGATTTTTAAAGCAGTGTAATGTGAAAAAGTAAAATTATAATTTTAAAATAGCCTACCACTTATGGTTTGTTTTAAAATAAAGGCTCAGCCATGATTTTACCATCAGCAAACTATGCTGTGAAATGGGGTACATCCTCTTTCCTGAATTAGTTTAACATCCTGATGAAATTACCATCACAATACTAAGTGTCAAAGGTGTAAAACTATGGAGCAAGCTGATAAGTTGTCTATTCTTCAGTATTGAAAGACAGAAAAAGCATTAAATCCCTAAATTCCTCTGGTGTTCCAGCAATGACTTCTTTAAGGTATCTAGGGGAAGGGCTTATTCAGGATGGAAGAGTTTGAAAAGGAATTTCTTTGGCTGATGAGTCTGTGGGTGTTGTTAACTTCATGCAATCAGCAGACACAGAATTTGGATGCCATGGTTTTGGGACAGGGCAACACTAACTACTCTCAAAAACACCACGGGAAAGGCCATCTATTTCCCAAGTTTCCACTATTGTATGTGATACAGGATGTATATGAAATTTCTTCAGTGAATTAATGTGATATAATGTTTAGGAGACTGAACATTGTTGAGATAGGATGAACTGCCCTTTTTTCATCTTCCCAACTCCTGTGTGAACAATTTTCTTCTTCTATGTCTTATTTACTTCAGACACAGGATGTGAGTGAAGCGATGTCAGAAAATCGTGTGACTGCAGTGTTCCTATAGCTTTGGATCTGACTGTGGATCAGAGACTCTCTGACTCATGTGGCTTGAATGAAGGGGAAACTGTGACTACCACCTGCCTTACTGACTGTCCTGTCTTCATTCCCCCTCCCAGGTTATGGACATGCTGCCCCAGGGACCGACGCAGGGAAGGCCTTTTGCATGTTCTACGCAGTCCTGGGGATCCCACTGACACTCGTCATGTTCCAGAGCTTGGGCGAGCGCATGAACACCTTCGTCAAGTACCTCTTGAAACGCATCAAAAAGTGCTGTGGGATGAGGAGCACTGAGGTCTCCATGGAAAACATGGTCACTGTGGGTTTCTTCTCCTGCATGGGGACACTCTGCATTGGAGCAGCAGCCTTTTCCCAGTATGAAGAATGGAGCTTTTTCCATGCTTACTATTATTGCTTTATAACATTGACTACGATAGGGTTTGGAGACTATGTGGCCCTGCAGACCAAAGGGGCCCTTCAAAAGAAGCCTCTCTATGTGGCTTTTAGCTTTATGTACATTCTAGTGGGGTTGACAGTCATTGGGGCATTTCTAAATCTGGTCGTTCTCAGGTTCTTAACCATGAACAGTGAGGATGAGAGGCGGGATGCTGAGGAACGGGCGTCCCTAGCAGGGAACCGCAACAGCATGATTATCCACATCCAAGAGGACTCCCAGCATGGTCGGCCACGGTACAAGGCCGAAGTAACAGACCTGCAGTCAGTTTGTTCCTGCATGTGTTACAGGTCCCATGAGTACACCAGCCGGGTGGTGTCCCACCAAAATTCATTCAGCTCGAAGCTGAATCCCCAGTACTTTCACTCCATCTCTTACAAGATAGAGGAGATCTCGCCAAGCACATTAAAAAACAGCCTTTTCCCGTCTCCTGTCAGCTCCATCTCACCTGGGTTGCACAGCTTTACAGATAACCACAGGCTGATGAAACGGCGAAAGTCCATTTAAAGGGATTTGTCTTCTTTTGCTTTCCTTGTTTTCCCCAGTTATTCTCTGTTGTTTCGGGTTTTTTCTTCCTTCAGTGAGACGGAGCGAGGCCAAAGGGAGTAGAGCAAGCCAGTCCTCCTCTGAGACTCAGCTCTTGAGCATGAAGCATGGATTATTACTGTTCCAGCAAAGTATGCCTTACATTATCCCCTCGGTGGATGTCAGAGGATTCAAGGTGACGTGAAGTGGGTACCAAATCCAAAGTTGCACACACAGCTGGGAGCCTTCATGTGCCACTGGCACTCCTGACCTAACAAACTTTTTTCCTCACGAGCAGGTTGCAGGGTGTGTGTGTGCTTGTGTGTGTGTCGGGTGTGTGAGCGTGCGTGTGCGTGTGCAATTCCACAACTAGTGCCATGTGACAAACAATTAAAGCATCAGGTATTTTTTTTTTGCCCTTGAAGCAATTGTGTTCCAGTCTGCTTTTTAGATTGCTTCCAAAAGGAACGGGGAGGGTGGGAGGGGAGCCAATTTATTTTGTTTTTTGCCAAGACAAGCATGCGCCATAAGCAGTCAATATACCAGGTGTATCATGATAAATTTTTTAATGCTAGATTTTAGATTGTATTAACATTAAAAAAAAAAAGGCAGGAAAAGATGGATCATTTTAGCTTGCCAGTTCAAAATTTAAAAAAAAAAAAATAAAGCATGCACTTTGTAAAACTGGTATGCATAATAAAAACACGAGAAAAACTAGCAATGGAATTATAATCAAAAGCAAATAATCCTATTGATTTAACTATATTTAATTTTATAATTTTAAACTGTTCCAACAATTTGCAAGTGGAATTTGTAAGGTAAATTGGGAGAATTGTTGGAACAAAAGAGTGTATGTTATTTTAATTTATTATTATTATTATTATTATTATTATTACTACTATTATTTTTGTGCAGCAACTGCCTGCATTAATAGGATTATATTTTTCGGAATGCCTGGTTAAGATGGGTATAAATAGGAGGATGTATATTTTTTCTTATATGATAGTGACAAGGCATTCCGTATTTTACCTAAAAAATAAAGATGATTGTCTCTAAATGCTTTTGATTTGTAAATAATGGAAAGCCTTTGTTGGTCTCAGGAAGTATTCAAGGGACAGTATCTTGTGTTTGGCTCACTGGGAACTCGTGAGATTAGATGTGATATTGCTTTTTTTGCTAGGCAAAGGCAAAATGCATTTTGCAGTAATGGGCAAAAATAGCTTTACTCCAGTGTTGAAGGGTAACAGTGGGAATGGTTGCATTGGCAAGCTAGGGTGGAGGATGCTAAGACCATGTTGTAGAGTTGTTCCTTGGATATTGTCCATCTCTCAGTTGTTCATCTGGACCAAACAGATTTTACAGAACTGAATTAGAGGCCTAATCCAGCTCCCTTTAAAAACAATAAGAATTTGCAATGATTACTTGGGGTTTAGTGCTTTTAGAGGTTTATCTTTGATTTTACAAGGGTAGGACTGGGAGTTTCATAAGCCTGCACCTTGTCTCTTATTTAATTATTTTTATACTGCTTTCTGTGTTGATTTGCCATACAAGACCCACCTCTTTTGGGCACTAATCACCTTCTGCTGATTCTACCATTTTGTGCTCTCAGTGTAAAAGCAATAATCCTTTTTTTACCCTTAACACTAGATGGTGTGTGCACAGCTCTGAACTATGTGTGCTGATGGATGTCGACATCCTTTCAAAGAAGTATCCATAAATTAATAGGCAAATAAGACAATGTCGTTCTTCCTCTGTTATCTTCTCCTTGGCTTTAAATTACAGTGATCCCCTGCATATCTGCGGATTCAATTAATCGCAGTTGAATTTTCAGTGAGTTGTGAGACCGCACACATGTGCAGAATGTCCCGGACGCTGGATTTCACAGCCAGGAAGCACTAAAGGGCGCTTCCTCTGCTTTAATGAGATGCTACAGTGCGAGCCACACTCCCAGGACTGCCCGTCCAGACCTTATTAGTGGAGGGTGCATGGCTACAGGCGGAGAGTAGTTGAATATTCATGGGTTCAGTATCTCCATGGATTTCATAACTCGCAGGACCTGCCCAGACCTGATCCCCAGCGAATTCCGGGGGAACACTGTATTAGCTATCAAATAAGTTCATATTCTCCACGTCTGCCTTTCAACAAGTAAATGAAAAGCAAGTTAATTTAACTCCTCTTTGCAGCTTCTTTTGGGCTTGGAAATTGCTGTGGCATGAAATCCTCCATTAAAATTAGTGAAGAGATAACTTAGGATTCTTAATGAGGATGGATGAGGATGGACTTTTTCAGAGTAATGTGTGGCATGCTGGATGCATTACGGTTGTCCTGCCAGTATCATGTCCTAAGACAAACGCTGATGGCAGAAGGATTGAAGCAAACATAACTAAAAAAGCATTTTTGGGATGTGTTAAACCACCTCAGTGTTTGCCACCTAGAAGCTGGTTCCTGTGAGAGTAGCCCATAGGGTTGACAGTGCTCTCCAAATTCACTTTCACAGGTTCACAGGTTATTCTGAGTTGGAAGGGACCCACAGGATCATCTATTTTCTTCATCTCTGTGTCATCCCAGAATTGCAAATAAATGTAGGCCTCTTTTGCTGCTATGGAGATAAGAAAAAATATGCCTGGAATTGTCACATCTATATCATGTGTGGAGTGGAATTCTGCCTGCTCGGCAAAGGAGAATTTTTGTAACAGGACTTTTTAGGAAAAAACCAGTTATATCTTATAAGACATTGGTTAACTTTTCTTCTCTGTTCCTTAAAGAAGAAATTACTATTTCTGCTGCGTATAAAAGTGGTCTTCAAATGTCCTGTAAATCACATTGAACTGGAGAAGTTCAAAACTTTACATACGCTATTTGATTTGCTACTAAATTTTCCCTCTGAAACCATAAATTAAGAGTAAATTTTAATACATTGGGTATTTAACCAGGGTAGAAACTTACCTCAGCATGTTATGGGTTATCTGCCACTCATAGTCCTTGCATTAAAACTCAGTGGCTTTATAATAGTTCCACTTTAGATTAGTTGAAGTTTATAGATGTAGTTGAAGAAAACTATGTATGTTGATACAAAGAAGCCGGAGTAGATGTCCATAGCCATACTTTTAAGTTTAAAAGCTATAATGAGTGGGAAAGTGGGAAAATGTTGTGCTTGAATGTATCTCCATTCCTTGGGATTTTCAAGAGTTTGGGTTTTTTTTGTTTTTGTTTTCTGCCCACAGTTCTGTTCAATATATGTTTTTGTTACACATGGGATTTTGAAGTGACGAGGAAACTCTTTCCTTTGCAAGGACTTTGCTTTGTGAGCAGCCAGAACCACAAGAACTCTCATGTGTAGACTCCAGTACACTAGGCAAAATATGCCACTCTCCTCAGTCTTTCTTGTGATTCTTGAGTGATATGTGAATAATGACTTGGGTTGACTGGTACTGGCACAGACAGTACCATGAAAGAGCAGGTATTGTCCCTGTTTAATCCCAGCTTTTCAATTAGGCATGAAAAGCCAGTCAGTGAAAGGTGAGCTGACTTTTGTCAATTCCATTTCTGGCTTCTTACTGCCCTATATGAATACCAGTTTTTTTCCCACAACATTGCTTTTCACAGAATATATTCTCTGGTACATAATTGGTTTTATTCCACTTAAGACATTATTTCTTTTAGAACAATTTCTCTTGCTTACTACTTGCACTCTTTAAATTCAGCTGGAAGCAGGTAGTAGTGGTGCTGCTTATGACTAGACATCCTAATGTCTGCTATCACTTTGTGATGCACTTTCATTCCCCAGAGTCTCATTTCCCCTACCCTTCCCTATTATTAAGCATTAGAAATAATAATAATAAATCAGATTAGTCTATTTATGTCACACTAATGTGCTCTTCATCAAAACAACACAAATTTAGCTCCCTGCTGTCGATTTTGATTATGTAACAACCCTATTATCGTATCATATTTCATATTATCATCAAAGGGAAAAATCAGTTTGATCAGTGATGCACCAAAATAGCTTTGACTGAGCATGCTGTGATATGGAAACGAAAGAGGAAACTTAATATAACAATGTAGGCACAAGTCTCTACTTGGTCTTCATTACTGTGTAAGGAAGATCCTGACTGATCTGTCACTGCTTTGCCAGAACTTTGTACATGTATCTGGCTTACAGGGATGACTGTAATGGGACAGTTCTAGAATGTGTGTTTGGATGTTACTTCGAGTCCAAAATAGCTTCTTGGTTGTAATGAACGGAGGAGAGAAGAGGTACAGTGACCTTCAGCGATGGCCTTCTACTTGAACTCCTCTGTAATAGCTCATTAGAACAAAACAGACATTATTAAAAAAAAATAAAAAAGGAGATAAGTGACCAAGTTAATCTACTGTATTGTATATTTTCTCATTAGTTTCTTAGTGCTTCGATCAATGAAATGCCAGGGCAGTAATCAAGATTATTGTGAATCAGACCTAAGCAAGTTAATTCCTTGTTTTCTCTGACATATTTGAAAGTTTTTGCTACAGAAAAAAAGAGCTTGATTTGTTGCTAAAAGCTTAAAAAAAGAGCAGTCAGTGGAACCAATGTGGAAAATGAAAATGCTCCAGAACTATTTGGTGTGTACAGATCAGAGGGCAGGGGCTTGAGTGGAAGTATCTTTCAGCTGAAGTTTATGTCCTCATTTAGCTTTATGTAACATTCCTGTTAATATTAGTATCTAATTAAGACTGTCATTTAAAATCTTTATGAGGAAGCTGGATGAGAGAGATGTGTTGCACTGGGTCCATTACACTAATGTTATGGAATTTTTCATGCATATTTCAGCAAGACACTATTACTGACTGGAATGTTGCACAAATTACAATGAGAATCACAGCACTGCTACTTCCATCACTAGAGAAATGTAACGCTGACAGAACTGAAAAAGGAAATATTGCCTTTCTGACCAGCCCGCCTGTCATCTAACTTTGATATAAACCTTTATTTTGGGAAGTTAAGCAAGTTAAAGCATATGAAAAGGATTAGCCATCATAACAATACACCAAAATTGAAACAAATGGAATAACCATATTAGACACAGATAAATGTATTACAAATGGCAGGTACCCTGGGCCTCTTACGCTAGATAGTCTGAACTCAGAAGCTGAATTAAAGCCATGAAAAACTGTTGGAGCCCTTTGCCAGTACTCAGTTTTCAGATGTTTATGATGCATATAGTGACTATGGTCAAGGAAACTTCCACACCAAAAAAGGTAATGAAAAGCAATAAGAAAGTTGGGAAAAAAAGAAATTGATCTCAAGAGCAGGAATAGTTTGTTACTTCCAGTTGAAACCACTGTGAGGTGATACTGAAGAACTGTTATGCATATCTGTGTAGAATCAGTTTGGGAGACTGACTGTCCTCTGCTCAGTCAAGGCCTATACCACAATGTTCCACTGACTGCTGCTGATAAGGAGATTAATGGACTTCCTGATTCTCCAGTTAGGTTTTTGCTGCTGTCTTCGTTGAAACCAAGATTTTATTCAGCCAGCCTCTCCTTAGCAGTGTTGGTCTATGTGATATATTATTTTAGTGATGCCTTTTCCTCCTCCTGGTGCTCTCAAGTGCAAGAGCCCAGGAGGACATAAACAAACTTTTTCCTTATTTAAAATCTTGAGTGGCAGGGCCTTCCTCTGAAGCCAGTTGATTTGGGTGCATTGCAGTGAGCCACAGAATCAGTCACAGAATCAGTCACAGAATCACAGAATCAGTAAGGTTGGAAAAGACCATAGAGGTCATCAAGTCCAACCTATCACCTATTACCTAACCTAGCCACACCTGTTACCTAACCTGTTGCCGTCCTGCTACCAACACACCATCCTACCTGTAACACACTACCCTAATATCTAGGTCATGCCACCACGTACATCATCCAACCTTTTCTTAAATACCTCTAGGGACAGTGACTCCACCACCTCCTTAGGCAGCCCATTCCAGTGAGAGATCACCCTCTCTGTGAAAAAGTTCCTTCTAATGTCCAGTCTAAATCTCCCCTGACACAGTTTAAGACTGTGTCCTCTAGTTCCATCTCTTGTAGCCAGAGAGAAGAGACCGACCCCCACCTGTCTACACCTCCCTTTCAGGTAGTTGTAGAGAGCGATAAGGTCTCCACTCTGCCTCCTCTTCTCCACACTGAACAGCCCCAGCTCTCAATCGCTCCTCATAGGGCTTGTGTTCCAGCCCCTTCACCATCCTCGTCGCCCTTCTCTGGACGTGCTCAAGGATCTCAACATCCCTCTTAAACTGAGGAGTCCAGAACTGGACACAGTATTCAAGATGTGGTCTAACCAGTGCCGAGTACAGGGGGAGAATAACTTCCCGAGTCCTACTGACAACACTATTCCTGAGGCAGGCCAGGATACCATTGGCTTTTCTGGCCACCTGGGCACACTGCTGACTTATGTTAAGTTTTCTATCTACCAACACTCCCAGATCCCTTTCCACCTGATCATCCTGCAGCCACTCTGTCCCCGGCCTATAGTTCTGCATGGGGTTATTGTAACCGAAGTGTAGGACCCGACACTTAGTCTGGTTGAACCCCATGCCATTGGATTCAGCCCATTAAAAAAAAAAATAAAACCAACACCAAAAAACCCCCCACAAAAGTCAGGAAACCTCTATTTCCTTACAAAAGAGTAAAAACTAGCCCCGGGGGTCACATGCTGCCCCTGGGCTGGGGATGGCTTTGCAGCAGGTCTGGATCAGGGGTCTGAACCCCCCAAGTGGCACTGGCAGAGCTTCCCCAGCATGTCCTGACTGTCCTGAGGGTGTCACTGAGGGTCTCACCAGGGCTCAGGCACAGCTCCGGGGAAGCCCGTCTGCTCCCAGGAGGTGCTGGCTGGGATCATCCACGAACTGGGGGCCAGGGCCAGGCGTGGTGTGCAGGATCTACTGAACAGGCCCTGGCACCAGCTCAGTGACCACGGTGCTCAGCAGCTCCTGTGGTGGAGTCCTGATGTGTACCCTTTTACTGAAAATGAAATATGAGCTTTTGTCTCTTTTCTATTAGATACTATGTCACTGTGTCCAGCTACTGCTCACCATGAACAGTCTTTCCTAACCCTAATGGAGAGCACCTAAGCCCAACAATCAGCCTGTATAATTCATGCAGCTGTATTTCGTGTTATGAAATCCAGTCATTGAAAGCTGCCCGCTAATTTTAGGCCGGAAATACTATCCCTGGAGCCTTCAGCCTTCATTCATCTCTTCTTCTGTGGTTATTGTAATTAATAAATATCCCAAAGCCCTCCTTCACCTTGCTCTCTGACAGTGTAAGGAGTGCTGCCATGCATTAACACTCAAAAAAGACAGGGAAAAAAGGGGGTGGAGGGGGAAAGATTAATGCTGCAATTTTATTGGTAATTCATATTCACAGTTCCAAGCTGTGTTGTTTTTCACTTCACTGAGAAATGCACAGCAAACAACAGGATGATAACATTTATCATAGCTGGTGAATTTACAAGTGGAGCTGGCAAATATAATAATTGAAACTATGCTCCATAATGCATCTTCCTCATGCATGAGTTCTGATGCCACTAGTCTGGCTTTGATTCATTGTTTATCTGGTCTGTGGAACAGCTTGCAGTAATTGCTGTATCCAGAGTGCTATACTTGAGGCTAGAAGAAAGATCCATTTCACAGACAGCCACCCTCTGGCATTCTCCATATTCCCTCCCCCCTTGACTACCCAGACATTAAATGCTTGCCATTTCATGGATGTATGTTCAGACCCAAGATCACCACATTCGGTACTCTCCCCCATCATCTATTAGCGAAAAGCATTATGCTACAGAGCTACACCCTGGGGAAGGAAATGTTCCACTCTAATTACTATTGACAAAAGAAATCTACAGATTGATTAAAAACAATATGTGGGGAATTAAATAGGAAATGCAACATGCATAAACGTGCTTGAGTAAGATCCACTTCTTCCCTCGCTTAAGTGCAATCCATTAGCCTGCGAGGAGAACTTTGGAGTGTGTTTGTTTGGAAGAAGGCCATCAGGAGAATGGCCAGGTGGTTTGGCTCATTGTAGATCAGTGATGAAGTCTGTGGTGTGGTTTCAGATTAAGGAAGAGCCATGGTTGCCTGGGTTTAGTCTATTTTCTAATCAACTGCCAGCCGTCTCTCGAGCAGGAGTGGCAGGAGGTGTGGGAAGGATGGACCATGGCTGGTTTATGGTAAATTGTTGTTGTTGAGACCACCTTATCCTTGGTGTCAAGGAGAAAGTAGGAAAAATTGTGTCTTCTAGAGCATCTTCTGTACTTCCTATTCCATGGAAGAGATCAGTTACATCAACTGTTGCTTGCAGCCAATCTGAAAACCTGAATTGTGGTATCCTTGCCCATCTTCAGGAGGATCTCCCGAGACCCATAGGCATGGGTGGGAAATGCTGAGTTTCCCCAGATGGTTCAGGAGGTCACAATATAGCAAAGAAATGTCTTCATATTGACTATGTTTGGACAGTTTCTACATGTCAAAATATCACCAAAATTGACCTTTAGAGAAATAACATTAATTCATTATTGCTGGCTCTCCCTACAAAGTGGGTGTGCAGCTCCTTAATCATAATTGTCGTTCAGAGAATCATTAATCTGATAACAGTATTTAATTAGATTATCTGAAGTAGACTGTGTAAGTGATTTTGGCCTCCCAGAGTCTATGCTTGGAACTCTACAAAATGATTTTCAATAGGCCTATTTGGTAATATCACTGTTGACGTGGGGATCATTCCACAGCTGTCCTATTAACAAGCATCCTCTTGGCATGTTGTCTGGAGCTGGTGTTGGGAGTATTTGGGGAAAGGATTTTAGCTGAGATCCAATATATGCAGTGAGGCTGTTGATCCCCGCTGAGCTAAAAAGGCTCTTGAATGGGTTTTTTTTAAGATAGGCTTTGGACCTGATTTTGTCTTATATTTAGAGGAAAGAACCAGTGTTGTGTCTTAGAAAGAGAGGCTGATGCAGAGGGATGAGCAAGGGGCTGTATTTCAGGGTGGAGCATGGTTCTAGTACCCATTTGGTGCAATAGTTGGAGTATCTCAGATGTGCTGTCTGGAACAGATTATGATTCTAGGAGGAGCACCTGGGGAGTGGGGAAGATATATATGAGTTTCTGTGTCACAAGCCAGATTGATGAGGATGCTGATGCTATGGTATATCCTCCTCCCAAAGGCTTTCTGCGCAAGGTTAAAAAAAGCAGAGGAAAAGACTGAATTTGTTCCTGGCCTGGAGCTGGTGATGATGGAGGGCAGGGCTCTCCAACACCATAGAGATCTAACTTGCACAGTGGGCAAGAGCTCAAGGCAATGTTCTTCTTATGAACCAAGAAATGGAACTCAGGTGACAGCACCTGCAGATTGATCTTTAGCTGTTTCTTCTGTTTTCTTTGAGATATCTACCACATTTATCTGACCTCTCTGATTCAGAGCTCTTCTTCTCCTCAGAACCTCTTCTGAATGGTGATGTGGTTGATTTAAAGTTTCTTGTTCAGCATGCAGCAGAGGGTACATCTCATTGTCTTCATTGTGACAGTCATAACCTGGGAGCCAGGTTACAGCTCTTCATCATGGTTGAGGCTACCAAAATCTTGCGATATTCTTCTGGTTTCTCTTGCAGTGGCTGTTTTGCTGAAAGATTGGCCAAGTGGAGTAAAAGATATATATGTGAGATCCCTTTAGCAGCAGCTGGCTTTATTGAGTAATTACTTGGGTACCATTCTTAGCACTGCTCTTTTGGACTTGAATAAATTTAGTTATTCCACCCAAAGTTAGTTTGAGTCTAAGTATTGTTGGGTTGACCTTGTCTGAAATAAAGGCTAATATATGCTTCAGAAAGAGTCCTGTCTACTGCTAACATTTTGACAACTAAGAAATAAGCAGAAATTATGAGGCAATGGATCATTCTTTATAATTCAAACCTAATCTGTCTTTCTCTTACAGAATGCAAATTTCCTAAAATATTCTGTACAACCAATAATCCATCTGTTCTTTTTTTTTTTTTTTTTGGCAAGGTCAGGAGTGAACTGTGGAAGAGAAAAAATATTTTAATTCTTCCTCTTCCCTTGACTTGTTAAGATTTGTGTGGGTGTTTATTGCCACTGAGGGGTATTGGCTAAAACTATTGATCCTGGTGATATGAAGGGAAAGGAAATGATTTGGAGCTGGATAGGCCAGTGGGGAATGGGAGGGGGGCTTAACAGTTGTTTCCAGTAGGCCAAAAGAATGTGGATACTGTCTCTTCAAGGTGCAATTTCTTACTTCAACAAACTGTTCATCTATGAGAAACAGGGATAAAAGTGTTCAATTTGGGAACCTAAGGAGTTTATGTGGAAATTCTTGGATTTCTTCCAAACACACATACATGTTGAAATTAAATTGTGAATCCTACTTCGGAGACTGAGCCTTCCTGCTCAGACAGAAGCGTGCGTGTATGTGTGTGTTTGTGAGTGTGTGTTGATGCTATGTCTCTTTTGGATCTCTTGACACTTTTTGGTGCATTTTTGTACTTCTTTGAATGTGCATATGCGGATTTACCGATGGTGTATTGACGGCATTCTAAAGGCCCTCAACAGCCTGAAATAGAGCAAAACTCTCTAAATTTCTACTCTGGTTGATACATTTTCTGTGCAGCACACAGAACATTGGTCACCTAGAAAGAGGAGCTGCTTGGCTGTGGAGACTGCACTGGGAATTTACCTCCTGGAAGCTGTTTTCTCTGCTCATTTCAGACCTCTAACTTTAACATAGTTGTTGAGCTGGTCCTAGCAAAGGAGAAAGAGCAGGTCATAAGTATCAAGGCATGATTTGTTAAACCAGTGATAACTTGATTACAAAGAACCAAATTAAAGACTCTTTTGTGTTTTCATTTCTTTTTCTGGCCTTCTCCAATATGGGAGAAGATGCCTTCACATATGGCCTTAGAATGCCGTACTGGAGTCAGAATGCAACAACAGTCAAATGAAAATAAGATGTATTGCAGCTTACTTAAAGAATGAAAACTGTATCACACAAATGTTTACAAGTCCAAGTAGACAGCGAACCCCTGTACAATATGTAATTTATGCAAGGGATTGCATCTTTCTTTTGTAATGAATGCACTACGCAACCCTGTATATATTTTACAATGTCTTTACAGAGAAAAAAAAAACAGAATCATTTACTGTAGTGTTGTAAAATAATGCACTTTTCTAATTTTTTCATTAAAAATCCTATGGCACGTTTTCAAATGTATATTGTTTCTTTTATATTGAATGTGGAAATGTTAACTTCCTGTAAAATTGCACTACAGAAGTAAAATCCACTGATGGAACTTATTTTGTTAAAGCAAAGTCCCTTGACAACCAAGAGATGTTTATGATTATAAGATATGTATGTGTGTGCATATATGTGTATATAGTGTATATGTAATGTATATATATGTATATGCACACACAGACATATATCTAGTGATACATGTATATATAAAATGATATAGGTCCAGATTTATATATGATTGTATTAATATAATATCTATAGATTGATAGATATATATATAGATATGTATATATATTCATTCATACACACAAGAATCACAATGTACAAACCCAGAAAGGATTACTCATTAAATTTAAGGAGGTTGGGGGGGAGAAAATGTCATATACAGAAGATATTTTGCATTGCAATAAAAGCTTTTTTTGACAAAAGTACTTTCAGAGTGAAGTATGAACCTTCATCAAACTCCCAACCGTGCAGTTCCCAAATGACTGTAGTACAGAATAAGCAAAAGGAAGCTGCTTAGAGGAGGCGTAAGAGCATAGTCAGTGTGTGGTGGGCTGGAGTTTGCTACTGAGACTCCCCCCTAACTTAACATTGTGGAGCTGAAGGCAAGTTCTTAGGATACCAGTTTGAATAGCATGACTTCTCCAGATTGAGAAGATCTGTGTTTCACTCATAAAATCATTAATCTAATGCTTCCTAATAAAAGAGGGGAAGTGGGTCTCAGTACCAATTTAAGTTGGCAGATACTGCCTTGAGGCACAAGCGTGATTCTTTTGCTTTGGGCAACCTAAACTGTTGTTGCCATCCAGGTAAGTCACAAATGAAGGCAGGTACAGGACCTTGTTTTGACCCTACAATATGATTTCTACAAACTGCTACTCATGGAAGGATTCTAAAAGTTTCCAGAGTTAATATTTCACAGTTGAGAAACATCTTACTGATGGGAAGAATCCCCTCCTTTTTCCTGGTGATGCTGTGGCTAGCAACTGATCCCAGCTGCACAGTGACAGAGAGTGAGAGGTTTTATATTTCCTTCCAGCAGACTTGATGAAAGAAACGTGAACAGTTAGAATAGTTAACCTTTGGAATAAAATACTAACTGGTTGTGGCAAATCTGCCATGACATGCAGTGATAAAACACAGACTTTCTCTTTTCCTACAGGATGAAACCATTTTCTTAATCCAGAAAGTATTTAGTAGAGGTTACTGTTTTGTATTATCATATGATCATGGATTGGGTTGGGTTAGAAGACCATCTAATTCCAACCCCACTGCCACAGGTGGGGGTGTCACCCACTAACCAGGTTATTCAGGGCTCCATTCCGCCTAGCCTTGAACACTTCCAGGGATGGGGCATCCATAACTTCTCTGGGCAACCTGTGCCAGTGCCTCAGCACCAATTATAATGAGATGTATTATAGTGAGACGAGCTTGTCATTAGAGCCTTCATCTGTTCTTGCTGTGGATGAGTTGCACTTACAGATGAGTGAAGAGCCAAGATGTCCTGTGAGCTGGGACACAGTCAGTGTTCTAAACACCTTTATCTAGTCTCTGGCCTACATTAAAACAACAACAAAAAATGCTTGTGAAATCTTCCTTTTCTGATGGTGAAGACAGGAGTATTCACAGCACGGAACGGAGAAAAACAGCTTTAACAACAGAGAAAAAGGTACCCAAGCAATCTCACATGGATTTTCTGTGCTGAGAAGATAATATCTCTGATAGCAGTTAAGATCAACTATTTTCTTCTTTTTGGAGTGATATTCAATTTATCCGGGGTGCACAGAAAATTGTCGTTGAACCCCGTTTACTGCTTTTGAAGGCAAAAAACTCTTTTAGAGTAATTAATTAAGCAATCAATAACATAGACCAGAAGATGATGTTTTAAAGGGCTCCAGGTGGTACAGAAGAATTTGAATATGACCTTGTATGCTGAACTTTCCTCAACAACCACAGGAACATCAGACTTCAGGAGATGAGAGGAAAAAATGCAGGGAAAAATCTTCAAACTCATGTATAGGCCTATCTTTATAAATCTAAATCAAAGTCACAGATGCCTGGTTGTTCAGAGTTTGGCTGCTGCCAGGTGCCTGGATCCTGTCTCAGAGGAGGAAAAAATTAAGCATCCTGCAGCAAAATCCAAGAGTCTGCTCAGTACATATCAACTGCTTGGTTGACAGCAAACCAAACATTTCAGTCACTGAAAACAGGTTTTTGTCTGTAATAATGCTGTGACCAAATCTCTGCATCTTTCTCACCGAAGGCAATGTCTTCAGTTCAGTCTGTCCATTGTAAAAATCGTTACTTTTGAGAAGGGATAAATGAGGAAATTGTACTGGAAATGTACAAAATAATGAGCAGTACAGAAGAACTAATCAGCTCTTGCCTGTCATGCTCTCTCACTCTCTGAGGACAAAGAAATACCCAGCTTGACAGAAGCCAAAATATTTAGAACTGAGGAAAAAAAATATTTCTGTTACTAAAAAAACCCCGAAAAAGATAAATTTAGGAATAAAAAAATACATATTTCTAGATGCTTCAGAGCCAGGAAAAAACAGTTACATGATAAAAAGACAGAAAACAAAACTTCTGGAAGATCTGCAATCAGTGCATCTGTCCAAATCCAGCCACTGAAGGAGATATAAAGAACTAGTTGCTGCTGGGAGGTGATTCTGCCCCTCTACTCTGCTTTCATGAACGCCCATCTGGAGCACTGCATCCAGCTCAGGAGCCCCCAACATAAGAAGGACATGGACATGTTGAAGTGACTTCAGAGAGGGCCACAAAGGTGACCGCAGAGCTGGAGCACCTCCGCTCTAGAGACAGGCTAAGAATGTTGGTGGTGCTCAGCCTGAAGAAGAGAAGGCTCCAGAGAGACTTTAGAGAGTCTTCCAGTACCTGAAGGGGCCACAAGAGAGGTGGAGATGGACTTTTGGGGGACAAGGGGGGAAAGCCTTTAAACTGAAAGAAGTTTAATTAGATATTAGGAAGAAATTCTTTACTGTGAAAGTGATGAGGCACTGGAACAGGTCCCTCCAAAAAGCTGTGGACACCCCATCCCTGGAAGTGTTCAAGGCCAGGTTGGATGGACCTCTGAAGAGCTTTCTCTAGTGGAAGGTGTCCCTGCCCCTGCAGAGGGACTGGAATTGGATGATCTTTAAGGTCCTTTCAAAACCAGCCATTTTATGATTCTATGACTATGTTTAGACTATTCTTGGCTCCAGAATTTTACTGCTGGGCAATGCTGACTATCGAAGGAAAGGAAGAAAATGTCCCTACAGATTAAGACAATGAACTGTGACACTTAAATAGTGGCTATTGCTTGAAAACACTTGGTTTTAACATGTGGTGTGGATTCAGATGGCCTATCCTGACTTAGCTCTGTGGTTATTTCTTCCAGGTCTGACTGAGATGGGAGTGTATCACTTGGTTTCTAAGAGGATGGAAATGCTAGAGATAGAAACTAGTGACCACATTCTATATGGATGCTAACTGGAGGTTAATATTTCCCTTCTACCTTCTAGTCAAGAGAGAAAGTTAAAAAAAAACCTCTTTGATATCCACATTCCTCCTGCATACCTCATACACCAATGGTCTTGAGTCACAATGAATTTCACGCTGGAAGTTCAGGTCATATGAATGAACTTGGTATTTCAAAAGGGACCAAGCCACAGCTGTGACATCAAACCTAGGTTTGAATAAAAAGAGAACATATTGAAGGTCTTGATCCTTCTCTACACAGAGGCTGGCAGCTAATTTTTCCAGCCAGTAAGTACAGTTTACACTCTCCTCTAGTGTCTTGTGCTGCCCAGCGGATCATGAGCAACAGCTTTTGCCTTGTGCTTCAGTATTGTAGTGTCTGATAAGGGTTACATTTTGAATAGTAGGATGAAGAGGAAAACAGCAAGATGCTGACATCTGTGCAGTTTTAGGATAGACATTTGCTGTGTTATACACAGTCATGAGAGGAAAAAGGGCTATCTTGCAACCTGAGTGACTTTGATCTCCAATTATGAGTTATGCCTTGTGATGATATTCACAGTGAGTGAACACAGCTCTTACTGTGCTTTCCTATTTTATAAAATGTAAGAAATTCTGTGTATAAAAAGGGAACTGTTAAGACATGCAATTACCCTCCTTCCCTAACCTGCTGGGAATTTTTACCTGTTTCTGCCTTTGAAGATGTGAGTTGAAATAATTTTCCCAACTGGCAAAAGAAGGTAAGGAACATAGGTGAATCAAGAAGGCAACCTCTCTCCATTCTTCATTCATGTTGACATTTTGAAACAGTGTGCAGTAGAATGATTCCAGATTGTATTTCTATGTTTGCCTCCCCACATTGTGCTGGGGCTCTGGTTATCATAATAGGAACTCTGGACTTCACAATAAATCTGATATCAACTCACTGAATTTATATTACTATCAGCAAGAGGAATATTTGGACTAATGCATTAAATTAATCCATGTTTTAGTGCAAGGGCCTATGGGGTGGTATGAGACAAACTGTTGGGCAGTAGTGTAAAAGCCAACATCACTGTGATAGGACTTAGATGAATACAAATGTGGTGAAAAAGAAAGGAGAGGAAAAAGCAGAATAGAATCTGAATTATTTAACTAGTCAGATTTCATAAGAGTTTACCCCAATTTTTTCAGCATTGAACTAAACAGTTTAAGCTAAGCATAGCCTACACTGGGGTGATCTTGGCTGATTAGGATCAATCCAACAAACTAGGGCAAGTTTGTTGGATTAAGAACACCTTACTAGTTCTACCAGGGCTTTCTGCCTGGGCTGCTCACACTGAGCAAGTAAATCTCAGTACTGGTCATATTACTGACAGCCTGTTTCTCAATTCCTTGGCTCTGATTTCATGCTCATGATACACTTCTCTTCATAATGCTAATACAATTATTCTACTCTTTTTTCCTTCCAGAAATGTCTGCAGGAAAGTCTTTTTCCATTCATGTTGTAAATTTGCCTGTCCAGAAGTTGTGGTCATCAAGGAAGCACCCTCCTGAAACTATAAAACATGTAGATAGTGGATGTGGATGCTAATAGCTTCTGGCTCATTAGCACAAGAGCAAGTATCTGTGGGAGGTAATTGCTCTAAGGGTAATAATGTAGGAAAAAGCAAAAACATCGATGTCTCTGTGAAGGTTAATCCCCAGGTGCTAAATAATTTGAATTAATCACCCAAGGCTGTTACAGGCAATGATTAGTGTCTGCTCCCGTGAGAGAGAGGGATGGGGAAAGAGGAAGGAATCTAGAACGCAAATAGCAATGTGTTCGTTGTCCTGTGGATATTCTCCACCTCCTTGCAACAGTCTATAGGTCAAAATAGCTTTGCAAGATATGGTCCTGTCAGGATTCCCAAATGCAAACAAGTCAATCAAGTCTGGCAGATCCACTAACAAGAAGAATGAGAGATGATCAGATGCTGTTTAAGTAAAAGGAAGAGCTCCGGGAGCCAACTAGGTGAGTAGAATTTCAAGCACAATTTCTGGTGATTACAACTGGATAATTTCAAGATGATTTTGACCCACCTTTGGTGATATATATCCATCCCATGTTGATAGCAGGAGCAAGGGTGACAACATTGAATAGCCATTTAGTTTCTTTTAGCAGATGAGTTTTCAAATTTGCCATTTCTTCCCTGTGTTCTGTTAGATAATTTGATAGTATCCAGGCCTGAATGAGCTGTAGAGACAGAAGGATTCTGTCATCTTGAGCTTTAGTACAAAAACTCAAACAAACCAGAAATGCATCATATTTTGTGTATCTAGGCCTTTAGTGGAACTGCTGAAGAAGTGATGGTCTGGAGCTGTTCCTGAGCTCTCCAGACTTCATACAGACAGAGAGAGAGCACAAAGGTTCACATCTGGAGTTAGTGTCTTGCTAAGTTACTGCCTCTCAGGTTGTCACAGGCAAAGTGGGAACTTCAGACAGTTTATTAGAGAATCCCTCCTGTTGAGTCACAGGGTGTAGAAAGGACCCTCTTGCTATCTTAACTCTTCCTCAGAGGAGCTTGGGTGCGGCTGGATCCAATCTTACCCCTAGACTTTGTCAATGGTATATGTCTAAAGGATTATATAAAGGTGTGAGTGAACCTTTATAAATTGTTTCATGGGATTAAGGATGGTACACAGGATATTATATATGATTTATTATGATAATGATTGCACAAAAATATATTTATCATAATTATTTACTACACAGTATAGGAGTTATAACTACTAGTATAGTATAGTGCACTATTTTGAAGCAATATTAAAGCAATTATATTAAAACTCTAAAAAAAAAAAATTAAGTGGAGATTGATGTTACTCATCTAAATGACTATGAGCAAATTTCCTTTGCCCAGTCTCAAAGAGTAACCTGGAGGGGTGTCCCCACTCAAGGGATGAATCCCCTCACATACACACCAAGAAGGGATATGTTAGAAGACCCTGCCATTAAAATTTTGCACTGGGCTTTTACAGTACGAAGTGGTTGGCTATCAGTCAGAATCAACTAGGTTGAGAAAGACCTCTGAGATTATCAAGTCCAATCTTTGACCTAATGCCACCTTTTAGACTAGACCATGGCACTAAGTGCTATCTGTGTTGGCTCAGCAGCTTTAGGTAAGTTGTCAGTAGTATCTGGGTGCTTTACCAAGTCCGTCACATCTTCATCTCACTCTCATGTTTAACTTTGGGATCTATGAGTCAGACTGGTTTCAGCATTTCTCAACACCCAAAGCAGCATGATGCTCCCTTCTTCACTACCTCGGGTAGCTTTGAAAATAGGGCATTTTTCAAGTTGTTTTACCATATTAAAGACAGAGCATCCTGCTACACAAGTGACCTGTAAAACTTGGCCTCAGGTTTCTTCTCAGCCCATGGCCATGACTTGTGGTTTTTCAGTCAGTTATGATGGAGTGTGGTTTCTGGAAAAAATACACAGAGACATTTATTCTACTTTGAGGAGCTGTCTGGTGTGCTTCAGTCCAGTTAATCCTCTCTAGGAAACTTGCGTGTAGGAGACTCTTAATTTCAGCTGCTACAAGCTCTTAACTAGTTTGGGACGCCCAAAGACAGTTAACTAACCCAGCAGGGAGATCCCTGAGGAGGCTACAAGAGGCTGTGATGGACTGACCACAGCCCCATTCCCATTCCTCTCCTCTGAGGGAGGGGAACTGGGAGTGAAGAGCTGAAGGTGAGACTGGAAAAGGTATGGAGGGAAGATGATGTTTCAGTTTGGTGTTTAGAATTCAAATTTACTTCAACTGCAAGTAAATTAATTACCTTGGTTTGAGTCTACTTTTCCCATGACAGTAACAGATAAGTGATCTCCCTGTCTTCATCTCGTCTCACAAGGTTTCTGTTCCTTTTGTTTTTCTCCGTTGTGTCCTGTTGAGGATTGGGAGTAAGAGAGCAGCTGAGTGGAAGTTTGTCTCTTAGTCGAGGTTAACTCACCACAACACTAAAGTGAAAAAAGCTGTAAATACCTTGGTCTGAGTTTAGTGTAGGTCCAACTGTAAGTAGGAGGTTGGGCTAGAGACTTCCTGAGTTACCCCCCAGCCTGAACAAGCCTGTGACTCTTTGTTTGAATCAGCATAACGTGAAGGAGACACCTGGAATCAAGACTTGGACCACAGATAGAACAGTAGTGACACAATGGAAATGTAAATATAACCTCTCAGTATCAACCACACTTTTCCAGACACAACAGACCAGTCACTCCAAACGGACATAGTGGAGGATTTGACATTACGTCCATTAAGGAAGAGGAAATTTAAATAAAAAATAAGCACACTTAAAAATGAATTTTATGCAAAGTTTAGTCTGTCATGGGTGTTTTTATAGCACCCTGGACTTACCTAGTAGTGATCAGACACAGACATCCATCTTCCACTGGGCCCAAAATATCATGCATGTAGCTTCACTGCCTCCCAGGGAGAGATGTGTGCAGGCTCTGGTGGGCAGACATTAATCATTCAGCTCGGTGTAGTGACGGATGGCTGAGCGAACAGGGCACAGCTTTCCTTCTCGGAGAAGTCTGTGATAAGCAGAAGCTAGGGTTGTAAGGACATGATTATTAGTGTAGCTGTCTGATTACCAGAGAAACACTGGCAGAAAGCACGATGTGGTTGCAACTGCTACCTGAATACCTCTCCTTTGTTACAGCTGTGGAAAAGGCAAAGTCAGACAGGAGACAGATGGCCCTGCAATAGTTGCAGCCCCGTGAGCTGGTTGAGAAGCAGAGTTATATGCAGAGTGCAAGACAGAGGAAGCTGTTTTGTTCCCTCTGCTTTTAGAGGAAGAGGTGACTCTGTACATACAAACATTTGCTAGTCAGCCTTTCCTTGACAACCAGAGTCTATGGAAATCCATAGAGAGATATAGGTCCTTTAATCACTGAGTTGGGAAAGGCCTATTGAAATGAAGGGCAAGGAACAACTGCACTCATCAGTGTTGCCCCTTCTTTCCACATATTTCATCTCCCCTGGAAAGCTGCCAGAGGCTCAGTGGTGTGCCTGTACTATCTCCTCAAGTCAGGGGGAATTTCCCTGTGTACCACAAGACTGATGGTAGTGCAGAAAGCAGTACTTCACCTCAGAGAGACAGGTTGTTGACAGACGAGTATCTGGGTCACAAACATAATATTCAAAATGTTGCCAAAATTTTCCTTAGCAGAAGTCTCAATATAATGAGTGAGATCAAGGATGTGAAAAGAGAGGGACTTAAATCTTTGCTGCAGCATATACAGTCAGGTCTCCTATATCACGGACCCGCAGTCTTAATTGGGTTCCATGAGGCCCTACTTCCACGTTGAATGGCAGCTCATTAATACGCAAATTTGCCCCGCACCCTCAGACGGCTCCTTGGTGCTGTTTTGGCACTGTGTTGCTGCGTATTTTTTGCCATGGTGGCCGTGCCAGGGCAGTGGGGAAGCAGCGGAGCTACCACAGTGAGGATGAGGCAAGCATGGCAGCAGAACAGCCACAGCTGGGACTGACAGGGCAAGTGCAGCGGCGGGGTCGCCGCGGCGGCTGTGAGGGTTGATTTGCATATTCATGACTGTCTAATTGAATATTCATGCGTGCCAAGTCACGCATGCACAGTTGCAAAAAGGGGCCTCCCTCATCACTAAAAAATCATGCCACTAAGATGTGAAGCTGCAATATGGGGAGCGCCAAGTACAAGAGGGCTGACTGTAACATGAAGGGACTCTGAGACCCTGTACAGATCTCAACAGGTAGTGGGAACAAACGATGCCTTACGCAGACTCTGCCTACTCTAGCTACCTGAATTAGATGTTGTAACTCCTTATCTTCATTGTCTTTATTGAAAATCATGCTCTAGTGCCCCTTATTAGAAGGCATTCTGAATAAATCACAGTTGCATCAGCTGTGTGGCTCATGCTGCTGCAAACAGAGGATTTAACTCTCCATTGACTCAGTTGATTCACAAAGTGACCACAGAGGGAAAAAATTATGTTGGTATGTTTGTGAACCTCTCCTACAGAGCCCTATTATATGTATAAAATTCCTTTTCCCCCCAAATAGCTGGGAGGCTGTTTGATTATATAGCCTAGATTTTGTTCCAGCAGCTGTTTTCCTGGCTCTGCTTGTCTCTAGTATATGTTGTCTTCCATTTTGATTCAGCCTGTTCTTTACCTGTGCTGTCCATGGCTGGAAAAAAAGTATGTACCTCATCAGCTTAACTTCTGTATAGGAAGGTACATGAACTCATGCACCACCACCTGTATAAGGATGCTTTTGAGGGAATATAGTGTGGCAATGATTTAAAGTTCCAGAAAAAAGAGAAGAAACATTTGCCTTCAATTTTCAATAAGCAGATGGTACATAGCTAGTTTTATACTGCAGTAAATTTTGAAGTCCCTACTGAAAAATAAGAAAAGTGAGTGTATTTGCTTTTAGTTCAAACTTGTCCTGTTTCCATGGCAATATCCCAATGAGGTACCAAGAGTAGATGCTGGGATATGAGGTATTAAATAGTTCTTTTTCTCTGCATCATGAAAGGCAGTGCTGAGATCCATGAGTAAAAACAAGTGTGTTGGGAAATGACATGAGGACACTGAAGAATTAATATACTGAGGATGAGAAAATTTCGACACCCTGTGAATACACAGAAGGATAAGCTGAATGTGTCTTTTTGTTTTAGCCCAGAGCAACTCAATTGATTTTCAGTAGATCTGTACCAGCACTAAAAAGGTGGGACCATTCCCACATGGTGTCTGTGCTTGGATGGAGTCAGACCCTAGTTGGAGCTGTGAAGCAAAAGGATGAGCAGCAATAGACATGAACTGCAAAAAGTGAAATCTAGAGAAAAATGAATCACAATGAGAATGGTCAAATCCTGGAACAGATATAACACTGAAATGATCAAAGCCTGACTGGAAAATCTCTTTAGTGTCTTGATCTAAATTTGAAGTTTGCTAAAGTTTTTTCAGAGGTTAGATGGTGAAGTTCTGCTTTCACTCTTTACTATTCTTCTATTTTGTGATTCGCTGTCATGGGCACTTCAAGAAGCCTCCTTTTTCCTGTTGCATTGCATATTCAACCTGGTCTGTTAATAAGGTAACAAAAATAATCCTAATTCAGTTACATCCTTTTTTAGATAATTCTGCAATTTCTTATATTTTGGCTATAGTGAATAAAAAAGCCAAATTTCTCCACTGCTTCATTCTCCTCAGATTTCATGTTGCCCTTGGCTGACACATTAGAGTGCACCTGAATGAGCTCAGTAGTTACTGTTTACTTCAGTAATTGGAGACTTTTGATACCACAGCATCCAGAAATATGTCACATCTTCAGATAAAATGTGTCATCCAAGAGTCGTTAGCCAGTTGCAGCAATATAACAAGACTGTATGAAAATTCTTTTTGGAAGGGACCTTAGGAGATGATCTAGTCCAGCCTTGTGCCTGAAACAGGATTTTGTGGAAGCTGGTTTTACAGACCCACTGATTCAGGGAAGGGTGTGGAGTAGAATCATCTATCAGAGGTCTTGGTTTACCTAAGGAGGTCCCAAAAGACCCAGGAAATTATAGACCTGTCAGCCTGACCTCGGTGCCAGGCAAAATTATGGAGCAAATCATCTTAAGGAAAATGATGTTGCACCTCCAGGAGGGTAAGGAGATCAGACCTAGTCAGTATGGCTTCAGGAAAGGAAAGTCCTGCCTGACCAATCTAATTTCCTTCTATGATCAGGTGACCCACCTGGTTGATGAGGGAAGAGCTGTTGATGTGGTGTAGCTGGATTTTAGTAAAGTCTTTGACACTGTCCCCCATAACAAACTCCTGGTGAAGCTGGAGGCTTGTGGTTTGGATGGGTTTACAGTGTCCTGGATTAGGAGTTGATTGGATAACAGAGCTCAGAGAGTGGTGGTTAATGGTGCTGTGTCCGGTTGGAGGCCGGTTACTAGTGGGGTGCCTCAGGGTTCAATGTTGAGACCTGTCCTGTTCAATATCTTTATTGATGATCTGGATGAAGGGATGGAGTCTGTTATTAGCAAGTTTGCGGATGACACCAAGCTGGGGATAAATGTTGATCTGGTGGAAGGTAGGAGGGCTCTGCAGAGAGACCTTGACAGGTTGGATAGATGGGCTAAATCCAATGGCATGGGGTTCCACCAGTCTAAGTGTCGGGTCCTACACTTTGGTTACAATAACCCCATGCAGAACTATAGGCTGGGGGTGGAGTGGCTGCAGGATGATCAGGTGGAAAGGGATCTGGTTCTGGTGCTGATTGATAGAAAACTTAACATGAGCCAGCAGTGTGCCCAGGCAGCCAGAAAAGTCAATGGCATCCTGGCTTGCATGAGGAATAGTGTTGTCAGGAGGACTAGGGAAGTTATTCTCCCCCTGTACTCAGCACCCAGCAGTGGTGTCATAGGTTGGCATTGTAATGTGTGTGGTGAATGCAACTTTGTATTTTCTATTCCATATTGCTGTGTCTTGGGCAGTGCTGTTTGTAGCACATTTTCCCCCCTCAGTAATGATGGTAGATTCTGGAAAACAGAATCACACATTACAGCAGCAGTGAGGACAGGTTCCAAAAAGCAATGGCAGCTCCTGTGGCTCGGTGGCAGCACGGCGGCAATCGAAGCTGGGGTTTTTTCGTTTTCCGGCTTTCCCTGGAGAAGTACAGGAACTGGACTCTTTTCCATAGACATATCTGAACTGAAAAGAGAACTCAACTGCTTTGGGAGGCTTCACATCTGGCCAGGAACTTGGTTCTGGTCCCTTCCCCCCCTACTCCGGTCTGGGGGACAAAAACTGAACCGATATTAACAAATAGGGGGTTTTTGTTGTTCCTAAGCTCTCTGGAGTGGGCTTTCTGTTATAAATCTGTGTGTTTTAGTTAATAAATAAATTTTTTTCTTGTTCTTCACTTCCCTTTGAGGAAAAGAGATTATTCTATCAGATTTGGTGGGGGAGGGGACAAGAATGCCAGAATCTTACTCTAAACTTTAACATTATTTGGTGGCCCATACGGGGAAACCCCCAAAGAGAAGTGACATCGTGTAAACCTATACCATGCCTTAGTTATCATGTTATAGCAGTTAAGCTTATAATGTTCAAGTTTGTAATGGCTTTATGGTCCCTAGTGTGGCCCTTTAATTTATCTGCAATAAATAATTCATCAATAACTTCATTATTCTTAATGCATCAACTTTACCAGGCAGGAATGCAACCTCGGGTCCTTATGTTGATTTGTTTAATGATAATGATATATAAGAAGATAAAAGCAGTTGTAGTGAAAACTTTAGCACCTGTTAAATGTTTTTCTGATACCTGGTATTCCCGTGGTATGAATTTCACTGGTTTATCTATGGGATTTGTCGACTGCACTCAGTCTATTCTCTGTTCAGAAAATTGGTACTCTTCCTGGAATGTTACAGATTGTTGTTCTGGCTGCTGTATTGCTTAATATGATAGGTATGGTAGGTGTAGTATGTATAGTATTTTATATGATGTATAGTATGTCTGAAATTAAAAAACACGTTTTAAAAAGTTGATAAGACAATTGGCTTACAAACAAAGGATAAGGAATGGTGTGGAAGATGAGAGGAGGTGGGTCAAATCTTGAAAGAATTCTCTGACCCAGTAGTCTGGCAATTTTCCCCTGAGCAGATCCAAGACCTAGCTGAGATTGGAAAATATCTGCAGGAAAAATGCAATGACAGTTCTAAGGATAAGAAAATCATTGAAATATGTTGGGCATTAGCATATGCTTATCAAGTGATGTTAGACAGCGTAGCAGAGCAAATCACAGCAGGACGGCAGGAAGATAACGTAGCAGGTGCTGCAGTTCCTCAAACTGCAGATATATCAGACAGTAAACCTAGGCCATTAAATGCCACATCCCCTCAACCTGCAGATACATCAGAGAGTAAAACTAAGTTATTGACAGCTGCCCTGGTCACAAGGAAGAAACACAAAGTGACTGAGAGTCCAATGAAGAGAGATGAGGATGCAGATGAAGGTTCCTCCAAAAAAGGAACTGATTCAGCTGCAGAAACCATCACTGAGTCTATAAATTTAAAGGACCTCCGTATCTTGAGAAAAGACTATGCTCGATGGTCTGATGAATCCCTACTAACTTGGATGTAACTGATGTGGGATTCGGCAGGGGATGATGTTATGTTGGATGGTGCAGAAGTGAGGCATTTGGGATTCCTGTCACAAGATCCCATTATCAATCAGTAAATAATGAGTGATTCTATCTCTACTAGTCTCTTGGGTCAGATCTTGGGAGCCATGAATGATAGACATATAGGTCCAGATGACCTTCATACCCTACACACTCCATGGAAAACCATAGAACAAGGGATTCAGTGCTTGAGCGAATTAGGTGTAGTAGAGGTTCTTTACTATGATAATTCAAGATTGAGGAGTCCAAACTAGCCACATCTTAAGTACTGTGTTCAGTTCTGGGCCCCTTAGTTTAAGAGGGATGTTGAGATCCTCAAACATGTCCAGAGAAGGGCGATGACGATGGTGAATGGGCTGGAACATAAGCCCTATGAAGAACAACTGAAAGAGCTAGGGTTGTCTAGCCTGGAGAAGAGGACTGAGGGAAGACCTTATCGCTCTCTACAAATAATAGAAAGGGAGTTGTAGCCAGGTGGGGGTCGGTCTCTTCTCTCCAGCTACCAGTGATAGAATGAGAGGATATGGTGTTAAGCAGTATCAGTGGAGATTTAGACTGAACATTAGGAAGAACTTTTTCACAGAGAGGGTGATCTCTCAGTGGAATGGGCTGCCCAAGGGGGTGGTGGAGTCACCATCCCTAGAGGTCTTTAAGAAAAGGTTGGATGATGTACTTGGTGGCATGACCTAGATATTAGGGTAGTGTGTTATAGGTAGGATGGTGTGTTGGTAGCAAAATGACAACAGGTTAGGTAATGGCACTCTTCAGTATCTTTATCGATGATATGAATGAGGGAATTGAGTCCATCATCAGCAAGTTTGCAGATGATACCAAGCTGGGGGCAAATGTCAATCTGCCAGAGGGTAGGAGGGCCCTTCAGAGGGACCTTGATAGGCTAGAGAAATGAACAAACTCCAATAAGATGAGATTTAGCAAGTCTAAGTGCCGGGTGAGTNGAACAAGGGCTTCATCTATAGTGCAAAAGCAGCCACAGCTTGTGAGTTGGGAAGTGATCCATGTCACTGGTAATATCAGAGTTCTACAAATCCTTTGGTTGAGGTAATTTTAGTTGTTGAAAAGAAATTTAGATAGAGCACTAGTCTTGTTCCGATTCCAAGAAAGGCATTTATAGATTCAACTGACATGCACTCTGATCCGTCCAGATCCAGAGTCTGAGCGTGTTTTAGCAAAAAGTATAGCTGAGAGCATTTGGCAGGTCCTGTTTGAGCACTGACCATCCTCCAGGAGTACTCCAAACATCAGACAGTACCAACTGTTCAGTAACTATTTAGTAAAAGAAATTATTTCAGCAAGCATTTTCTTCTGTTGCAACAGATGGCCTGAAGCTGCCACGAGTAAGAATTCCTAATGAGATCCTTGCAATGGAGCTGCTGCAAAGGGCAGAGGAGGGAGAAAAATGTGCCCTAGATTCACAGAAATGCTCATCTGCCCTCATACACTCATCCAGCTGTAAAGGGAAAAGCAGAATCTTACTACCTCCTTGCAGAGATTAACTTCATTCAGTGAGCCAAGCCAAAAGGAGCATTTACAAAACCAAGCAAACAGTTTTTAAAAATGACATGAGCTGTAAGGTGGCATTATTTTTTCAGGGTTCATTGTTCGTATATTTTTGTGGCATGTGAAGAACTGGGAGGGAGCTTTTGTATTTGCAAAAGCAATGATGAGTGAGTGGAGGGCTGTTCAGAGAGAATGAGGAAGAGAGACACCTTTGCCATTTCTTTTGCAAAATCTCAGAATATCAATACAAATAGTATTAACACACGTGGAAGCTGAAAAAGAATATGTGCACCAGGGCTGTGATATTTAAATATGGTCTTCTCAGTGAGCAGAGGAGCATAAGGAGATATGACAGAGAGAGCAATTCTGAGGTCCAAAACTAATAAGAAATTTAGACCCTTGAAGTTACTTTGTGGGACATCTACTTTTCACTCCTCTTGCTCTAAGAGTAGAACTGAGGCGTCCTGCCTGAGATATCCAGGCGTCTTACATTATGTAAACAAAACCCTGACTTGTATTTGAGAGACCAGTATGTTTTGTTACCTTTTTAGAGTGACCTCAGCAGACTGCTAAAATGGGCTGACAGAGCTTCATGAAGTTCAAAAAAGGAAATAGTCCTACTCCTTGGGGAGGAATAACCCCAGGCACCTGAAAAGGCTGGGAAGCAAGTGGCTGGATAGCAGCTTTGCAGTAAAAGAGACAGAGGTCCTGATGCCCAAGGTTGCATGTGAACTGGAAATGTGCAAATAAAAGGCCAACAACATGGTTTGCATTAGGCAGTGTTGCCAGAAGATCAAAAGAGATGATCCTTGTGGGTCCCTTCCAACTCATAATATTCTTAAAGAGGTGAGCTTTTGAAAAGAGGAAGAGGCAGTAAACCCCGGTATTTTCAAGAATAAAGATCCATTAAAAGAGGTGAAATATAAGAAGGCATCCATTGCCAAATTATGTGCCAAAGAAGGAGTGATGCCCACAGAGACAGTAAAGGTCTATTCTGCACTCAATGTTCAAAGAACTGAATGTCCAGTTAAGACTTTTGGGCAGAGTTTCTCTTCAGACACGTTTTTCCTATGGCATTCTCATATTTGCTATAAAGAGCCTCATCAGCTCAGCTGCCATTTGATTAGGAGTAGAGTGGGACTAGCATGGTTCTGCTGATTTCCCTGAAAACCAGAATTCATGGACCATTTAATCACAAATTCCCTAATAGCTCAGTATAGCCTTGATCAAAATCTAACTATAGGCCACATGCATCAGTACCATTTTTTTAGCTGGATAAAATGTGGTTGTCAATGGACATGGCTCTGTGGAATCTGGAGATGAATAATGAGTTTTCACTCTGGCATTTGACTATAGCTGTTATGAGGAGGGAGATAATTTTCTTTTACTGTGGCTTAATAATTTATCCTGTGACCACAGGAATAGTCATTAAATAGCTTTATTGTTCATCTGGGCAAACAGAAATTACATTAGGCTATATCCAAAAGACATTACTCTTTCAAATGTTAGTGAGGCCAGGCATGGTGGGATTAGGATGCTGTAATGCTCTTGGTTGAATAAGAAATCTTTGGATCTGAAGAAACGACAAACTGAAATTATGAAAGAGGAAAGGGATCTATGCATGGGTTGCCTTTTGTGAGGCAGCCAGATGGTGAATGGGTTGTGCAAGTCTTCGAATAAGAAGCCTGAGAAACATCTTTCAGCTTATTAGCTGAATCACAGAGTGTGAAAGAAACTTTGAAACCTGCTAGACTAGAAAGTAGCATATTTATAGAAATGTCTGTGTGAACTGCAATATCTATTTCTACACTGCACACTGTCTGGTATTACTACTATTTGCTCTTACCTTCTCCCAGATTGAAAAGAAATGATTTAGAGATAATGGGCTAATACCAACTCTTTCCATGCTTTTTTCATGCAGGTCCTTAAAATGAAGATATTGAGACACTCCAACAGTACTCAATTCCTGGAAAATCCCAAGAAAATGGAAATGTACATCCCCTCACCCGCCACAAGCTGCCTGGCAGCATAGTACTTGGAAAAAAAGGATAATCTTCTCATGGTCACCCTTAAGCCAGAAGGTCTTTGATCTATAGTAGACCCAGGAGCTTTTTCTTGGGACCATTGAGTCTATAAGGACTCTAAGGACACTGCAGAGACGTGGAAAACAGGCTGATACAGCAAGAAGAGACTCAGTCCACTAAGAAGGTGTCCCGAGAAGCATAGCTTGGCCCAGAGCCCAGCTGCTTGGGTTATGGAAGCAGCCCAGGTATAGTCTGGGTCTCAGGGGGCACTCCAGTTAATTTATCTCAATTTGCCTGAGAATCAGTGTCAGTGAGGGCAGCATGTGCCACAGAGACAGTATTGCTTTTTCACACTCCAGTTTTGTAGCAGATACTAATACCACTAAGACAAAAGTAGTTGGGTTTATCAGGCCTAATTATGGAGTTATATGCTGTGAGGTTTTTAGCTATCTCTGTGAGTGTCTCTGTACATTTCTTCATGCCAATGTTAGAAGGTGGTGGTACTGTGAGAACCAGTTACACCCTTAGTCAATCAAAGTCAATTCAGTGAGAAACAAGAATGGTGTGATGCAGAGGATTAGTCCTAGCAAAGGTCCACAGCACTGCAGAATAGTGAAACCATTTGCCATGGTCTTCAGGATTTGTGCAGATAACCATCCCTGTCATGAGCCAAATGTCCTGGCACAGAGAATAATTCACTTAAGCAGTATCCCCTAGGGAAACAGCACAGCAGAAGTTATGAACTGGATGAGACTCCATGTCTTACACAGGGACGGGTGTGCTCAGCACTCAAGGTGACAAGCAGAGGTGGTGACTCAAGAGAGGGATGTACTAGGACCCAGAGAACATACCTTTTCCGGGTGGGGCCAGGTCAGTGTCAGTGCAGCTGAGTGGGCTCTTCCTATGGAAGAACACTATCAAGGAGCGACTTGGTGGACAACCCAGCCTTGCTGTGCACTGCTAGGATGGAAGGAGAAGGAATAAGGGCATCATTTATCACTGAAAAGTTTTCATCTCCCTTTTTTTAGTGTCTGGTATCAATCAACATTTATCTATGTCCCGTAGCAAGCTGGTTTCTGCTCTTCATTCTACTCCCTAAGCCCACCAGCTGCTTTCAAGGTCACTGTTTTTCCTACTGAATTGCTGCTTTGTGAAGGAGGATAATCAACATAGCACATGCAACTTTTGTAGATGTTTCAAATCAGGTCTCTCTTGTGTCCACACCTTGGTACGGGGGGATTTGAGGATTATGATGCTTCAGCACAGAGGGATGTCATAACGACACAGTATAATGTGTGACTGCTTGGGGTGGTGGGTTGGTGCACTACTACTGTCTTCTTCCACTACTCAGGGCAGAATGAGTTTTATAAAGAGGAATTAGGATCTGCTATGGAGTAGCATGTGTCTCGTTATTGTAGAGAATGATTATCCTTTGTTATTTTTGTTGAGATTTGTTCTTTTAAAAGCAGTTGTGATGTTCAAAATCAAAAAAGCTAGTCCTTTGTGGAAAAAGGCTAGAAAAAATAAACTAGTTTAAAACTCAGAATTGAGCTACTAAATGTCTATCATACAAGATTCCCCTGAAGCCAAATGGGATCCTTGTCTTTTGGTTCTGAATGTCTGTGTTCTGCTGAAGGCAAAAGACAAAGCCAGATGTCCTGGGGCAGGAGCAGTGGTTGTGTTCCCTCACAGCTAACCCAGATCTGCTGATCAAAGGGTTTTCCTCCACCCCAAATACTCACTGAAGAGTAAGTGGAAAGAGGCATACTCTGACGTCAGCAAACATCCAAGTCAAAAATTCTGAGTCTGACATAATTTTTGTATGTCTCCACACCGACTAACACCTTCTGATCTGTTGCTTTGCTTCAGGTCACATACAGCCATGTAAATAGCAGATGAGATTCAGCAGTCTGTTCTGTGGACTCAGGTCTGGCTCCAGATTCTTGAATGTTGGGGCTGGAAGCATTCGATACTATCCCTTATCAGTTTGTCCACTTGGAAATGTGGTTCCAAGAAGGGCTGGAGAGGTATTTGACCTTCAGTGCTGGTCTTGCCAAACTATCAAAACAACTGAGGTTTAGCAGCTTGGGAGAAATAAAATGCGAACCTCAAAATCAGCAAAGCACTTCAGGTTAATAACTCAAGCAGCACTCAAGCAAATGTGTAAACAGGGATGAGCTAAAACCAGGTGATCACAGCCAAAGCTAGATTCCAGGTGTCTCGACATGCAGAATTCTGAACTATGTGGGATTTTGCTCCTTCAATGAGTGTTTTCTGGTTAGGGCTGGGCTTTCTGCTTCAAAGTTACTTTTACACAGCCAGAACATGGTGTAGTTCTCTAAATACAGCACAGACTGTCCAAGAAGTCATTGCTATCGTATGCCTCACTCAGACTTGTGTATTTGAAACTTGTTTATCTCCCTTCTGCAAGATAGATATTCAGCTTTTGCTCTATGAGGTGGATAAATTTGCTCCAAAGAGTCAAGCTCAGCTCTGGGAAATGGCCTTGCAGCAACATCCCTGCATAGGGCTGACAAAGGTGGGAGATGATGGTATGTTTCCAACTGAGTGGGTGTTTGAGTTATTGGGGAATTTTTTCTTTCCTGAGCACTCCCTTCCTTTATGTAGAAGTTATTTTTTCACCTGCAGTCAATCTGCTATTTAAACTGATGCAAAGTGCCTAACATATATCTCAGTATCCAAATCTGCTGCCAGTATTAATGGATAATTGAAGCAGTAATGCATGTGAATGGGAAGCATCCTCCAGTGTATAATTGATTGATGTCCTCAATTTTACAGAAACTCACAGGTCACCAGCTGATCCAAGGTCTTTTGGGTAGGAGGAAAAACCCACCTATATATACAAACATAGATTCTACCTTGTTTCAAGACTACCTGAATCTTACAGTGACATTTGAAAGAAAAATATTATTTCTGAAAATAATAACTTCATTAGTTAAAAAGAAATACAGAAAGGTAATGCAATATCCCTGCAGGTGCAGATAACCTTCTGAGACTTAAACCTGGGACAGAGAAGGTAAAGCATAACTCACAATGGAGAAAGGATGAAAAAAATTCTCTGAAGAGCTTTCATCAAAGAAAATTGAATTTAGAGGATGAATTTTCCCCATAAATCTAGGAGTAAAAATAGCTGAGGCTGGCTGATAGTGGTCTGAAAAATGAGTTCAGTTAGAACAGTCACAGCTGTGATGGATAGGGGAGCTGCTTCTTATCAGGTCAGGCCAGTAATGGAAAGGCAATTGGATAATCATCAAATAATTCTTTTTACTACCTATCAGTTACACATAAGTGGTTGCCTTACAGAACCAGTTAACTGGTGATAGTAAATCTGACCAGAGCCTGTACTCTTCAAATTAGGATCTCCTTGTGCTCCTTCCTCCCTCATTCAAGATCATTTTGTTTTTCCATCTCTGCTGTTGTCTGGGTTAGCTCTGACTATGTGCTGTTGCCACTTGATAGTGCCTTGGTACCTGTGGGAAATGTGCCAGAGATGCCACACTAGTTTCAAGCAGACATGCATCACCTGTAACCCCCTTCCCCAGACTTAACTGGTTTTGCTAGTGCAACTAAACTGAGATCCTTTAGGAGATTTATTTTTCAGATAAAAGCTGAAGTCATGACTGTGGCTCCTAACAATGATGCTCTTCTTACTATTGATTGTTATTGCTCCTGCTACTACCAAAAATACTAGTAATGCAGGTGATAAAGCATACTTTGTAGTATTAGTGGTAATAGCAACAAGGAATAACATATTAAACACATTTCCCTCATTCTTTCTGAGCACTAAAACTTCCCTGGTAAGAATAAAAAGAATGGCCTAACACCATCTGACCTTGGATAGCAACGCTTTATCGAGATAGGGGTGAAGAAAGGAGAGGGTGTGTGTGTGTGAAGATAAATCACCTAGTAGGAGAAGCTCTGCTGGGGCTGTAAGTGATTGCACACATAGTATTAGAGGTCATGATAAAATTTTTGTGGCTGTGGCCATGTTCACAAGGATGTGAAATGTGTCTCTGAAGATCACTTAAAAATTCCATATAGGCAATTACTTATCTGCTCCCTGTTTTCCCAAGTTCAAATATGCTCCTGTTTTATGAAACATTGGCATTTACAGTGTTCTGGGTCACCTTTGGTGCCGAGGCATGATGTATACATGGAACAGCCAGGTCAGGATTTTGGATGACCCTTGACATTTATTGTTTTCATTTTAAAGGAGATAACCCCAGAACTGGGCAGAAAGGGTGGCTACTGGTATGGTAGAGTTCCAGTTGTTTCTGTTACTTGGGATGGATTTTAGAAAACAGACTATGTTTTAGCCTGATGAGGTATTCTTGCTCATGATAAGGTTTCATGAAGTTTCATGAAGTTACTAAGCACCTATGAAGAGAACGGAAATCTTCAGCCATGCGCTCCACATCAGCAGAGTGGAAGACTTGGACCTTTCTCAATAAAAAGGGTCTGGGTTTTATTTTATTGCTTATTAGCTTCTTCAGTGGAGCCCTAGTTTTATTTCGGGTTTGTTTATTAAAGGGAAATGTTCACTTGTTTTGTGTCTCCTCTTTTTAACACTGAAAAAAATCCACTGAAATACATCCTGGCCTGTACCAGGAACAGTGTGCTCGGTCGGACTAGGGAAGTTATTCTTCCCCTGNTATACTCACCATTTACTTTCTACTGATATTGTCTTTGTAGTTTTCATCGGTTAATTCTCACCTTCAGAGCTTCACTATTCACAAAGATTTGCAGTGTTTCTTCGAAAGCACCACACTACTCAGTGAAGCTTGAGCCAGCACATGAGTTTAATTTGTTATGTGACTTAAATGAAAACATGGTTGCAGTTTCCTACATGCCACGTTACACTACGCATCTGTCAAATAGGCTGTGGGAGTCTTCCAAGAAATGCTTGCCCTATTATTCAGAAAGATAAAGCCTTTTGTTCCCTTCAATGGCAGCTTGACTTAATAATTAATACTTACCACTGTGTCAACATGAGTTAATGAATTCTCACACTCTCCTAAGGTTAAAGATTAGTGCTTCTTCTACAAGACAGGGGAGACTGGGCCACAGCAAGCCCCATTGTGTCTTCTTCTCTGCTTGTGATGGCCCAGTAACTTCAGGACAGTGATGTCTCTACAGCTGAACCTGGCTTTAGGCAATGAAATGAAACAGGAGGGTTTTTAATTCAGGAACAACAGGAAGAAGCACTGAGTAAAATGTATCTGTGCTTCTGGATCCTAATCTTCTCGCTGGTGCATCAGAAAGCCATGATACACCTCTCTTGCAAATGCAGGCAGGAATTCATGCTGCTGTGAGTGGGACTGGGTAATATAAATTCCTGTCAAAGTCATTCTTAAGGGACTATGACTGTCATGGCATCATGACCTTTTTTAAAAGTTTGATGTCATAGACTGAGATACCCAGGGATTAGTCAGGCTTGTCACTCCCTCTCATCTCATAAATCGAGAGAAATGGTGGACCCTTGAAAAATTCAGTAGTTAAGCATACGTGCCAGAGCTAAATAGAACCCAGGTCAAGGAAAAGAATCCAGGTTCAAATAATGAAAAAATTATTAGGTAAGAAGCCGTTGAACATTTCCTCATAGAAACACAAGAGACCAGAATATAAGAAGCAGAGTATCCCCCTCTACAGAATAACTACATGGAGTTTAGAAAATACAGGTGATGCCAGAAATGTGTTCCTCTTCTCTGCTTTTTCCTACATACCGAAATATTCAGCAACACAGTTGAAGTGCA
>WEKX01002032.1:0-11678 GCA_013390025.1 Pitta sordida
AAGTGCTCGAGAAAGGCAAGAAAATCAGTCAGATTCTTCTGAAAGCCGTTTTTGCCAACAAAAAGAACAAAGTCAAGGGACCAGCTTGAGAGAGCCAGTTCTTGGGAGTGAAGTGGCAAGATGGATAGTGTCAGATTCCTACCGAGACAATCAATAAGATCACAGCCATGTCTCCACTGACCAACAAGACAGAAACACAAGCCTTCTTAGGGCCCATAGGTTTTTTGAGAATGGATATTCCTGAGTACAGTCAAATTGTAAGCCCTCTTTACCTAGTCACTCGTAAAAAGAACTGTTTTCATTGGGGTCCTGAGCAACATCAAGCTTTCATTCAAATCAAGCAAGAAATTGCTCACGCAGTGGCCCTCAGCCCAGTCCAGATGGGACTAGAGGTGAAGAACGTGCTCTGCTTTTCAGCTGGGAACCATGGTTTATCTTAGAGCCTTTGGCAGAAAGTGCCTGGTGAGACTGAGGCCGACCATAGGATTCTGGAGTCGGAGATACAGAGGAGCTGAAGCTAACTATATGTCAACAGAAAAGGAAATTTTAGCAGCCTGTGAAGGAATCCAAGCTGCCTCAGAGGTAGTTGGTACTGAAGTACAACTCCTCTTGGCACCCCAACTACCTGTACTGGTGTGGATGTTCAAAGCAGAGGTTCCCTCTACCCACCATGCGACATGGAGCAAGTAGATTGCCCTCATCACACAGCACACCCATATCGAGAAACCAAATCACCCTAAGCTTCTTAGAAATAATTACAAATTGGCCTGAAGGTGAAAATTTTAGTCTCAGTGATGAAGGAGAAGAAGAACCAGTGACACGGGCTGAAGAGGTTCCATCACATAACCAATTGCTGGCCGAAGAAACACGCTATGCTCTCTTTACTGATGGTTCCTGTCGTATAGTGGGAATGAAACGGAAGTGGAAAGCAGCTGTATGGATCACTCTCTCTGTGAAAAACCTCTTCCTAACATCCAGTCTAAACCTCCTGTGGCATAGCTTAAGGCCATGTCCTCTTGTTCTGATGTCGTCAGCCTGAGAGAAGAGATCCTCACCCATCTGGTGGCAACCTCCAGGTCACCTCTGAGCCTCTCCCTTATGAGTGTTGCGGAGGTTTTAGAGTCCCATGGCACTGTGAGACAGCATGTGTCTGTGTGTCTATGTGTCTGGGTGTCCGTGTCTCTGTGTGTGTCTGTGTTACTGTTTCCATGGCTACAGGCAGGGGAGGCAATACCGATAGCCATGGAACTGAAGCGTCAAATGTGCTGTGTCCCCAGGGGCTGTGCACCCAGCGCACCTGGTGATAGACATAGGCCCAAGGAAAGTGCTCGGCAACAGTGGGGGTGGGATGGTGTCGTGGTTTGACCCCGGCTGGATGCCAGAGATTCACCCACAACCTCTCCCAGAGGGGAAAAACTGGAAAAAAAACTTACCACAGGCAAAACAAGGCAAGCTACAAGTGAGAAATATAAAGGATTTATTTATTAACTAACAAGATCAGAACTTAATGTGGGAAGCATCAGTTTAAAGGCAACCTTTTCCCCCCATCCCTCCTTCTCTTACAACAGATCTCATATTCCCTTTTTTGACCACGAGACAAAGGGGGAAGAGGGATAGGTGTGAAACCAGGCTTGTTGGTATTTCTGACCAGGTTTAGGGTAGGAACCATCTCTCTGCCCTTCCATAAAATCCTCTCTCTCTCTCTTTCTCTCACAAGAGGAAAAGTCTTTCATGACCCTTGCCCAAGTGAGATCTCAACCCAGGGACGACAGCTCTTCCATTCTCTGTTGCCCGAGAGTCATAGCCCAGGATGCAGTTTTTTAAGTACTACTTTGCTGCGTCATTATGAGCCCATCCCAAAGTTCAGATCCTTCCACAATGCAATTCTGTCAGAAAATGTCTGTCCAAAGGATCTCTGCTGAGCTCAGCTCCAGCTCTGTGTTTCTGGGCTCCCAAAACATCTGCAGCTTTTGCAGCATGATTCTCCATCTTCACTCGTGGCCTCAGGTGGATTCTGCATCACTGGTTCCTCTCTCTCTATTCCACAGGTTTGCAGCATGGTCCATTGCATGAGCAGCAGCGGGATGCCTGGAATCCTTCCTACCCCTTCTCTGGCCGGCCTAGGCCAGGACAGATGGCTGCGGTGGCAGTGGGCCAAGTGCTGTGAGCTGGGACNAGCAGGGACAGCTGGACTTCTAGCAATCTTGGCAGCAGCAGCAGCAGCAGCAGCAGCCTCTCTCCTTCCGAGCCACAGAGCAAGAGAGCGAGCTCCCGGTGTGCAACAGGGTGTTCAAAAACCCCGCCTTCCGAGCAGGTGAGACAAAGTTCTTAGGGAATTGAAGCTTTTCGATCTCCAAGTCCTTAAACCTCTTTCTTCGGAGCAAATGACTTCGAACCACAAATCCCAAGACCCCTCAGGCTGATTCCACCAGCTAAACCGGTTCAGCAGGTAGGGGAATTTCTGGGCCGTTCCTTCCCCTCCCTCCCCCGAACTCGGGAAGTGAGGAGGGGGGCAGGGTGAAAGAAAAAACCGATTAAAACTTTTCCTTTGTAAACACGTAAAACAAAACCTCTAACACTAACCCATGACACCATATTTCAGGCAATAATTTGCTATACTAATGTCTAGCCAGTATTCACGGATTGAAGGTTCTGCGGGACCCTCGGGAGATCTGTAATCTGCGAATCTGGAGGGTTGACTACATAACACTGTGAGTTTTGTACTTAATTATTTCCAAAATATTTGTTTGTTTCTACAACTGAAAAATTCTACTGACCAGGTTTTGCCTTTATTCTAGGTACGTAGCCAAGTTCTTGCACGCCTGATTTTCTTCTCTTGCTTTGTACCAAGAATAAATTTGACTTGGTCTTATTTTACTAAACAGCAGAGTATTAGAAGTAATTAGAAGCTTTATATTCTACTTGGGAAAGACTGAAAATCAAGTCCTTGGGAGACGACGTGCCTTGAATGTGAATGGACAAGGTGCAAAAAGAAATTGGGAGAGAGAAATCTTTAATGTTTAATAGCTTTTAAAATTGCTGTGTCTGAACAGTAAAATGACTTCACTATTAATTTCATTCTAAATGCTACTACAGTCTTACCTTGACTATCTGTGCATAATTATTTGCTGCTTCACCTATTCACAAAAAATTAATTAATCAGTTATTCATAAATATTTCCAGTCGACGCGTGCACCGTTCTTCTCCTTTGCAAAGGGGCAGCGCAGCTGTTCCCCACGGGGTAAGTGGGTGGCACTTCTCACTTGCTGGGGACAGTGTTGCATAGGTTATCTGGTGTTTATGGTTCTGCAGTGCGTGTGTCTGTGTGTTTCTGTCTGTGTGTGTCTGTGTGTCTCTGTGTGTGTGTGTCTGTGTGTATCTGTGTGTGTCTGTGTGTATCTGTGTTACTGTTTCCATGGCTACAGGCAGAGGAAGTGAGACACCAAACCAAGCTGCATTCCTGCATTGGAATAGCCTCAGGCAAAGTGCTCCTTCCAGTGCTAGCTCCTGGAGTTCAAGGGGAAAAACCCTTTAAGTGCCACGCTCCTGGCTGCCAGGAAGGAGCAGGGGATGTCACGGTGTTCCAAATTGCTATATTTCTGGCATCAATTTGCCATATTTATGTCCAGCCAGTATTCGCGGATTTAATGTTCTGCAGGACCACCACAAGAACCAAAACGCATGAATCCGGAGGCATGAGTGTATACTGTTGTTCATAATAAGCACACTTAAATACTGGATGGATCAGGTATTTAGTGCCATTACTTCCTTGTACTTGAACAGGTTACTGCACTATCTGAAGCTGCAAATCCTCTTTTGTGATCTATTGATTATACACCCTGTCTAGTTGCTACTATCCCTTTCAGCAAACTGTATTATTAAGAATGAGTTTCCATTGATTTGGGGATTCAGAAAATTATAAATTTTAGTGAGTTAGGTAGGAGCTTAGAGATTTAAGGATTTTAGTGAATTTGTGACATTTTAGTAAAAATTTAGTGTATTTTAGAAGGATTAGTAGATTTTAAAATAATTCAAGTGGTCTGAATGTTAAGATCAAATATTAAAGGTGAAAAACCTTGTCTCCCAGTCCTGGAAGGTAAACAATAGAGGGTGCTAGCCAAAACAAGAGGAAAAGAATATGAACCCTCAGAGCAGATTGGTTGAAGGACTTACGGCAAAGTGCAAATCTATGACATAATGTTGAAGGTATGAATATTCATGGAGTGATTTGCACATGCATGAGACAAGGGTATAAACATAGGTGGCAAAGCCGGGTGGGGGCTTTNCCCCCCCGCCACCAAAACTGCGAGTACCTGTCCTGCCGCTGGCCCCGGACCCTCAGAGCAAGGGACACCCTCCACTGCCTCACCTAGCCCCTCTGTGGTGGGGGACACTGTCCACCGCCCTGTCCAGTGCCTTGGGGACAGCTGGGAATCCCCGTGCCCTAGCCCCTGACAAAGGGAACCCTGGTGATTCCCCAGGCTCAGGAAGGGGATTCCTGAAGAAGGAATCTCAAGAAGAGATTCCCTTAGTCCCCTGATCCATCAGAGGGCATGGGAAGGTGCCAGAACTGCTCCTCCAGGCCCCAGAACCGAAGGGGGTGGCAAATTTACATTTTAATGAGCTTCCTATCATCGCGGACGGAGGGCTTCGCTGGGGGGGAGGGGAGACCTGCGGTACTATAATAAGTGAGGATCAACTGTATTTTGCATCCAGCAATTGAAAAGTCTTCAGCTAACAGGAAAAGAGTTAGTTGCATTGGTTGCCTTTGCTTGTTAATCTATAAATTTGGTGCATTTTTCTGTATAATCTCATTGCTGAGTTGTGGACACCCCAGCACTTCCTTGACTTTCCAAAAGGAGTTTATCTCTGCAAGAAGCTGTCATGGTATTGATTTAATGTTCATGCACCCTCACATGCCCGGCATGTGTTCTACAGCTCTCCAATATTATGTTTTTAAGCCAGCTGACCTAAGTGCAAGCTGGAGGTTTCAAAGATGATTCATTAAAATTTTTGTAAAAATGCAAAGTTTAGTTACCTAGTAAACCAGCAAAGCCTGTAAGTGCTAGAGAAAAGTTGCAGAAAGATGTGGAGCATCTCACATTAGACACCGATTCAGATTGCAACCAAGAACATATACAGTCAACCCTCTTTACTTTGTTGTTCCCCAATCGTGGATCCACCTCTTTGCTGTATAATTTCCCCATGATTGAGGAGGTCCATTTCGTGGGGCATTTGCAACTGCGCCTGTGTGAACTGACACACATGACTATTCAAATTAGTCAGCCATCAATATTCAAATTAGCTGCACAGTCCACCATTGCATGGCTGTGTCTGTGCTGCCCAGTCCTGGGCTGTGGCATTCGTAGCAGATAGCAAGAGCTCTGCCTGTGCAGCCCGCCCTGCTCTGCGAGGAGATGTTGCACTATGCTCAGGCTGCTCGCTCCACACCATGGTGCTTGTAGTGGGGAGCAAGTGCTCCACCCGTACATCTGGCCCTGCTCCATGTGGAGAGCCTGCGCTATGCCTGGGTCGCCTGCCTCGCAGTGCTTATAGTGGGGAGCTAGAGCTCTGCCCATACAGTCTGCCAACAATGGGCAACTGATGAGCTGTGGCAGGGAATGCAGGGGAGATAGCCCCTGTCCCACCTGGCCAGTCACCAGGGGGACAAAGGCACCACTGCTTCTAAGTTTTTTTTCCTCTTAAATTCCCACTCTGCTCCATTTCTCCACCAGTGCAGTTTATGAGTTAAAACATTACAGCACACAAACTGCATGTACCTTTCTTGGGTTTTCTTAACATTAACTAAGACAAGTACCCTGATTAACATGCGAATCTACAAGCTGCTGGCTGCTTTGTTGCTGAGTCACATTGCCAAAGTAACACTGCTGCGGAGAGCACGCTGGCCGAGCAAGGTCTCGCCAGCCCCTCTCTCCCCATTTAAAGTTTACAGGCTCCAGGACCCCACGACTCTGGGACCAGCACTGCCAGTGGACAGAGCGCTGCCTCGCAACTGTACGTGCCTTTTTATGGTTATTGTTAAATCAATGACAGGATCCATACTTTGTCATGCACGTTTGGAGCCACACAGGACTCCCAGGTTTTTTTACAGAAGGAAATGCACATGCTCATCATCTTGCTGCACCAATTTTACAACAACCGTTGCCTCACATGTTCCAGCAGGCCTGATTATCCCATCAGTTTTACTATCAAGGTGCTGCAGCGCTATGTAAGCAATTTGCCCTCTCATGGGGTGAGGTCAAATAGATTATCTGTTCTTACCCAGACTCTCAAAATTTTGCTCCTACAACAGGTACAGGTACCAATCCAAGGGGTTTACGGGGTTTACAAATTTGGCAATCTGATTTTTCCCACATTCCAGAATTCAGTAGGTTAAAATATGTGCATATATCCATTGATACTTTCTCTGGAGCTATATGGGCAATTGAAGAGTCTGGAGAAAGTAGCAAATGCGATCAAACACTGGCAGCACAGTTTTGCTGCCTTAGGAATCCCACAGCAAATCAAGATGGACAATGACCCTGGCTATGTCAGCCACGTGGCTGAGGCATTTCTATCGCACTGGGTAGTCATTCATATTACTGGTATTCCTCATTCCCCTTGTGGATTGGCTACAGTGGAATGTTTCCACTGTACCCTGAAAGAAATGTTACAAAAACAAAAAGGGGGAATGGAAGGGGTTAGTTCACATGGTAAAATATAGAAAGCACGTTATATACTCAATTCTTTGTCACTAACAGATGCAGGTACTCCTGTCATTTTGTCTCATTTTTCCTCATTACACAGCAAAGATCTCATGACACCTCCACAAAAAGCAAAGATTTTTGTCAAATCCCTTCTCACAGGACAATGGGAAGGGCCATTTGACCTAATAACTTGGGGAAGGGGCTACACTTGTGTTTCCACAGATACAGAACCTTGCCGGCTACCTGCAAGGTGTGTCTGTCTTGCCTTACAGACAACACCAGAACCGATGTACATGAATAGGGCACAAACCCAACAAGATGAGCCTTGATTAGAAAGCAGGAACATCCATACAACTCTCCACAACTACCTGAAAGGAGGTTGTAGCCAGGTGGGGGTCAGTCTCTTCTCTCAGGCTACCAGTGACAGAAAGAGAAGACACAGTCCTGAGCTGCATCAGGGGAGGTTTAGACTGGANGGGTTTACAGGGTTTACAAATTTGGCAATCTGATTTTTCCCACATTCCAGAATTCAGTAGGTTAAAATATGTGCATATATCCATTGATACTTTCTCTGGAGCTATATGGGCAATTGAAGAGTCTGGAGAAAGTAGCAAATGCGATCAAACACTGGCAGCACAGTTTTGCTGCCTTAGGAATCCCACAGCAAATCAAGATGGACAATGACCCTGGCTATGTCAGCCACGTGGCTGAGGCATTTCTATCGCACTGGGTAGTCATTCATATTACTGGTATTCCTCATTCCCCTTGTGGATTGGCTACAGTGGAATGTTTCCACTGTACCCTGAAAGAAATGTTACAAAAACAAAAAGGGGGAATGGAAGGGGTTAGTTCACATGGTAAAATATAGAAAGCACGTTATATACTCAATTCTTTGTCACTAACAGATGCAGGTACTCCTGTCATTTTGTCTCATTTTTCCTCATTACACAGCAAAGATCTCATGACACCTCCACAAAAAGCAAAGATTTTTGTCAAATCCCTTCTCACAGGACAATGGGAAGGGCCATTTGACCTAATAACTTGGGGAAGGGGCTACACTTGTGTTTCCACAGATACAGAACCTTGCCGGCTACCTGCAAGGTGTGTCTGTCTTGCCTTACAGACAACACCAGAACCGATGTACATGAATAGGGCACAAACCCAACAAGATGAGCCTTGATTAGAAAGCAGGAACATCCATACAACTCTCCACAACTACCTGAAAGGAGGTTGTAGCCAGGTGGGGGTCAGTCTCTTCTCTCAGGCTACCAGTGACAGAAAGAGAAGACACAGTCCTGAGCTGCATCAGGGGAGGTTTAGACTGGACATTAGGAAGAACTTTTTCACAGAGAGAGTGATCTCTCACTGGAATGCGCTGCCCAAGGAAGTGGTGGAGTCACCGTCCCTAGGGCTGTTTAGGAAAAGATTGGATGATGTACTTAGAGGCATGATCTAGATACAGTAAGCTCTCTTCACTTTGCGCCTCCCAGATAGCCCCTATGTGGCGTGATTTTTCAGTGATTAAGGAGGCCCATTTTGTGACTGTGCCTGCGTGACCTGGCACTCATGAATATTCAAATTAGACAGTCATGAATATTCAAATCAACCCCCATCCCACGCTGCATGGACCACAGGTGCAGTGCTCTGCCCGCGCCATGCCCGCCCTGGCTCGCTCGGAGAGAGGTGGCCGTGACAGGTCCGCTAGAGTGGTGCCCACCCCACTCTGCTCTGCTCAGAGGGAGCCAGCCGTGCCAGATCTCTCTGGCGCGGCACCTGCCCCACTCCACTTGGAGGGAGGTGGCTGCACTAGGTCCCCTCAGCGTCGCGCCCGCCCCAAGCAGAGATTTACACAATCTCAGTTTAGATGTGATGCCCGAGACTTTCTAAGGGTAGATATCTATCCCAAGTATGGAGAGACTAGGTCTACCAACACAGAGACAAAATAGGACAGCGGCGCGGGCGGCTCCCCACACCAGTGTCCCCAGCCAAGCAGAAAAGGGTTTTTTCCTGGTGTGGGGTGGCCATGGGTGCTGGGAAGTGCTGATACAAACACCGACACACAGCAAGGCAGTGCTGAAACAGCGCCAGAACACCAGGGATCAGTGTGAAGGTGCGGGGCAAATTTGCATATTAATGAGCTACAATTCTACGCAGACAGAGGGCTGCGCGGGAGGGCACCAAGACCCACAGTGCTGTGGTATACAAGGGCCAACTGTAATAGGATGGTGTGTTGGTAACAGGATGGCAATAGATTAGGTAACAGGTGATAGGTTGGACTCAATAATCACTATGGTCTTTTCCAACCTTACTAATTCTGTGATTCTGTGATATGCCCTAGTTGTAAACACTGTTGTTACCATAGTGGAACCCCAGGAATTAGATCTGTTAGGATCAGTTGTTTGTGAAAAAAGGTTTAACATGCGTTAGTATATTTTATGCATTGTTGTATGTTTGCCTTATGTTATGCAATGTGTTCAACATGTTCTAGACAAGTTTTTGAAAGTTTTTGGTTTTTTGTAAACAAAAAAGGGGGAATTACAGGCACTACCATATTTGATTTCTATGAGAACCAGCAGTTAAATGAGGGTATGGTTTAATATCTCGGTGCTTCTATGCTGTAGCCAACAGTAATGTAAGAAAAAGCCCACTGGCATGAGACTTGAATTAATGGGAATATTTGTTGTGCATGGGAACAGAAGAGAAAACACATAAAAAGGCTAGAAAATAGAATAAAGTGTTTCTGGCTTACCTTTGCATCTGGGGATTGTGTCTTCATTCAATAGGCAGAATGATTAATCTGAGGCTGATCAATTTTTACATTTAATAGCTCACAGTCACATTTATTTCTTTTAAAAATATTTTAATTTTTTTTTTAAACTTGGCTCTCTTTCCTTTTCTTGCAGGTATATTGCCAGTTTCCTCCTGCAATAAACTTCCTTTTTAGTTCACAATAAACTCTGTTTTCCCCAAACTATTCCCAAATACTTCCTTCTCCTGAATCTACATGTTTTTGTCTTTCTGAATTAGGTATTGGGTTTCCTCTTTCAGATACAGTAATACAGGGTTCTTCCCACACCTTTTCTACTCAAGCTGATTCACTGCTCCACTTCTGCAGATATGCCCCACAAAATTTTTTGAGTCCCCCAATGATCCTTTACAGTTGTTTGATCATCCTATAATTTTCATCTGTGATACGTCAGCCAGGAGGCACAGATTGCTCTTCAACAGCACCTTTTGAATCATCACCTCCCTGAAACTTTCTGTCACCATCAGATGGAATAATTTCAGGGTTATCATTGATTTTCACTAATTACAAGTCTCAATTTTAACAGAAGTCAAAATATTTTGTACAAATTAACACTCAATTCTGGAGCAGTGAAGAGATAACCTTAGAGCAAATAAAATTTACAGACACATAAAAATCACCACCTTGGCCAAGCCTTGGCTCTGGGGATTACTAACAAGAGAGACTTAACATTAATCTGTAAAGAAGGACAAATTTATTATTAACATAGTCTTACAGAAAAAAAAGAACAAAGAGAACAGTTTATTGAGGATATTCCACAGAAGGATCAGTATAAAAGGCATTAAAATACAGGATGAGATGGTATGGTCAGGAGTACATTGATCCTCTGAGTTTTGCGGGTCTTCGCTCTGGGTCCACTTTGTGAACCCTGTGAAACACGAAGATAACAAACTCACCAATATGCAATGAACCCATTGCTCTGCCCCCCTCAGCTCCAGAGCTTCCCTCAATGAAAGACTGAATCTGCAAAGAGCAAAACTGTGGACGCTTTAGCAGGGGTTTAGTGTACTTCTACTTATGCCAGTAGGCTCATTGGTTTTGGTTGTGGTGGTGATTGGAGTATGATCACGAAGCAACAGGGCTTCCAGCACATTGACAGGGATAGCAGGCTTCTTATCCCATAAAATCTGCTCCTGCAGTCTGCCGTGCAACACAGATCCAGACCCTGCAAAGACTGTTCAGCTTTCCATCGGAGGCAGTCAAACGCATTCCTGATGATCGTGAGATTAGTCCCCCCTGACTCATCACAGAGAACAAACTCAAACACATTGGAAGAGCTGTGGGGGACTGAAATTGCAGGTTGTGAATAGTAGTTTCCATCCTGAGGAACAGAGGCTGGGAAACAGGTTTTACATATGCAGAAGTTACTGCTTGAGTTAGGGCCTAGGAGGTGTGTGTTTGGCTCTCAGAACAGGACTTGGATAACACAAAGATAGATAGTACCAGAAAAGGGCACATTAAGGCCTCAGTGATGGAAAAAATGGCTACAGGAGAACAGCTCTGAGGGATTCAGTGAGAATATGCAAGGGGTGACCAGAAGCAATCATACACATGGGTGCCTGGTGACATAATATATGAGGCAAAGCCACAATGAAAACACCTGAGGGAAGGGGAAAGGAATATGAAAAAAAACAATGACTGACACATGGGTGGTGGTAACAGAAAAAGTCTCAGCAATTTGTTTGGACAGGGGTGATTCGGGGCATAAGAGTAATGGTTCACCTGAGAGGCCCTGCTGCGAAACTCTGCGATGGCTCACCAGGAGAAAAGAGGTGAGTCTCTAGGGGCAGCAGGGAGAAGCACAGGCATGGACTTGAGAGGGGAATCTGCATTGGACAGGTGAGAAAATCCCACAACAAAAACATGTTTTCTAGGAAGAAAAAGATTATGTACGTAATTAGTGAGGCTACTTCTGGAGTACTGTGTCCAGTTCTGGGCCACTCAGTACAAGAAAGACAAGGAACTACAAGAGAGGGTCCAGCAACCCAAAAAAATGATCACTGGAGCATCTCTCTCATGAAAGACTGAGGGAGCTGGGCCTGAGAAGAAGAGCAGCAATGGGGTGGGGAGAGAAGGGAAGGGAAGGGAAGGAGAGGGGGAGGTGGAAAGGCAGGGGGGGAGGCGGAGGGAGGGGCAGGAGGGGAGGAGAGAAATCTCATTAATGC
>WEKX01002032.1:17860-45812 GCA_013390025.1 Pitta sordida
AGGGCGGGAGCAGCGGCACGGGGTTTGGTCACGGCGGACCCGCGGGATCTCGGGGTTGGGAGGGGGTCTCCCAAGGCAGAGGGGGCTCAGAAACGGTTCCCTTTTCTTCCCCGTCCTCAGAGAGTCCAAAGAGAGAAGCTAAAAAGTGCCCCGGAGCCCTGTGGAGTTCTGGGGAGTGGGGCAATGGGCGTGGCCTGCATGCATATCAATGACCTGCCGTTCTTTGCGAGATTAATATTTTGCGAGGGCTGTCGCCTGTCCCTTTCCTCGCGATGGAGGAGGTATAACTGTATAACCTATTAAGTGGCTATTCCTTTCCACTTAGGAGGGATACCAGAATAGTTGCACAAGACTTTCCAGTAAGCATTTTCAGCTAGATTTGGAAACTGTAGTCTGGTCTTTATGCACTCATCAGTTTTAGTTCTCTAGAAATTATCATACAAGTGTAGTATGGACACATCTTGTTCCCCATACTTTTCTTGAAAACTGACAAGGATTAATCAGAATAACATGGAGGTCGTAGCATAAGACAGCTTACCCATGGTAGGACAGCTAAGAGTAGCAATAAAAATAGTGGCACAGGCACCTGGGCACCTGAAATACAGTCGGCCCTCTTGCACTTTGCGTCCCCCATATTGCGGCTTCACATTGTAGTGGTATGATTTTTTAGCGATGAAGGAGACCACCTTTTTGCAACTGCGCATGCGCGACTTAGCACGCATAAATATTCAGGTAGACAGTCATGAATATGCCAATCAACATGCACGGCTGCGGCAGTGGCCCTGCAGCTTTCCCTGTCCCCAGGACAGCAGTGGCTGTGTTCGCGGCGGGGCTGCTCCCCTGGAGCTGCCGCCATGCAGTTAAGAAATACTTACACACTCTCAGGTGTCTGAGACTTTCTTGAGTGATGCTCCATGACGTACTCGTTTACCCCGAGTATGGAGAGACCAGGTTCACCCCGAGAGACACCGGGGCAGCGACACGGGCAGCTCTCTGCACCCATGTCCATGGCCGAACCAAAAAGGGGTTTTTCCCAGCGTGGGGTGGCTGCGAGTGCCAGGAAGGGCCAACACAAAGACTGACACACTGCAACACAGTGCCAAAACAGCACTGGGGGCCCATGTGAGGGTGTGGGGCAAATTTGCGTATTCATGAGCTGCCATTCAATGTGGAAGTAGGGCTTCGGGGCACCCAATTAAGACCGCAGGTCCATGGTATAGGAGACCTGACTGTATCTGGTTTAGCAGGCATCTTGTAATTTCCCTGCTGGACTATTTGAGCATTATTATTAACAAAGGGAATGTGAACTTCCTAGGTTAGTTGAAGATTTTTGTTCTGCAAGGGAAATGGATCAGGCATTGTAACTTAGCTCAGAATCTTAAATAATCCTTTTAAAAAGCACAAAGCAAAACAGCTAATCAAGATGCCTATGAAAAACTTGAGTGACACTTTTCACCTATTTGTTTGCAGCTGTGGATGGAAAAGCACCACTTGCTACTGGTGAAGATGATGATGATGAAGTTCCAGGTAAGAACAAGCATGCACTGGAGTAAAAGGAGATTAATTTTGCTAAGAGATCTTGGAATAAGCAGAGCATAAAATGATATTGAGGATAGTAAGAGTATTGACAATTCACTTGTCACGGAATTTCTATGGGCACATTATTTCATGAATTTAAGACACCACTGGAGGCTTAGTAATTTGAGCTAGCATTTTGGTCCTGTGTAGAAGTAATAGCTATGGTTAAGAAAGTTGTTTAATATTTTGTAGGAAGTGTATGGAGAAGCTACCTTCTCAGTATCACTTTGCATAGTTGTAGGCGTAGTGAATTTAAATGTTTTAAAAATTTTGCTTTTTAACAAATCGTCTAAAATTTCTTTGGTTGAGCAAGGAGAATGAGCCATGAAGCTCTTAGATCAGTTTTGGTTTGTATTTTATAACCTGAAAGTTTCAATGTTGTAAAAACTTGGTATGAAGTAGAAAAATAAAATCCAAACCCAAAATGTTTGGCAAAGCGGAAGTGGGTCAAACTTTAATTCCAGCAATCTTCTTTTTTTAGATCTTGTTGAAAACTTTGATGAAGCGTCGAAGAATGAGGCAAACTGAACTAAGTGTCACTTTCTGAATAAAATCAAAACTTGAAAAAGCTACATGGAGCTGCTATTATATTGTGACCGCTTTGACTTTATTTCCCAGTGAGATCTTAAGATCTGTGACATTTGGAAACTCCTTGAATCCGCAGCTCCGTGGTTACTGCTGATACACAATACTATTTTTGTGGCCTATTGAATGAAACTTTGAAATAAGTCAGATTGCTAACAAATTTCTGCCTAGACACATTTTTTGAGTAACTTGTATACAAGCAAACCCCTATCTTTAATGAACTTTGGCATACAATAAAATCATATGCAAAAGTTTCTGGTGTGGCTTTTTGTCAGAAAAGCAGAAAAAGAAGGGCCCTAAATATGAAACAGTATTAAAAGGTCTTGGTTTCCTGCAGAGAATTTTTTCCTTTTACTCTGTTAAAAAACTGGCTTCTGAGAAAAAAAAAGTGTAAATGAAGCATTTTGGATTTAATCTGTGAATTCCCAGTGTATGCAGGTCCAAGATCCATATCCTATAAGTCGCTTTGTAACCTACTGAGTTTAAGAAATGAATTTGGATTCTAGCCACAATTTCTGGTGGCTTAACATAAAGCATGCAAGTTCAGAAAGAGCTTGGCAATGGAGAACAGCAGCAGACAGTTGGCATCTTGGGGAACTACAGTAATACCTCACCCTTCACGAGGAATGGGTCTTGTCAGGGAGTTGCAAAACGTCTAATTGCAAACACGTGCAGATCATTAATATGCATACAGGCCACGCCCATTGCTTCACCCTCAGCCAAGGAGGAGTGCTGAGGAGCTCTCCCTGCACAGGAGAGCAAAGGGAAGTGTTTCTGAGCCCTGTCTGCTTGGGGAGACCCCCAGAGAACCTCTCATCTTCTCTTCAGCCAAGCTGCTGCTTCTGCAGCTGCTGCTGGGCTGCTGCCACCGCTCATGCTTGCACGACTCCGCAGGGGGGAGTGCAAGCTCTCCAGGGCTGCGTCAGGGAAGGGATGTCCCTGGGCTTTAGTTGGTGCTTGTGAAGCCTGAAAAACCTTAACTTTGCAACACTGCAATCACCCGGTGCCCTTTATGGTGGGGGATGGCCTCAGTGTCGGAGTTTCTTTCCCTTTAACATCCACTGGTCCCAGGAGCGCTGGTTGTATGGAGCCATCAGAGCACCGCTTTCCCCTGCTGCAACGGGGGGAGGGCATGGGAGAACAGAAGCCTCCTGACGCAGCAGCAGTGGCATAGGCATGTCCCAGTGCTGCCCCATCCCAGCACACAGCGCTTGCCCCACTGCTGCCATGGCCAGACCAGCCTCACTTTCCCTGGGGCTACGTCGTCACCAGGTGCACCAGATGCACAAGACTGCATTGGTTACCTGCCTGTAGCCGTGGAAACAGTAACACGCGCCTGGCGGGATCAGTCCCCCGACTAGGCTTAGAGCAACAGGGGATGGCGTGGCTTGTGGTGGTGCTGTGCTGGGTCTCAGTGACTGCCCGGGGCATCCCATGGCGTGAGCCTTCCACTGTAGGGATCAGGCGTGGAGACACACAGAAGCAGGGCAGAGACCGGGGCACGGCACCATGGGAGCGGGAGGCACTGCGTGCCCGCTCCCCAGGGCCGGGCTAGTCCCACCCCACAGGGAGCGCCGGTGCTGCCCTTTGGCGAAGCAGAGGCACTGCGCATGCATTGGCCGGGAAGCTCTGTGAATCACAGGCTGGTCTGCAAGAAAAATCTTCACAAATCAGCGAGGTTGTAATAGAGAAGTCGCAATGCAGCAACGTTGTCCTAGCAGCGGTGGGGGGCAAACTAGTGGAGCTAACACCAGCCGGCTGCTGCCTGAGTCTCTGCTGTTGGCCAAGGTCAGAAACAGATAGAGGGACCTCTGTGATAGCATATTTAAGAACGGAGAAAAAAAAAAGTAGAAACAGCAAAGAAGACGGCCAGAGCAGAGCCTGTGAGAGGTTGAGGAGCCATGAAGGCACCACGGCCAGGCCAGCCGGAGGAGGGGTAGGAAAAATTCCAGACGTCTTGCTGCTGCTTGTAGAATGGACCATAGTGAAGCAGACTGTCTGCCTGCAAACTTAAGGAATAGAAAGAAACCGGAGATGCAGAATCCACCTGCGGCTACACTAAAGATGCAGGATCATGCTGGAAAGCTGCAGATAATCTTCGAACCCACACACACTTGGCCGGAGCAGAGATGTTGAGGCCTGTGGAAGAGTCCACGCTTTGTGACAGAATTGCACTATGGTACAATCTGATCTATGTACTTTGGGATGGGCTCACAAAATGAAGCAGTGCAGCCAGTGCTTAAAAGACTGCATCCTGTGCTGTGACTCTCCGGCAACAGAGAATGGAAGAGCTGTTGCCCCTGGGTCTGGAGGACTCACTTGGGAAATGGTCATGACAGACTTTTTCTCTTGTGAGAGAGGGAGGACTTTATGAAAGGCAGAGAGATGGTTTCCTACCCTAAAACTGGTCAGAAAATTCCAACTTGCCTGGCTTTTCCCCTACCCCTCTTCCCCCTTTTGTCTCCCGGAGGAAAAAAGGGAGTACAGTGATCCTCCGCATAGTTGGCGATCTGTAATTTGTGGGATCTGCGTACTCGCTGTTGATTTTCCAGCGAATTGTGGGACCTGGCGTGTGCACAGAACGTGCAGAACCTACCACGAACCCAGTCTACTCATGAATATGTAAATTGGTCCCAGCTGGGAGCCACTGTGGCGCGGCCGGGATGCGTTTAGTGTAAATGTGTGTTTTTGCACGGCTGGAATTGTCCTCCCACCAGGCTACGAGACAGGGTGACGGGGATGCCATTGTGTGTGTCTGTACGTGAGAGCGGGTGGCACCTTCCTCCATCCCGCAGGGAGGGTGCCCAGCTGGGCCGAGCCGGGGCGGGGTGGGGAGGCAGGCACCTGCACCATGCTGGAATGGGCGGGAAGGAGCTGGAGCAGTTACGGAGGCAACGGGGGCCCTCGGTGTGTTTGTATGGTTGGCATTGTTCTCTGCCAGGCTGCAGGAGACTCCTGGCATCATGTGTGTCGTGTGCGGGAGCGGGAGGCACCTTCGCCCCCCAACCCGTGCGGTGCCCTTTGTGGCCGGGGCAGTGAAGGGAAGGGTAGCCCCACAGCTCCCGCATCCAGCACCCACGAGGCAGCCCCTGCGCTCCCTCCGCGCCACTTTGGCACTGCTGCCCTGTCCCTGGTTTCTAACACTAGCCCGCAAGAGGTAGCCAGGTTTGCAGACTGAAAAACCTTCAAAGAAGTAAGAACAAACCCCCAAAAATGCCGGCCGCCAGTTCCAAATCAGAGCTGTACAATTTATGTGAGTGTGAGGCAGGTCCTGGTGCTGCATGGGCAGAGGGGTGGGCTTGGAGGATGCACCGCAGCCTGGGTCACATCCTGCAATGGACCCCGGTGGGATGAGGGGAGCCAGGACAGGTCGGGCCGAGCGCCCCCCCCGCCTCTGCCTGCTAGACATGCGACCGTTTTCTNACCAGGCTACGAGACAGGGTGACGGGGATGCCATTGTGTGTGTCTGTACGTGAGAGCGGGTGGCACCTTCCTCCATCCCGCAGGGAGGGTGCCCAGCTGGGCCGAGCCGGGGCGGGGTGGGGAGGCAGGCACCTGCACCATGCTGGAATGGGCGGGAAGGAGCTGGAGCAGTTACGGAGGCAACGGGGGCCCTCGGTGTGTTTGTATGGTTGGCATTGTTCTCTGCCAGGCTGCAGGAGACTCCTGGCATCATGTGTGTCGTGTGCGGGAGCGGGAGGCACCTTCGCCCCCCAACCCGTGCGGTGCCCTTTGTGGCCGGGGCAGTGAAGGGAAGGGTAGCCCCACAGCTCCCGCATCCAGCACCCACGAGGCAGCCCCTGCGCTCCCTCCGCGCCACTTTGGCACTGCTGCCCTGTCCCTGGTTTCTAANTGCAGCTCTCCCAAGGGCTGGTCCCGGTAGAGGCTCGGGAGGTGCTGTCGCCACACCCCTCCTCCTCTGTGCCCAGTGTCAGGCAGGTCCCGTGACTGGGGCCCGGCGGAGCCCAGGGGTCACCCTCGCCCCGGCTCCCGCCCCAGCCCTGGCCCTGGCCGGCTCTTCACTGCCAAACGCAGACCTTATTGGGGGAGGGGACGTGGCTATGGGTGTGGCATACTTGACTACTTAGTGGTTTCGCTATCTTCGCGGATAATGGTAACGGGGGATCACTCTATAATACCTGTTGTAAGAGGAAGGGGGTGGGTAGCCTTTAATATGATGCTTCTCACATTAAGCTCTGATCTTGTTAGTTAATAAGTAAATCCTTTTTATTCCTCACTTGTAGCTTGTCTTGTTTTGCCTGTGATAAACCTTTTTTAATTTTTTTCTCCAGGAGAGGTTGTGGGTGAATCTCTGGCATCTAGCCAGGGTCAAACCGTGACAGAGGTATTACTGTATATGTGAGTATTAAATTTTTATATTCAGTGTGTTTTTAACGGGTATTTGCAGGCAGTAATTGTTAAGTGGGTTAAGGGGTATTGGCAGGCGGTAATTATTAAGTGGGTTAAACAATACTTTGCCATTACTTTAGTTTTACTTATCTGAAAAGTATCAGTTATATGGGGGAATGAAGTATAGGAAGGGGGAAAAACCTTATAGAATTGATAATGGCTCTTAACTCAGTATTTAGGAACTCCAGAATCACACAGAATACTATGAGTTGGAAGGGACCCACAAGGATCATCTAGTCCAATTCAACAAATCTATTAACTAATAATTTTATTAGAATGTTATTTTTATTGCTTTTGTGTATTTGAGACAAAAAACTAGTTTGGTTTTAGGTCATAAGAAAGTCTCTTAAGTTCTATTCTGACCTTTGTATATCTGGAGCTTCCAGGGGGTTTAGGGCTAAACTTCATGTTTGTGAGTCATTGATGTAAATGACTGCATAACAAAAGGTAAGCTAAGATAAAAGAGCACTCAGCTACTGGCCTTGCAAGGTTTTCTCTAGAGCAAATACTTTTGAAAGTAGAAATTCACCCTGATGTGCCCAAGATAAAATCCAGGGTAAGATTTCACTATAGCTGTAACGAAGTTCTCCTTGTGCTTGGCAGTAGGTGGGTTTGTGTCTAATTTGCCGAGCACATTTGTCATGGTGTAAGTCGTGGCTGTTGGGAACCTGGAGGAAACTGTTCAAGCCATAAAACTTGTGGTTAGAGGTAAGACAGCAATCTGATGTGAGCATGACATGGCTGAGGAGTAACAATTTCAGTGTACTTGTCTCAGTTTGCAAATCAACAAATTATACTTCTAGCATTGAATTAATTAAAAAAGTGTGCTCAATGAATTATGGAAATAAGGTAGAAAAAATTGACTATGTGAATTTGGGTTTCGAAATGAGGATAGTGAATGTAATTTCTCTGTAAAAGGTAAGAGTAGTTTACCAGACTTCCTGTGACCTGTTGACTCAGTAAATGATGTGCTGGGTTTTGCCTAGAAATCAATTAATGTGCTACCTGTTCTTTGGTTCATAGATGCAAGTCCTCATAAGTACATACCTACCTTAAGTGCTGTAGCCCTTTTTTATGTAATACATACTTAATACTGGTTTCCTGCAACGTGACTTCAGTATCTTGCTTAGATGTTCTTTTCCTCACTAACTGACCGACTTGGTTCTCAAAAAACAGGACCGATACTGATGCCGTGTCTTTGAAATGCAAAGTGAGACTGATCTAGTGATGAACAGCCATATGACGTATCTGTGGAAGTCTGTGTTCAAGGTATGTTCCCAGCATACTCCCAGTCAGGAAATCCTGGCATACAGTCGGGTCTCCTGTATTGCGGACCCGTGGTCTTAATCGAGTTCCACGAAGCCCTACTTCCGTGTTGAACAGCAGCTCATTAATATGCAAATTTGCCCTGCACCCTCATGCAGCCACACGGTGCTGTTTTGGTACTGTGTTGCTGTGTATCAGTGTTTGTATTGGCCCTTTCTAGCACCCGCAGCCACCCCATGCTGGGAAAAACCCCTTTTTGGCTCAGCTGGGGACATGGGTGCGGTGTCTCTTGGGGTGGGTAGACCTGGTCTCTCCATACTTGGTGTAGACAAGTATCTCCTGGAGAGTCACTCAAGAAAGTCTCAGACACCTGAGTGTAAATCTTTCATATCTGCACAGTGGCAGCTCCAGGGGAGTGGTCTCTCCACAGCCAGGGGGAGAACGGGGGAGGAGTGGCTTCCCTGCCACCTTAGGGGGAAAGGAGCCACCCCTGCCACCTCTCCATCGGGGCAAGCAGCAGGGCCACTGTGTTCTGGGGCAAGCGGCAGGGCCGCCGCCTTCAGGGGCAAGCGGCAGGGCCGGGGCAAGCGGCAGGGCCGCTGATGATGCTGCCATTCTGGGGCTGGGAGGAAGCAGTGGTGCCGCCCCGGCGGCTGTGCGGCATGTTCATGACTGCCTAATTGACTATTCATGCATGCCAGGTCGCGCATGTGAAGTTCTGAAAACGTGGTCTCCTTCATCACTAAAAAACATACCACTAAGATGTGAAACCACAATATGGGGGACGCGAAGTGCAAGAGGGCCGACTGTATTTGCATCCCCAGTCTCAACTGAAGCTAAAGAAATGAGCAAAATGTGTTCTTGATTATTGCAGATTCTAAACAAAAGTAAGTTTTTAGTAGTCCTCATAACTAACTTATATGCTCAGTCCTGGTCAATGCTGTGATTATTATATCTTTCCATGAAGTTCAGTTATGGTCTTCATGGTCTATCATGAACTGCTAGAAATTGAGAATAATTGCATTGATGTTCCTCATCTGGTGGAATTTTTCGGTGACCATACTGTAATATCTTTACAGATTAACATGTGTAGTTTTACTCAAGGAAAATGGCTTTGTATCTCCAGTCCAAATATTTTGGACAATGGAGAAATAAAAAAAGATGCCTGTGATTCTGTTGAGTCAAATGTTTATTTGAGCTTTTTATTTTTGAACGGCTAAGGGAATATTCGGATTTTGTCACATCAAGCTCTGACAAAGCTTGATTCAATGCAGTACTGGGTACTAGTGAGATTTTTTCAATTACGTGTTTGCAACAGGTATTTAGAAATAATATTTTTTAAGGCTTTGCACTGGTTTAAAATTAGTATATTTGAATATTAAACAACAAAACCCTTTCGGAATATGGTGATACTATGTATTTTACTAGGTTAGTGTGGTGCATATATAGAAGTATAAGCTTCCTACTGTGGTTTTAAAATGACATTCTTTTTAAAGCTCTAGAAGGCACCTCGCATTATTACAGCTTGGTTTATTATAAAGTCTTGTGAGTCTGTGGTTGTGTCTGTTGAGAAATGCAACCAGTGAGAAATTTGTGTAATTACATAGTAATGCACATTTAACGTATGTGACCAAGGAAGAATACTTTGATTTAAAATGTTCACAGCTCAGTATCCCAAATGCCATATCCGTACTTGTGTATCTTATGATGCTTATTTGCCAGGGGTCTGAGGGAAGTTCAGTGTAGTTGTCACCTTTGAAATTTTGTGCTGAATACTGTGTTTTGTGGATGAAACGTTGTACAGATACTTTACTATTCCTCGAGAGTCTTGTTGTATCTGCTGAGAACCTAAATGTCATGTGGTACAGGTGGAATAATAAGCTATTCTTTTCTGGAAATGAAGAGAGGAGGTTGCACATATTTGTTGTTGGAGGCAGTGGAAGAATGAAAAGAGAAACAAGATACGGTCAGAACAGTGGCCAGGGAAAAGGCTTTTGGATGTGCATGTTATAGGTGGTGGGAGGTGATCAGAAGGAGTTATTGATGAGAAGCCACAAAATGGAAGCTGTTTGATCATACTGTTTGTGAGAATGGATTTGAAAGAAATAGGAAACTAGAGAGTCATTATTCGGCACAGACAGAAAAGCCTGTAGGGAAGTCCGTGTTGATGACGACTAGATTATAGCCTTAAGTGACCTGCGAGATGGTGGTATATGTAAAGGAGAGATTTCTAAGCAAGATATTTTAAAATATTAACAAGTACTCAAGCTGTCTTGTCCTTATCTTGTACATGCGATGTGGCTTCTGATTTTTCTAAGCTATTCTTTGTTCCTCTTCAGATCTACAGTAATACTTCACTGTATTGCAATGCCTCCATTGCGACCTCGCTGATTTGTGAGAAATTTTTCTCTCAGATTTCCTCAGATTCATAGAGCTTCCTGGCTGATGCATGCGCAGTGCCTCTGCTTTGCTGAGGGGCGGCANGCCGACACTGATGCCATCCCTCCACCATAAGGAGCACCTGGTGTTGCAGTGTTGCAAAGGTAAGGTTTCCCAAGCTCCATGAGCGCTGACCAGAGCCCGGGGACACCCCTTTCCTGAGGCAGCCCTGGAGCTTCCCCCCTGCAGAGACAGTGCAAGCATGAGTGGTGGTAACAGCCTGGCAGCAGCTGTGGAAACAACACCATAGCTGAAAGGAAGCCCAGGGTTTCTCCAGGGGTCTCCCCAGGCAGAGAGGGCTCAGAAATGGTTCCCTTTGCTCTCCTGTGCTGTGAGAGCCCGTGGGGAGGAGCAGAAGATGCTCCCCTGCACTCTGGATTGGCTGGGGGTGGAGCAATGGGCGTGGTCTGTATGCTTATTAATGACCCGCACGAGTTTGCAAATTAGACCGTTTGCGAGACACTACCTGTTCCTCGCAAAGGGTAAGGTATTGTTGTATCAGTTTAGCTGCATCCAGTAATTCATGAGAGCTGCTTGAAATGTTTTTTAACTGGATATGATAATTGAAAGATTCTGACCAATAACAGACTGGACTCTGAGAGGAAGTCTGTTTTGCAGAAAAGGAGCTGGCAATGCAGCTGAGCCAAGTTCATTTAGCTAAGGTGTGTAGCATGGGGGAGTAATGTGATTAATTTTGACTGTGAGTTGAACTCAGTAACTTTAAAGATGGGGTAAAAAGTGGACGCACATAGAAACTCTGAGAATCAGAAGTAAAACAATTTCTGTGTATTCGAATTCACTTTAGACTGAGATTTCTTGGTGTCATGGTACCTGCAGTCCCATCATGAAAGTTTTACTTGTTCTGTTAATATTCTGCCTTTACTTCATGCATGGATTATCATTAGAAAAAAGTGTTGCTGAATGGAAAGAAGACAGCTTATGTAATACTGTTAGTGTACTGTCTCTTTTTTTTTTTTTTTTTTGAATTAACCCATGCAAAGGATCTCCAGANTTTTGGTAAGGAGATTAAACCAGTATGTTGCCTTTAAATTGCACTGAAAGTAAGCTAGCAATGAAAGTAATGATTGTGTAGTGCAGGGTTAGTAATACTTTTGCAGATGAGTTGTGGCCCAACATTTTGCATTGCTTGTTAATCTGGACAGATCAGAACACTTGTTGAACAATTAGTGTTGTAATGCTACAAGCACTGATCATTATTTTTATAGCATATGTCTGTAATTTCTTACACAGGCAGAAGGCTGTGTAGGACATTCTAGCACATTTCACTACTACTCAGAAACTGGATTGGTTGAAGGTCAGTTTGATGATGTGGCACAGTGCTTTTGCTTTTGATACCAAATAACCAACATTTGCAATGTGTTTCACATAGGAATTTGATGGACTTTGCAGGATACTGGCAGATAAAACTGGTAGTATATGCTGCACTTGAAATCCTTATTCTGCATTTCTATTGAGTAGTGTCTCTTTGTTTCTCAGTACTGGAAAAATGTATTTGTGTTTTATGACCTACTCTCCCAATTTTTAGGACACACCAGAAGTTAACGGGGCTTACATTCTCTATGTAAACTGCACCTGAGTTAATGATATCTTTCAGGATTTTGCTGGAATCTCAAAAATTTCAGCCATGTTCATCTGATCAGTATCTTGCTTCACAATGAAAGTATAATTTATGGCAAGTGTTTGCACTTGCATCTTATCACTGAGTTTAAAATGATACAATATGATTAAGCAAAGTTTGGGGTTGTTAGAAATATCTACTGAAACTCCAGGAGGAGCTCTGGGTTTAGGCTGCAGCTCTGGGAACTGTGGCTAGTCCTGCTATTCTTTCCTGTTATTTCCAGCAACCACATTAGGCAATTGTATAGGTAACTGAGTATGACTTTACAGTCACGTCTCTTAACAGTAGCATTTTTGGGCTGCTATTCTGTGATGCTTTCCTAGTAACTGTATAAACAAGATTGCTATCATCTTCAAGGACCCAACTGAGCTGCAAGAAGGCTTTCTGGACTCAAATTGTGACTGTGGAGGACAAAGATAAGATCAGTATTGGGGCCAAAATCTATGGTAGATATGTGACATTGGTGTTTGACATGACATCTGTGGTTATTACACACAGACACAGTGACTGGCAGTTACAACAGAATGGTGTTAAAATGCCTGTGGTGGTGAAGATCTTCCTTGTCTCTTCAGTATTGTTGCCTAGGCAGGTCCAGCAGAAATTAAAAGTGGTAATTAAAGGCACATAGGTGAGAACACAGTAATGAGCAGACTTGAGTGGGTAGGAACAATTTTTAAAATACTTATTATGATGAACTACGTCTTAAGAACTTCTGATTTGTACTGATTTCTAACACGGTTTGGCTTCACCTATACAGGCTAGTCAACTAATTTGGTTTTGTTATACATAACTGGGGAGGGAAGTTCATCTGCCCCACTAGGCATTAGTCTTAGGTAAACCTACAATGAGAGACAGTTAGCACCTCAAGGCTTGTGATCCTATAATGGATTATGTGAACATGAGTGTTTGTAGGGTTCAAACCTAAACTAAAAACAAGATAAAGTGAAAAACTGAACAGTTGTGTTAGCAGAATGGCAGACTGACTGATTTGAGCTGTCCATTACAAGTTTTTGTCCCTGGTATCCAAAGCACCAGGGAGGAGTTAGTTTCATAATTCATTTATTTTCTTTCTGGCTTCTTTGCACCAGTTAGTGTTAGGAATCAGGAGATAGTACAGTTCTTTCTGGTTTAGAGAAGATCTTAATACAGTGTGAAACTATCATGGCTAGCTCATACAGCTGGGATTTGCCTTTAGCATATGTTGGGGACAGCATTTGGATAAACAACTCCCATGTACATCTGCATTTCATGCTCCAATAATTACTACCCAGGGGTGACGATCTTTAGGATTTGTATGTGTGTGGCTTTTACTGTGTAGAAGCCAGAGTAGCCTATAGGTCTCAGAATTCACTGACTCATCATCTTCTACCAGCATACAAAATTCACATTTGCTTAGATGTGACCTTGTGCACTGGTGTCTAGGCTGACCTGTCAGGAACTGTAGCCAAGGTGGATTGTCATTCTGCTTTAGTGTGTCAGCCCTTGCATCTGTAGAACAGACCCTTTACTCCCATTATATTTGTTCCTCGTATTTTAGCATTGTCCTATTTTAAGAGTTTGTACCTTGAAAATCAGGGGATTATTTATTTGAAAACCTGGTGTTGTTCTTACTTTTGTGTTTTCAATTATGTCCCACCTTGGTAGCCCTTTCATTTCATCAGGAAATAGGGTATATTTGACAGGCATGTGAGCAAGCTGTAAATTGAATTCTAAGGGTGAATGCAAGCCTTCAAGGATGCACCAGTATATTTTTCAGGGAGGCTGCAGACCCTGTTGGAACCTTCATAGTTTATGTCACCAGAAAATTATAACACTTCTGAACAAAAGTCTTTTCAGAGAAAATGGCAGTGTTGTTATGCCCTGTGGTCTCACCCTATATTTGGGATAGGCATGATATCGCAGGTGCAGAATAGATAAGTAAGCAGTTTTTGTGATGTGTTTTCGGAAACAACTGTGTGTTGAGTCCTATAAGTTGCAATATTCTAAGACAGTCTAGATGTAACCTAATGGCTACAAATGTGGAGTGCAGGGATTTGTAGTGTTTAGACAGAGCTTGCCTGTATTTCCATGGTGCTAAAAGCCTGGGTAAGTTTTGGTACATCAGGTTTGCCTCCAGCTTGCACATCATTCAGTGTCCTTTAGCTGACAATAATATGCACAGGTTGAGTCCAGTCATTGGATGGTATGCTAGGCCCTCCTAAAATGCTTGCAAGTGATAAATACTAGAATTGATATGAAAATGATGCTGTCCTGTATGCTCCATTTTTTACTTAGGAAATGGAAATGCTGATGTGCTACAAACTTTTGTAGGCTGTGAAAAGCACGTGATGTGGCTGTATTTGCTATGCTTTGATTTCAGTGCTAAAAAACAGCACGTACAGTTGATTTACATAATGAATCAATATCCCCCACAATGCAGTTTTTTTTTTCAGAGGATTATTCGGGGATTACTTGGGTTTATCATTTCAGGAAAAGGATGACCTGTACGTTAGAGTCCCACAGCTGTAATCCACCTTGTTGCTGCATCCAGTTTCCCTTTCTCTGCAAGCTTTCCTGCTGATTTCTGCATACGTGGTTGGCCTCATCACTGCTCATCTGCAGAAGATTTGACTGACATGCTTTACAGTCCTGTATGCCAAGAGTGTTGCTAGCTTAATTTGGTGACAAATAACCCTCAACAGAAAGATCTATTCAGGCGTCATTCCTAGGACTAACCCCTAACAATATCTTTGATCTTGAAAGTTCCAAGTGACTGGATTTCTAATTCACCCAGTTACACATTCATTGCCAGATAGGGCAGTGTACTTCCTGAAAGCATTATATGCGGCACAGCAGGAGGTGCATGCAAGCGGAACTGCTATAACAATACTAATGATGATCATTCTAGTGATGGGCAGTGTCTGCACTCCAGTGATTTATACTGTTGTAAAGGAAAAAGTCTGGTCCACAATGTTCAGGAAAAACTCTTTTGGAATGTCCCTGACAATCAGATTACCAGTGAAAAATTCAGAACATATTTGTGTCTGTCATCCCAGTAAATAGAGTATCTTTCTTTTTTTCCCTATCCTGTACTCTTTCCAGTTTCATAAGAATCTAGGGTTGCATCCAGTTGATGCTGGAGATGGGCTAGAGCTGTAAATATGAACTGCTTAGGCAAAATAAGTTACCTAGCATTAGAGTAAACTTTCATGTTCTTTCCATTTCTGGCATTTTTTTGTTATAAGTACTGCTATAAAACAGTTACGTAGTTCTGGCTTTAGTTTACAGCTGTCTTATCAGGCTGTGTGCTAAGCAGCAGCATCAGAGTTTAAAGAAACAAGCTTCAAGACCGCTTAAAGATAGATTGTAGACCAAGGCACAATGAAGTTGCTTTTGTAATTATGCATGCCCTAAGTAGAAGTTTCTCTCATGTTGTTTCTCAGCCAAGTAAGAGTAAAGTTCAGTGGCTGATTTTCATCTTGGAGTTGTGTAATGTTATTTCTTTCTGCAGGAATACAATTCGGATACCAATTGTGGAATTCTCTCGGGAAAGAAAAGAAAAAGTGCAATGGAGCACTTCCATCATAGCCCTGGGACAGAGTTTGTCTCTGATGTCACAGTGGGGAATTGTGATCACCTCGCTTGGACCATGGAAAAGGTGAAGAGCAGAGGCCCCATCTTCCATCACTTGGCTCCCTGCTGTGGGCATGTCCTCCCTGTGTGGCATAAGGAGGTGTAGGATACTGATTTGATTTTTTTTTTTTTTAATACCAAGGAAAAACCCACAGGAGGGCTGAAGGAGATAGACTCTACCCTGGGAAGGTCTAGCAGGAGGTTACTGCTTTCTGTAACTGTCTCAGAAACACAAGTGGGGAATTCAAAGTACAAGACAGATGAACAAAGAAGGCAACAGAGTGGAACTAGTAATAGCCCCAGGGAAAACCAGAGCAGACAGGGAAGAGTGTTACAAAGTGCTCATCAAATTTACATGCAAATAGTAATGCTAACATTGTACATGATTAACCAGAATCCCCTGCAAAGTCAAACAGGAATGAATAAGACAAAGACTTTGTGCAGCTCTGAAGCGTTAGGCTGTTGCTACTACGTGAAACTGCTAGGAATCTGCTTTGTGAGCAGAGTTCATGGCATCTGTGATTAGATGTTGCATATTGAAGTTGGCAAAAATAATTTAGTTCATCAGGAAGAGCAACTTGTTTGCTAACACTGCGATTCAAGTTCAAATATAAAAGGTTAACATTACTGTAAGAAATTACATTGGCAAGAGCTTTAGGTAGAATGGAGAGAATCAACTTGGAATTAAGGTTTTGACTGCAAAATTTTCAAACTCCTGGTCTTGTGGCAAGGAGACACTACTGCTGTTGGACCCATGGATGTGGTTCAAAGGTAAGTCTTAATGTGTGCTCACTGCCATTAGAGGCTACAGAAATTGTTCAGTAAAACAAAACCAGCAGACTGAGATTTCAAAACATCAACACTGAATCAGGGGCTTTACAGCTTTTACAACTACATAAACAAAGAAAAATGAATACTAAGAAGTATTTACACCAAGAGAAACAAAAATTCATTGTTATGCCTCAGAGAAATACAAAATATGTGGATCAAAAACTATTGTGTGTTGTATGCTGTTCGTATTGCATAATCAACAGTTATCCATGTTTTTTTGAAGGTTTTTTTTCCATGCAAGTAAAGCCTTTTCTTTGCATATTTTTTTCCCTTTCCGGTTGCTAATTCTTGGCTAAATTTTCCTCAGGGTGTCTAAATCATAGCTTATGAAATAGTGCTGGCTGACCTCTGTAGAGCACTCACAAGAGCCACAGAAATCTTCAATTCCATGTTCATTACTTCAGCAGTATAATGTTAAACTATACAAAAGGGTTCATAATGCAGGAAACAGTTTCTGAAAGCTCACCATCTTCCTTTGTTGTACTCACTTTTGTGGGTTGTACGGTGATGACTACCTGACAATTGCTTGAAATTCTGTAACAAAAAGATGGGAGCAATTTTACATTTTGTTGTCTTAATCTACGTTCTCCTATTCCAATGTCTTTGCATAATTAAAAAATGCATTTTCTAAGGTATGTTTTCAGGCCATAGTTAAGATATAATTTTATTTCCTATACAGTAACTCATTGCTAACTGAAATGTAAGACAAAATACAGAGCAGATATTGAAGGTTTATTTAGAACAAGTACTTTCCTGTAACACAGGTAATACAGAAAAAGGAAATTCTACTCCTCATGCATACTGATGTAGATTGTCTATACATAAGATGTCATAAAATTTTAAAAAAGTAGGTCAGGTATGGTATCTTGAGAAAACACAATTTGCATTTTATTTGCACTGCTTTTCAACAAACATGGAAGTTCATTTGTTTTTACAAAGCACATTAACTCTCAGTATTTTTAATATGCAATTTTACAGTAATTGTCATTTCACTTACTACTTATTTTGAAATTACTTACAAGATGATGCATTTTTCTGGATTTTGATTATGAAATATTTTCCCTCTCTTGCTTCCAAGGCATGCCAGATTTGCTGTTTCTTTCATCTGATTTAACCATGCATGAAACAGTAAAAGTTGTGTAAAGGCTACATAACAGTAGAGGTGTCAAAGCCTGGGAGACAGATAATATTTAATGCAGTGAGGATTTCACCAACACCAGCAAGGTCAGTTACATTTGCTTGCTTCATCTCCCTTAAGGTTCATTCCATTTCAGATTTCAGCTTTCTGTACTGACTCTCACATAACCTTTCAGAGGTTAATTCTGACCTGACGTAAACTTCCTATGTGCCACACATGTCTCAATACAGACTCAGAGAAATTTAGCCAGAGACTTGTTTAATACATATAGGTTTGGATTTTTTTTTTTCTGTACAGGCACACCTCGCTCATTTGTGCCTTCTCATCCATGGCTTCAGTGATCTGTGGAAAATTTTTATGCTAATCTTAGTTATTCACGGATCATCCTGGTTGATGCATGCGCAGTAGTTCTGCTTCACTGAGGGGTGGGACTGGCACACCCCTGTGGGGTGGGCAGGCAGTGCCTCTTGCTCTCTTGGGCATTGCCCCGAGTTCAGTGCCTTACAAGTTTTGGAGAGGTTACATGCTGTTGCGTTACGGGGGCTTCTCGCTGCTTGTGCCAGCACTGCTGAGAGCCAGCCAGAGAGCTCACACTCAGGGAGAGACCTGCCTTTATACACCTAGGCAGGGAACTCGGCACTGCCTGACAGCACACAAGGTGGTTGCATCAATGCTGGGTGCCCTAGCCCCACAGGCAGGCACTGAGACTGAGACTGACTCCAAAGAAGTCCTGCCCTCCCCGTGTTTCCGTCATGGAACGCAAAGCAGCATCATTGTTTGACGGCATGCTTTAGGGCTGTCCTGGCAGACACGCAGGGACCTGTCTTTCTAAGCCTAGCCAGCTGTGGAAGGTGTGCCAGCAGTATCAGGCTGGGCACAGCAAGGGGACATGGGGCAGCCCCAGCGGAGCTAACTGCAATGGAAGCCAAGCACCAAGCACTGTTTGTCCCTGGGAGCCCAGCGCACCTGGTGATATGTGGTCCCAGAGGAAGCACTCTTGCAGCGCTGTACCATCCTCCACAGTGACTGCAGCTGGAGCTACTGTCCACTTTCCTCCTCTGCCCTGCCTGCCCACTGCCTGGGCCAGCAGTGGGGTGTCCTGCCAAGTGTGCTGGAGTGCAGTGTTCTCCAGCGTCTGTTCCCAGTACCACCTTTCCAGGGACAGGACAGGCATGCCGAGTGCCCATGGAGTGGGAGTGGCATCTTGCCTGTGTGCATGTATGTGTGTCTGTGTCCTGGAGGTAACTCTTTCCATAGGAACAAGCAGGGGGAGGTCATGCTGATGGTGGAAGGTGTGCCAGTGGTATCAGACTGGGCACAGCGAGGGGATGTGGGGTGGCCCTGGCGGAAGCCAAGCTCCAAGCACTGTATGTCTGCAGGAGCCCAGCGCACCTGGTGATACATGACCCCAGGGAAAGTGCTCCCACAGCACTGCACTCTCCACCCCAGGAACTACAGCAGGAGCTTCCTTCCACTTTCCCTATCTGCCCCACGTGTGGCAAAGGGGCCCAGAAGCTTCCGTTTGCATGCATGTCCCATCAGAAGGCAGGTGGGGGTGCCTGGCGGTTGTGGCACTGCCCTGTCCTGGCACACAGCACAGTGAGGTGCTGGGATTGTGCACCAGGTCCCTACTCTGGCTCGGCACACAGCACAGGGTGTGGCAGGGACAGTGTCTCTGGTCTGGCTGTGATGGCACTGGGGCAAGTGCTGTGTGCTGGGACGGGACAGCAGCAGGACGTGTCCCTGGTGCTGCTGCTGCACCAGGAGGAGGCTTCTGTTACCCCATGCCCTCCCCTACTGTGGCAGGGGGAGGTGGCATTCTGCTGGGTCCATACAGCCAGTGCTGCCACTCCCACACTTGAGACCAGTGAATGTATCGTGGCTGCCGCAGTTAAAGGGAAAAAAACTCAGACTCTGTGGCCACCTGCTGCTGTAAGGGGCCCTGGGGTGTTGCAGTGTTGCAAAAGGTTCCCGAGCTCCGAGACCACCTGTGGCATGGACCCACGACAACCTGAGCCAGGGGACACAGGAGTTGGCCTTGGCGGACTGCAGCCTTTTCCGGGGATGCAGTCTAAGCATGCGCCGACCCTCTTCACCCTTGCGGCCCTCAGGCGAGCTTCCCCACTGCAGCGACGGTGCAAGCATGTGTGGTGGCAGCAGCCTGGCAGCAGCGGCAGCAAAAGCAGCAGTGTGGCCAAAGAGAAGCCCAGGGATTCTCCAGGGGTCTCCCCAGTCAGAGAGGGCTCAGAAATGCTTCCCTTTGCTCCCCTGTGCTGTCAGAGGTCATGGGGAGGTGCCAAAAATGCTCCCCAGTGCTTGGGAGTGGCAGGAGGCAGGGCGATGAGCATGGCCTATATGCATATTAATGGCACATTTGAGTTCACGGATTAGAACGCAAAAGGGTCTTCGTAGGACCACGAGGAGACCTGAAGCCCGTGAATATGAAGGTATAAATGTATTTTCACCTATTATATATTCAGTCACTTTGTTATTTCAAAGTTAGCATTTTTAACTCATTTTGTCTCTGTCTCAAGAAAACCTGGCTGGATTATTCTCCATCCTTTGCTTAGGATCTTAGTGCACATACTTTAAATAGTATTCTTTTCCTTTGTGTACGGAATTATTTTCAAATACAAAAATAAGCATGGTAGAGACCTTAGTAGGAATACAGTAACTTAACTAGGTCCAGTCATGTTTTGTGAACTCTAGTTGAAGGGCAAAATGGAGGTTGGGCTCAATACACATGGACTGGGGAAGAAAGGCAGAGATTGGGGTGTATGGATGTCAATACATGCCAGACCTCTAGTGGACATAATGGAGAAATGCTTATGGAAATGTGAATACTGCATGGGGAAACCCTAAGTACTGTGAGGGAAAAGCTGCTGAGAAGTCTCTTTCAAAAGCTTATGTATTATTTGTGCTGAACTATCACATCTCATCACTCAGTGTAGCTCTGATTAAGTGCAGAGGTCCCAGAAAGTCAGTTAACATTGCATGATTTTTTCAACTAATTTCAAAATCCTAACTGCTGTTTTAACTAAATGCAGTCATACCTCAGTACATTGTGCTGTCATATTTGTGGCCTCAGTGACACGTGGAAATTTTTTCCGCAGATCTACCTCAGTGATTTGGGAGCTTCCTGGTCAATGCATGCGCAGTGCCTCTGCTTCACCGAGGGGCAATGCCGGCACTCCCTCTGGGGTGGGACTGGCACGGCCCTGCAGGGAGGGTGGGCAGGGCCTCTCGCTTGCTGGGGATAGCCACAAGTCACTATAGTCCCATGGTCCTATGCCATGGTGCGGTCTAGTCTCACTGTCCCTGCCCCGCTCCTGTGTCTCTCCATATGCTTATGCACGTAGTACGTAGTCTAACACACAGCCCTGCGCCATGCCTCAGGGCACATGGGGCTCCATGCAGAGGTGCTTCAGTGCCAGCTGCCCCACCTGCCCTGGGCCTCGGGTGGGCACTGAGACCCAGTGCGGCTCTGCAGAAGTCACACCTGCCCCTGTCACTCCAACCGGGGGACTGACCCCTGCTAGGTACTGGCTGAGCATACACGGGGCACTGCTCTGTCTTCTCCAGTGTCCATCCCAGCACAACAGCCCTACAGCCCCCTGCCACCGCTGCTGGCAGCATGGCCGGCACAGGCACTCCAGAGGCAATGATGGTGATTTGATAACAAACCGTGGAGAAAGTCTGCATAAAAACCTTCCACAGCCGCCCACAGCGACCTCACACACAGGAACATATCTGTCTATGCCCCGGCTGCCTAGGACCTCACACTCATGAACACTGCTCAGCCATGTGTGCCTGTCACGTGACAGGAATCTGGGCCATGTCGGCAGCCCCGGCTGGCTGCCTGCCCCTGCCAGGAGTGAGGAAGCCTTAAACTGTAACACATGGCACAGCATGGATCCCAGTTCGGTGGCCAGCCTGGATATACCATCGCATAGGCACATATGCATAGCCTCAGACAAAGCCCTCCTGCCTGTGGTAGCCACTGCAGTTAAAGGGAAAATACTCCTACTCCAAAAGCTGTAAGGGGCCTCAGGATTTTGCGGGGTTGCAAAGTTGCCATATTTATGGCAATAATTTGCCATCCAAATTTGTGGACTTAATGGTTCGCGGGCGCCTTACAAGACCCAGATCCCGCAAATCCAGAGGTACGACTGTAGCTACATCTAACAGCTACAACTAATATCTAGACATCCCCAAAACTGGAAAACAAGAAGATGGAGGGCAGCCCTGAAGAAAGAGATCTGAGTGTTTGGACTGGGGACAAGTTGAATCTGAGCCAGCAGTACCCTGGCAGCCAGGAAGGCCAACTGTGACCAGCGGGGCATCAGGCAAACCATCGCCAGCCAGTCAAGGGAGATGATTATCCCACTCTGCTCTGCACTGGTCTGACCTCACCTTGAACGTTCTGGCAGTTTTGGGCACTTCAGTATAGAAAAGACATTAAGTTACTGGAGAGTGCCCAAAGGAGGGCAACAAAGGTGAAAGGCTTGAGGAGAAGACGTATGAGAAGTGGCTGAGGTCACTTGGTTTGCTCTGTCTAGAGAACAGGAGACTGAGGTGACCTCATGACAGCCTACAGCTTCCTTATGAAGGGAAGCTGAGTGGTAGGCACTGACCTCTTCTCTCTGGTGACCAATGGTAGGACATAGGGAAATGGAACGAAGCTGCATCAGGAAGTTCACACTGGACATTTGGGAAAGGCTCTTTACTGAGAGGGTGGTTCATCACTCATGGAAGTGTGGTCTCCAGGCCTGTCAGAGTTCAAGGAGGATCTGGATGATGGTTAGTCATATGGTTTAGTTTAAGGTAGTCATAGAATATTTCAAGTTGTAGAGGACCCATGAGGATCATCCTGCAAGGAGCAGGGAGTGTGATTCAGTGATCCTTATAGGCCCCTTTTACTTGAGATATTCTATGATCCTGTCATGGTGGGGGCAGGGGGTGGAAAGAGGTTCTCCTTTGAATGTTTACAGAGGAAAACATCTGTCCATTCATGGTTTTTTTTCCTTTTCCCTTTCACAGAATCACAGAATATTCTGAGTTGGAAGGGACACACAAGGATTATCAAGTCCAACTCTTAAATGGCACCACTGCCTCCCTGGTGGGAAATCGAACCTCAGTCTCCCGTGTGAGAGGCAAGGACACTCACCACTATACCAAAGTGGATTTCAGTGTCTCCTCTCCCCTGCCCAAGTTTGGGGAGAGGGAAGTAGCAGAGCGGATTTGTGCAGGGGTCTGGCTGGTTCATTGGCTCAGCCCAGAGCGAGCCTGCCCCGGGAGCCGCCTGGGAGAGGGGCAAGTGTTGCGAGGGGTTTTTCTTGCCAGTTTCAGAGGGGGAGTGGGGCTGAGACAGGGGGGCCGCTGTTTTTGGCTGTCCCAGGAGTTTTCCTACCTTTGGATTTCCCACTCCCAGGCTGGCTTCAGGGACTCTGGGATGGCATTTGGAATGCTGGGGGTTGTAGGCAAATTCACTACCCTTTGCCAGAGAGAAAACTGAGCCGGCAAAGAGTATGGGACCTTAGTTCCCAACTGAGGTCAGAACTTTGTTCCAATGCTTTCTCCACCAGGAATGCTGGGATTAGGGACTCTTTAAATATTTCAGCTCAGCTTTAGCCCACATTTGTTGGGACTCCTATGGCTGCTCTCTGGAGCAGGTTTTTGAGTTATTAATCTGTGTATTTTAGTTAATGAATAATTTTTTCCTGCTTTTTTCCTTCACTTCCTTTTGAGGAAAGAAATTATTCTATCGGATTTGGTGAGGGAGGGGGAAAATAACACTAGAATCTTACTCTAAACTGCAACACCAGGCTATATTGCATCCACCTGGTGAATTTTTTGTTCTCCAGCACAAGTTGCAGTGCCAGGGCAGACACTTTTGCTCTTCTTGCTCCGAAACCTTCTTTCCTAGCCAAAATCACTCCAGACTTCTTTCTTTGTCTCCTCAATCACTCCAAACACCCTCTTTACTCTGCGCCTTCGTTTTCCTAGGCAGCCTGCAAATCTCTCCCTGCAAACAACACACTGCGCTCCTTTGCCTTAGAAAAGTGCTTTTCAGCCCGAAAGCAGACACTTTTGCTGCTCCTGCTCAGAAACCTTCTTTCCTGGCCAAAATCACTCCAGACCTCTTTCTTCGCCTCCGCAGTACTCCAAATACTCTCTTCCCTCTGTGCCGTCGTTTTCCTAGGCAGCCTGCAAATCTCTTCCTCCAAACAGCACACTGTGCTCCTTTGCCTTAGAAAAGTGCTTGTCAGCCTGAAAGCAGACACTTGTGCTCCTCCTGCTCAGAAACCTTCTTTCCTGGCCAAAATCACTCCAGACCTCTTTCTTCGCCTCCGCAGTCACAGTATCACAGTCCAAACACTCTATGATCTTCTGTATCTCTGACCTAGAACCTCAGAGTCATCCTCAAGACTCCCTGGGTATTTTTGCCAGACAATCTAGGAAGGACCATTCCCCCCAGCTGCAGTGTGCAGCACATTTTTCACGTCTTTTGTTGTCCTAACTGGCCCAAGGGATACTATGTGAAATAATTGCATGTTTAATTTGTTCAAAAGCCTCTTGTTTTTCAGGACCCCACTTGAAATCATTCTTCTTCCATGTCACATGATACAATCTGACTGTACTCTGGAATATGCATTCTCCAAAAAACCCACAGTGCCTAGGAAGGCCTGTGTTTCCCTCTTGAAAAGGATGGTTGGTGGGGACATAGCTAGTATTTTGTTGACCATGTCCATTGAAATCTGATGACATCCCCCTTCCATTTTACTCCTAAAACTAAATCTCCTGCGTAGGTCCCTTAACGTTACTTTGCTTTATGGCAAAACTAGCCTTCAGGAGGATCTGGATTATCTTCTTCTCTTTCTCAAAAATTTCCTCTGCTGTACCACCCCATACAATGATGTCATCGATGTGTTGCAGGTATTCTGGAGCCTCAGCCTTTTCCAGTGTAATCTGGATCTGTCCATGGAAAATTGTTGTTTATTTTACCCCTGGGTCAGTTGATTCAAGGTGTACAGGATGCCCCTCCAAGTGAAAACAAACTGTGGCCTTCCCTATGTTGCTAAAGGAATGATAAAAAATGCATTAGCAATCTTCGCATCTCATATTTCACAGCTTCACATCTGCGTGTTTTTTTCCCAGCAAAGACCTCATAGACTTCTCTTAATTCTTCGCAGGGTTTTGCCTTGTCACGTGAGCCACGGATGGCCATGCATGCGTAGTCTGTGCTTCTGCTACCCTGCAGGGTGGGACCAACATACCTGCACAAGGCAGGGTGATGGAAGTTGCCGCTCGCTCAGTGGTTGGGCAGATCCCTCCTTTACGAGAATGTTGGAAAGATTAATAAAATTGTAGGGAAGTTTAATACACTGTGTCAAGCTGGTACTGGGGCCGCAGGGGAGCAGAGGATCAGCAGCTGCTTGTATGATTTAAACCACCACCACAAACAGGGACCAAAGAAAAGCCCTCCCACAACTGCACAACCTCAACTACCAGCTCCAGAACTGCAAAAGCTCCAGCCATCCCCACCAAACAAGCCACCCCCAACAAAGAACAGGGAAAAACTGGGAGAATGGATCTGAAACTCAGGGGGTGTCCAGTAGCATCAAGCAGGCAGCCGCAGCAGGAGGCAGTAGCAGCACAGGAATGCAGGCAGGAATGGCAATGGCCAGAAGGGCAGGGCAGCGTGGTAGAATGAGAGGTGGCAGTGGGAGGGCAGTGGCAGCAACAGCAGAAAACAGCAAGCACGCAGGAAGACAGCAACAGCTGCAGTGGCCATGGCAAGGGAGTGGCAGAGGAGGGATTGAGTTTGAGGAGTCTAGGGAAAATGCGGAGCCACCACAGGCCTCTACATCATCTCACCCAGTCGTCCTCAGCAGCAGTAGTCAACAGCACCTCGCTCCCAGAACGTCTTGGAGAAGGGAGTGTTTTGGCCTCCTGCCTGGGTTTTAATAACCCCTGTAGCCACTTCCAGTTCCGTTCCTTCTCTCCAGCAATGGGCAGCTGCTTGGAGTATTTCTCTGAACTGGAACATGGTAAAGTTCTTGGTGGCATCCATTGATCCAACTGGAAAAGCCAGGCAGCCAGTCACGTTGGCAAAAGATGGCTGCCGCTCCACATGGCCTCACCAACCGCTGCCACTGCAGCGCTGGAGAAAAAGTCTGTAAAGTCTGTCCCGCAGCCAGTGCCTCTTGCCTGGGCTGCCCAACATTCAAGACCCTGGACAACCAACTGACTGGGACTCCCCCCTCCCACTCTAGTGAGGTTCTCTACGGCCAAGCAGCTTCCACGTATACTGTCCTGATCCCAGTTCTGGCTTCAGTTGCAGGCTGAAACCACATTCGCCATGGTGGCGGTGCTGCCCAGTCCGTTCCGTCCGCAGTGCCACATGCGCTTGTGGCCATTTGCCAGCCGCACGGAAGCTTCCCTTGGGGGATTGGTCCCAAACCAAGAACTGCTGCCACACACGTCCCAGCAGCAGTGGCATGGTCCTGCCCAGTCTTTTTTCAGTTCTGGCACAGCTCCTGAGCACAGCTGGGCTCTGCCAGCAGTGAGCTGAGTCCATGCATGTGCCCTCTTAACCCATTCTGAAATGGAAAAATTTCAACTGAAAGGTACCTAAATATGTATTTAACCTCAACCAATGACAACCTGTCATGTCAGAAGGTGTCATAAACCATCAAAGACACCTGAAGCACCCTCTGACACATTTCTGAAGCCTTCCACCAGAGGGGTGCACATGATTCAGTGCTGCATCAGCTAAATGTAAAACTCCATCCGCAAGGAAGTTACTTGGGCTTTCCCACATAAACCTGTATTAACCCATTGAACTTTGTGTTTTGCGGGCTTTACCCCACCCACAACAGATCAGGACTGTGATCATCACTTCAATCAATGGACATGGAAATTGCAACAAACAAGACTTGCCACTGGATCCATGGGTGGACAGTGATACTTTTCTGCCCTTTTCTTTCCTTTATATATTTTCTTAAGTGATATTTTTATGCTTTTGTATTACAGTTGGCCCTCAAATATTGCAGTACCGTGGGTCTTGTTGCCTCCTGTGAAGTCCTCTGCCCACGTTGATAGCCAGCCCACTAATATGCAAATTTGGCCCTGGTCGCCCTGCCCCCTCAGCTCTGGAGTGGCTGCGGGGTGTTCCTGGAAGCTTCTCGCATGATGTGAGCAGCTGGGGAAGCAAAGGGGGTCTCCTCTGCCCCTTGCGGCAGCTGCAGCGGACGGTGGAGGCACTGCGGGGCTGTATGTACTTCTGAGCCCTCCTCACTGCTTTCCCTCCTGCAGGACATGCCCGGCTGTGCATAGCTCTGCTGGCACTTAAACACATGGGTGCGGCTGCCTTGTCACCATGGTAACACTGGCAATGGCGCACTGGCAGAGCAGCATCCTGGTGCTGGGGAGAGGTGCTGAGGACATGCTACATTCTCCAGGAATTTTGCAGGCTCTGGGATGCACCCTGCAGGGGCCAGACTAGCAGAGTTTAAATCCATGTTTGACTCCAGCACTAAACTTACGTATTTACTAGGTAGAGTCAAGCCTCAAGTGAACAAACTTCTTCCAGAAATTGAACTTAAAAACTATGTGAACTTCAAACTCCTGCTTTCAAAAAACCCAAGCAAACAGACAAAACTTCTGCTAATGTGTACTGTAAAAACAAAAGCTTTGTAGAAAAGGTGACATAATCACAGAATCAGTAAGGTTGGAAAAGACCATAGAGGTCATCAAGTCCAACCTATCACCTATTACCTAACCTAGCCAAACCTGTTCCCTAACCTGTTGCCATCAAAAAAAAAGGGATGTTGTTGTGTCCGGTCTTTAGCAAGGCCTTTGAGATGCTCTGCTGTGGTCTTTTTATGGCCAGATTGAAGACAACTGGACTGAAGAAGTGGACTATGAGGTGGGATCTTGGCTGAAGGTCTGTCCCAGATTTCCCTTAGTTAAATGAGGCCTCAAATGTCAGCACGGCCATTTAATTCTGATAATAGCCGATTAAGCTGGAATGTGTCTGGCATTTACAGCTAACCACCATGGTAACATGGGATGCAAACTGGGGACACCGGAGTGGGCATGTGCCAGTGCCTGTCCACTCCTTTCTGCATAGGGGTGGGCAGTGGCAAAAGAGTGGGAGGAAACATGGTAAGGATTTCCTTTTTTCATTTTTTTACAATCAGTCCTGGCTACATCTGACTATGGGGATGACCGAGGAGGACCCCACCCTATAAGGTGAGAAATGCTGGCTGAGAGGTAGTGCTCCTCTGTCTACTATGGAGAAGTTTTCTGCACCCCTTGGCCAATTTGCATCTGTAAAAGACACACGTATGGCACCTTAATCACCCGTTTTGTAACCTCATGTTGTGGCTTAGAGTGAGATTTTCTCCCCACCAATTACAACCAAATTGATTCTTCTCCTCAAAGGGAAG
>WEKX01002033.1:0-13153 GCA_013390025.1 Pitta sordida
CACACAATGCTTGGCTCTTGATTTAAACTATATATCCACATTCTGATGTTAATGGGAATTCATTGTACTTCACAGACCTCAAGAAAAGCAAAAAAATTTCAAATAACCAGTTAGAGAGAATATGCAGTCCATTAAAAATTTTAGAGGTTTTGGAAGACAGAACATACCAGATTTTTATTTAATAGATGGGTTTTAAAATGCCCTAAATTAAAAAAAAAAAGTTATTTCTTGTAACTGGTTTTATATTTCGAAGAACTGCTGTGTTTTATCCCATGAGAACTGTAGCTCTGATGCTTCCTGAAGAGACCTTGACCTTCTGAAGTGCACTTTGCCAAAGAAGTTACAATGCAGATTACATACCCTAAAAATAGTAATTCAAAGGATAATTATTTTAATTTAATTTTAATCCCTTTTTGATGCGTTCTCAAGGCAGTTAGCATGCAAGAGGCCTCTCCTCTCTGTGGAGTGAAGATGTGGTATGATGCTACGCCTAGAAAACAATGTAGATGCAATATGTAGATAGCATGATGATCCTGCAATTATTTGCCATATCTAATGAACTGGATAAAGCTTTTGTGATGCTTTAAAGTTAGAACTGATGCTCCAATTAAGACTTCTGTAAATCTTCTTCATGCCTCTTCTTTGGTAGGAGCCTGAATAGCAGGCAAAAGGCATGGACCACCATCATTAACAAAATACTTCAATGAATCTAAAATATATTCCCTAAAACTTAAAAAAACCTGAAATTATAAATTCCATATACTGTTTGCTAGATTTTTTTTTTAATCAAAGAACAAATCAGTCAGAATAGTAGTTACTAATAGACTCTTGCATTTAAAGATCTGAGGAACAAGCAATACACAAATAGGTCAATACTATTCCATTCTCTTTATGTGCTGTTTACACAACATGAAAGCTACTCCTATCTACATCTTCAAACAGGGTCCGAGATGATTAGGTGTTTTGGTTTTGTCACATTTGTTTAATTTTTTTGTTTCATTTGAGTTGTTTGGTTTTTGCTCCGCTTTTATTATAATTTCTGGATTTCTGACAGATTTTTCCCTTTTAGCTGCCCTTTGGTAACGTTAAGCCTGAGACAACAGATCCAAGACATTTACTGACAATTATCTGCTAAGGAAATGTTGTGTCTGGTGACATACCTCTCACCACAGTGAGACACATAATTCTGTGGATCACAGACAAGAGAGCCCTAACAGGTATTAATTCCTGAATAGCATGTGACACTTTCTATGGTGTCTTCCATGTCCTTCCAGAAGCAGAATTTGCTACCTAAATATGAAGTAATTAATCTGTCAAAGCTGTTGATGTGTTCTGGAACATGTAGCGGTTCTCAGAAAGGGTACTCAACTTTGATTACTTCTTAACTTTTGGGTCTGCGTCTTCCAATGTCTGCAGCAAACACATCAACCATCCAGCCAATACCAATCCATTGCAGTGATTTAATTGTAGGAGAAACTGCTTCTTACCCAACTGCAGTCCATATTCATTCAGCTGTCCTGAAGGTTTGGCCTTTATCAGGTGGGTTCCTTCTTCAGACAACACGAAAATCAATAGGCATAGCCTACTTGGACCTATTGGTCCAAACATTACAAAGATCTACATCAAAAGCTTGAACACAAAATATCAAAGCCACAGCTCTATTTCATATGCAGGTAATCAGTACCTTACATGTTAACCGCTTTTTTTTACTGGACATGATCAGGCAACTACTAAGACTTTTGATTTAGTTTATCTCCTTTACCTATATACTAAATACAGTGTCATTCTAGTCTTTTATCAGAACCACATGGTCTTTTTATGACATAACTTCAGATATTACTTTTGGATCATTTCCAGTGTACATGTCTTGATTTTACAATTACACTCTTGCTTTATATAGATCTCATTTAGTCCTTGATGGACTACAGACATCCTGTTTGCTGGCCTATTATCCAGCTTCTTATCAGTTCTATTCTAAATCCTTATTTCAGTTGTACAACTACAGCAGATACCCTTTCTCAAACTACAGTGTTTTAATACACTCTTTCAACAATTATTTGTCCCAAGTACTTGAGAAACTTTTTCTAATTGAAGAAAATACAAGAAGAACATACATTTTAGAACAATCACAAGGTAATTATAACAATAGTATTAGCCTAAAGTCCAATGCCTGTCCAAATTACCACGCATAAAAACAAAACCTCCGACAAAACTAAATCAAATGAGGCATTGGAATTTATTTTCTACTTCTCACCAGAGTTTCAAGAGTAATCTGACCAACAATGTTAGACTAGGAAAAAAATCTCCTTGGAAATATAGCGGCTCAAGAAAAAGGTGGTAAGTTTTGTTTTCTGAAGAGATATGTTTGTCCAGATTGAAGCAAATAGTCTGTTTGCAGGCATTGTGCTCTGCATTCTACATGATGTGAGAAAGAAGATAGCAGCATATATAACCTTGAAATTACATTTCATTCTAAAGGCATAAACTAAGATAACCATGTTTTTGGTTGGTTTTTTTGTTTGTTTGTGTTGCAGTGGTTTTTTTGTTGNNTTTGTTTTGCAGTGGTTTTTTTGTTGTTGTTTTTTTTTTTTTTTTTTGAAACGTTCCAAAATCTCAAGGTTTAGCACCAGCTCCACCGGGAGCTGATCATAAGAATCATCTTACACGCGTAACCTCAGGTCAGACGCAATTGTTTGATGTCAACAGTTTGCTCACTGAAAGTACATCCACTTGGGAAAGAAACATTTGTAAAGAAGCTGCTCCCACCAACTAAACCAAAGTGACCTCATCATAACACATTGTATCATCTTAATGACATGCATATTGCTGATGCAATTTCACTAAAGGGTGCAATTCCCATTACACAAAGAGGAGGTGAGGAATGAGTTTAAGATAGGCCCATAATGACCACTCATTATAGAACAATAGCTACTTCTAAACTAGTTCATATGAGAATATTTTTCTTGATGAACTTCTGATTGTGAGGGGCATGGAGAAAATCAGGAGTCCAGGTTGGCTGCCACCTTCAGCTACTGGGTATAATTACATAAATAGATTTACTTTTTGAATGTTCATTTAAAGTACCTAAAGAATTTGTTTAGTAGTAGTAATAATAATGATGATAAGAACTAGTGTCCCCACATGTCGTGTGAGGGACCTGGGTTCGATTCCCACCCGGGAGACAGTGTTAAGAGTTGGACTTGATGATACTTGTGGGTCCCTTCCAACTCAGAATATTCTGTGATTCTATGAACTACAAAAACCAACAACAATAATAAACTCCTCAACGACTGCATGAAGTTCTCGAAGCAGCCAGCAAAAAGATTGTTTTGCAATTTTCCCAGAGAAAGCAGAGGAGGAATTGCAGAATTATTCTTTGATGGTGAAAAATATTTTTAATGGCAATCTTCAATAATGCCAATTAGTCCACCTATTTCCTCCATCTCCTCATGTTACCATCTGAAGAGAACTAATATTCAGTTCATGTTAGCACCCAAAAAACGTAAACAAGGTAATTCATAGTAACGGTTACTAGCTTTGCAAGTATGAACCAAGTTCTAAAGAGTGAATCAGATAAGCAAAATAGTCTGTAAATTTTTGTAAAAAATCCGAATTGGGATTTCAGTAGAAGATAATAACAACAAGCTTCTACCCCGAAGTTTCCAAGAGCTAAATAGAACAGAAATTCAAAATTAATTCATTTCTGACCAAGCTTTTTTTTTTCTTCTTGAAGTTTGAAAACATTTCCTAGTGTTTGCCAGAACTGTCATGAATGGCTTGAAATCTTAGAAACATGGCTACTCTTACAACGCCAGGTACCTCAGAGGTCTACAGTGTAATGAATCCAAGGACATTGTTAGTGAAGAAAAAACAGTTTCACCTTCACAATTTTTCCCCCTTCATTAAGGAGTTATTTCTAGAAATTTCTGTACTTCTGCACTTTTTCCTACATAAAATGTACATGAGTGAAATGAGACAAATTAGTAGTATTACATTATTCTTTCTGAAACTACAAATTTAGGCTTTCAGCTTCCACAACATGACATATGGGCTGATCTTTGCATACTATGGTAGAAGGTCCATGTCACCGTTATAATTCTCAAATATCACATCCTACTTCCTGCTATTATGGACCCAGCACTCTTGAATTTTGCCAATGTGTTTTAAAAACACTGCATTTTGTTTTGTTATGCCATTCCTGCTCTTTTCATTAGCTACAGCTATTATATCAGTCTATCAACTAAGTCTAGGTTCTTCCACTTAGTTTAACTGGTACTATGCAGTTCTTTTGTAATTTCATTATTTTATCTTGATGGTCGATCTCAAGACTGGAAAAAGTATTACAAAACCAAAACAGCGCATCTTCTAACTAGTTCACCAAGTGTAAACGTAAAAGAAAAGAAGTCTCAGAACTTGTCTCCTCTTCTTTAGGATTTGCATACTTTTTTACTCCACAGTGACTTATAAAATGTGGAGTTGATAGAAATACAAGATTAGTTGTGACTGTGTATCATCTGAGTTAATAGCAATTGATTCTCTATGTAATAAATAGAGAAGAGTGAAAGCAGAGCTGAATTTTTCCATTTCATTCCTTGATTTGAGACTGAACCTAGAAGAGATATGCTTTCACTCTCTGAGGAAAGAAACAGAAAATTAATCTTCTGTTGCTGTTGTGATTCTTAGCAGCAGGGTATGAGGTCACACTGCTGCCTCAATAAAGATTGTTCAGCCTCCTTTGCCAAGTGCTGTGGTCCTGCAGAGTATGAACAGCTTGTCTACGAAAGAAATTCTGGATGCAGTGGCTCTATAAGTACCTAGCCTATGATGTTAATAAGCTGTATCAGCTGGGAAAAGGTCCTATAGATGAATAAAGGCCATTGTACAGTAGTTTTCCAGCCCTGTAAAATTGCTCTCCCACTCCTTGTCCTTAGAGTTCACCCATGCAGAGGCATAAATACAGACAGAACTGCAAGTTCCCAAGATGCTAGTGCAATATCTAAAATCAGGGATTTAATACCCACTTTCTCCCTATGTCATCATCCTGAAAGATGGAGGATACAAAAGGGGTAAGCGGGCGGCATAGTGGGGGTGGTTCCACAGGCACCTGAAAAGCAAATGCTGCAGCTCCTGACTCCTTAAACAGGGAAGCACCTGGATCACATTGTTAACATCACCCTCCACATTACATGTGTTTCCTTTAATGTGTCTACTCTATCAAGCTGCATTTGTGAAAGAATCATAGAATATTCAGAACTGAAAGAGACCCATGCAGTACAACTCCTGGCCCTGCACAGGACAGCTTCAAGAATCACATCAGATGTCAGAGTGTAGTCCAAATGCGTGAACTGTTTAGTCTTTGTGCTGTGACCACTTCCATGGAGAGCCTGTTCCAATGCCCAATTACCCTCTGGGTGAAGAACCTTTTCCTAATATCCAGCCTAAACCTCCTCTGACACAACTTCATGCCATTCCCTCAGATCCCATCGCTTGTCACAAGAGAGATCAGTGCCTGTACCCCGTGAGAAAGCTGTAGACTGCTGTCACCCTTCGGTCTCCTCTTCTCTAGGTTGAGCTTGCCAAGCGACCTCAGCTGCTCGTTGTGTGGCTTCCCATCTAGGTCCTTTACCATTTTTGTAGCCCTCCTTTAGATGTTTTCTAGCAGATTTATAACCTTCTTACATGGCGGAGCTTAGAACTGCACACAGTACTTGAGGTGAATGACAAGTACAGGGAAAGATCAGGAAAGGCCCACAGGGAAGCCTACAACAGCAGCTGCAACTATTTGAAATATATGCAGTTCAAGTTCCTTCTCTCTTTAAAGAGCTTCTACATACCAACCTCATCACAGAGGAATCTGGAAGATTACAACTAGTAAATATCATCTAATATTGGCAATTTCCAACAGTAGCACTACAAAATTTTCAGTTGCAGGGCCTTAATACACATCCTCAAGGTCATGACAAAGAAGAAGAAGCAGTAGATCAAAATGAAGTCACCATAACTCTGTCTTCTCCATAGGAAAGAAAACAGGTATTCTGTGGCTTTTTGCAGTTCAACACAACACAAAAGCAACTCCTCTGGCCAAGGGGAAAAAAGCCAATGTAAAAGGAGAAAATATAAGAACAGAGCAGTTCTTAGCTTTCTATCAGCCTCTAACCCTTTCAGTGCTTTACTTTAAGCCTCTCCAAAGATGGACTTTGTTCCTTTGTATTGGCCAACAAAAATCTCAGAGGAGACATTAATTGTTAGTGCCCAATATAAGTTTCCAGCACACACCTAGTTCTTTGACAAGAGGTTCTACAGATCAGCTATATATATGAAGGACCACCCCCTTAACCTGGTTCTGACTACTTAATGCCGATAAAACTTCTGTACTAATACATCACTATCAAGTCTTCTTTCAGTCGTCTTCCTTCCCTCAATCTCTGGGTTGAGAACTTCAGCCCTCTAGACTTTTACAATTTATAACAGAAGATAACTCACACGTTTGTAATTCAAAGATGCAAGTATAGTACTAAAAAAAAAAATCCCCAAACAAACAATAAACCATCCTCAAAAGCTCCACCACATCCAGATCAGAATGCATGACATTTTTAGAAATTATGCATGTTTTTTCTGCATTACTGTTCTAGTTCTTTGGAAGAATATGATTATTACACCTCATAGCCAGATTTACAATTGGACTTACAGTGTTTGTATTTTATAATATTTCATTATTAACTACAAAATAAAATGCAAGCTATAAGCCCTGACTGTATGTACTGAACATTTCATGGGAAAATGAAAAAAACACACATCTTACATATTTAATTTATTCACAAAAAGCATTCAAACTTGCAGCTTCCTTCTTTCTTGGCATGATGATTCAGTTTATTTACATGAACACTCAGGGTTCCCTAGCTTCATCCTCTTTTTGTTCACCAAGCTGGAGGCCATTCCAGGCTCCACAGCTTCCAGCTCCAAGGCCTGGTGTCTTTCTTTTATTTGCCCATGTTCACAAGTCTCTAGTCTTCACATACAAATACTTCTCACAGTTCCTTCTCTTAGTGTGTTCACACACAAATCAAGCTGACTCTCAGTTTTTCTGCTCTTAAGTTCACAAGTGTTTATGCCAAAATACTCCAGTAAAAATAGTGACAGGCCCTTCCAGCACCAAGTTTTAAACCTCTTTTCCAGAACTCCCAGTTTCTTGCCTAATTCTGCCATGAACACCTTTCATATTTTATCTCTAGAGATAAACAAAGGAAATTTTATTCCTCTGAGTCTGATCTTTAAGAACGAGATGTTACATTTATAGATCATTTTAAAGGATATAATTATATAAGCACAATTTAATCATTGTGAGTCACTGTGATTATGGAAAGAGTAAATCATGTTAAAGAAATCTGGTTACTTTTAAAAATGAAAAATGTTATTAGCCTAGAAAAACCAAGAGGCTTGACACAGCTGGGTTTTTAAAAACGTTCTGAGGAAATTCAAAATGATGGATCACTGTTATCATAAAGTAAGTTTTGTTGTGAATGGAGTAAATCTTTATTCAAACTTTTCTCCAATATCAAGAACTTTTGACCCAACATTCACATTTGAAGGTCTGTATCTTGAAGTCTGACTCTTCCCCATCCCATACCCATGGGTCTGGGTTTTTAGTTTTACAGTAAAACCAGGTGCCCTAAGTTCAGTTGCCTGCCTTCAGGGTGAGCAGTACCAAGGTGCCAAGTAGTATCTGGGAAAAGGGGATTGGGTGGAAAATGGAAAGGCAGTGGCTAAGAAGTGAAATCTCACTGGGCTATAGATTAACACCAGAATATGTTCATATTTTATTCAGTGGTCTAGATAAAGCTGTAATAAGTCAGATCATTAAATTTGCAGATGATACTAAAACAAGGAGAGTATTTAAGATTCAGAGGGGTATAAGAATAATCCTGACATTAACAAAATGGGCTCAGAGGTGAGCGAGGAAATTAAATGAGCATTTAATGTAATGAAAATTGACACACTTCAGTAAAAATAATGTTCAGGACACATACTGAGACACTTGCAACTCAAATTATACTAAATTAATACGTAAAGGGAGAAAAAGTTGAGAGCTGTTCTTGCATTGCCATTCATAGTTTTAAATTCTAAGAAGACATGACCCCTGTTCTAAAGAGATAACAGACTGGCACAGACAAATCACAAACTGTCATTCAACACAATAAGAAAGAGCACCTGCCAGAGTGGCCCATAAAAAGAGAGTTACAGCACTCTGAACCAGTCAATCACTAACAAGGCTCAGAAGACTAACTGTGGCCACCACCAAATTTGACTTTCTACTATTTTCTTCTCTACAAATTTATGTCTGATTAGAGGCATACATAAACTAAAACTAGACAGATCATTTTCTGCAAATAGTCTTCATGTATGAAAAGAGAAATATATTTACCAGCTATCTGAATAATACTCAAAAAAAAAATGAAATGCCTTTTTCTGAGAAGAGATAAAACCCTCCAGTTGGGAGAAAAAAAAATCAAAAAATCTCAACCTCTAAAAGTAAGCCTCTGACTCTCTCTCAAGGTTGCATAAAGATCTGAGGATAAGTCAATAAGCAAGCTAGTAAGATGCAGACGAAAGGGCCAAAACCAAAAAGGGATAAATCCCCCCATAAAACACTGACAACAATAAAAGCAAAACCACAACAAACCAAACCTGCAGGCAAGCTAAAGGCAAAGGCTCTAGTATTTCATACCAGAAAAAAAAAGCCCACCCAAACCCATCATTAGAAATACCAAAATATTTTTGATTATGTATATCACAGAATCACAGATTATGAGTTGGAAGGGACCCACAAGGATCATCTAGTCCAACTCACCATCTAACACCCGTACAGAGACCGAAAGCACATCCCAGAGTGGGAACACAAACCTAGTTCCCTCAGGTACCTCCAGAGCAGAATACCCTTTTTCATTATACTGGTTAAAAGTCTGAGTAAAAAACCCAACTCCTCACAACTTCCCCACTGAACCAATGCAATCATTCACATTGAGGGCAGCACATTCCCCTGTTGTATTTGGTTTAGTCAAATTTCTCCACCTAGTCTGTTAAAAGCCCAAATTACCTACAAGTGTCCAACTGAAGAGACTTAGCTAGACCTACTGTTTTTTACAATTCAAAGTGCAAAATTCTAAGGAAAAATGACAGCAGTGTTAATAAAGGGAAAGTGCCAAGGTCATACAATTCATTTATTTAGGAGCTTAGCTAAAAAAGGAGAGCTGTGAAATACTGTAACAGCAATAAGCCAATGGATGAATACAGCATCAAGCAACATCTTGAAGGGGATCAGAGTAGTAAACAAAATGAAATGCAGTGACCAGAACGAGAATAGGGTGTTCAGGTATGAAATAACGGTATAAAATAGTGAATGAATTGAAAAGGAACCACACATCTTAAAGCAATATAAACAGAGGAGAGAGAAAATGCTAAGAGAGCGTCACCTCTGTTAGCAAGAGCCAAAATAAATTTCTATTCATTTTTCAATAGAATACTTTATTGGTGTCTTTTCTAAATAAATTACAAGATCTCTATTCATTATTTATATAATCCTAAAATATTGAAACAAATCTAGAACAGTTACAGAATATAACAAAGTACTATTTAAGATTCCCACTGAGACAAATAATTTAGGCTACACTGCAAGGAAAAAAAAAAGAAATGAAAAACATTGGCTCATAATGGTAAGCAAGCACTCTGATTTCAGTTTAGAAAACATAGTTTGGTATATTTGTTAAGGAATCCATTACAGCAAGTGTGTCAATAGTAATCAATTTGGAGTATATAGTATATAAACGACACTGTAACAGGAAGCATTACACTACACAAATAAGCCCACAGTCTGTGATGTAAGTGGAACAGGATCTGTTACAACATCACTAATTCAGAGTAGTAGAAATAAAAACCTCATTTAAATATAAACTTACCAGAGAATAAACCCATTGTGAATGAAAAGCATGCTAGGTATCAGGATGATGGAATCACATACAATAAATATGACTGCATCATCCCTCACCACCATCTCCTTGCTGCAAGCACCAAATTACACCTGCAAAAGATTTTTACCTCGATGGTACCTGCTGTTAAATATCAAGATCTAAGCTTGTGTATGAATGTATACAAGTGATGACATTAAAATTATAATTTAGCAATACAATTTCCTACGTAAACCTTCGTAATGCTTCAGATACAAAAATATGGAAATGGATACTCCTTAATAGCAACTGCTACAGAAGTAGGAAGACACCCAAAATCTGAAAAGATAAAAGTGGTGGGAAATTAAGTGTCTCTAGTAGCACTCCTCTTTCCCCCTACAAGTCACTCACACAACTGGACGAANATATAAACAGGCTCACATTAACATCTTGTAAAAATAGCATTAGGACTTTTCCATTTTAACAAAGAAAGTCTCATTGCACACAACCTCCTTCCTCAATCCTTTAAAACCCCCTGGAACTAACCAGCAAACCCAGCTATTCCTTCTCAATTACTCTTAGCCACTGGTGTTTTGAGTTAACCACAGGTTTTTTTCATTAGCCCTTCAGTGAATGACATTGCTGTTCATATTACTAGAGTTTAATTTCTGTTATTTTATTTCTTTAAGATTATACTACATCCAGATCCGTCTGTCCTGATCTCTTTCAGATCTATCAGCTAATTTTCGTTTCTGCACTCAAACATTCTGTGCCAAGGTAATTAGAGAAAAGTTAAATAATAATAACCCCAGGACTGAATCTCAAAGGCTTCTACTATTAACTCCCAAGGTGTTTTTTATAAGCTTCTTTAAAGAAAATCAGAACAGGTGAACGGTGTGAGACCAAAATTTCCCTTCTAACTAGATGCTTAGGGAAAGTATATGATTTTTGTGTTCAATAATTCCATAAATCCAAGTATTTTTGAACTTCATAAACATTATTGTATTAATAGCATTCTCTAACTGTAAACTATGTAAACATAGCTTAATTAATTGTAGTGGGTGAAATAGTACTCCATTTTCTTTTGAATCTAACAGACTACAACTTCATTTGACGTTAAATTTTTCAATATTAAGGAAAGTTAATGAGCAGCCCTTATTGGTGGTCTTTCTACTTGTAATTTTATAAACCACAATCATATTCCCTTTCAGTAGGCTTTCTTTCTAGTGTATTTAGTCATCCATTTTGTCTGTTTCCTCACACATTTTATAATTCGTTCATTTATTGTAATGTCTTTAAACTTTACAATAAACTTTACACTTTGTTAAAGTATTGATAGACAGTGCATTATACTGTTCTTCTCTAAAAAAAAACTTATCCCATGTAGAAATGGCAGCAATTTAGTCCGAAATCACTTTTGTTAACCATCCTGCATTTTATTCTGTTTCTACTTACCTGCATATTTTTATTTTTTCCTTCTTTTTAAACCTTTTTGAATGATATTGAGGTCAGACTAATGAGCATCAAATTACTTCAATAATTTTCTCCTTTTATCTAAAATAAGTGCAGTATCAGTTGTTCTCCAGTGTTGAAAGCATCCTTCTTATTTCATTATTTTATAAAAGTGAATAATGGGAGCCCAAAGTTAAACTTATCAAGCTTACCTAGTTTTGTGCCCATGAGTTATTTCCTTTTTATATATTCAAACTCAGGAATCATCCTTAATTTCCTTTCATGTTCTGTATCTTCCTCTTAATTTAAAACTGAAAGAAGGCATTCATTTGGGTATGTATGCATATTCTTTGAATTTAATTTTCCGTTCTTTTTACAGCTTTTGAGCTCACTGTTTTGCAGCTCTCAGTTGATCTTTCCTAGTGTCTGGCTTCCTCAGTAAAGTTTTTTTTGCTGGTGAATCCTTTTTTTCATTTCTTTCAGATTTACTCCTAGTATATTTTTAGCGTGATTATTCATCTAGTTAGCCTTGGATATTTCCCTGTGTATTTATGTTCTTCCTTCAGTTTATATGAAATAATAATAACAATTATAATGATGATGATGAGAACAAAACCAATAATATATATATTTTAACCTTTTCAGCTTTGGTTAAACAAGCTGTTCAGGTGTCATTGGGTAATTTCAGCAATGCATTACTTCAATGACTTTCTACTACCTTGCACCAACATGGAAATATGGATCTGGTGATACACCTGAACTAACATGCCACCCCCATAGCCTGAACACTGGGGAAAGTGATGTAGCAGACATCCAAGTGACTCCACACAGAGCTGTGCTCTGTCACAGAAGAGATGAAGGTGGATTTTAATTAGACACGACAGGCTCGGGCAGGATGTCTCTGTCCTGTGCTCTCAGTACACAATGTTCCAAGAGGCTTATCAGCGCATCACTGGGCAAATCAGACTGGAGCCTTTCTGAGCTTAATGCACTCAATTGTATGACAGAAGAGCAGTACCCAGAGGTCTAAAAACTCTTTTGGAGTCTGGTTGAGAACAGTCAGGTACATTAGAAATTCCTATCCATATCAGAAACAGATAAATATATAACATTCCCTTGTGGTGTCCCTGTCCCTCTGTTTCTTATGATCTTACCTGCCAAGTACCCAGGACAGATATTGGTGAGTTTTAGTCAACTAAATAAATTTCCCTTGAATATTTATCTTTAAGCCTAGAGAAAGAAACTTTGATGCCTCTAGTATCCACCTCTTACACTCATTTCTGCAATCAATTACCTTGAAAACACAGTTCAATGGAGAAAAGTGACTGCAGTGTTTGCTCACTTGATGTCATCAAAATTGCCCATGAAAAATAAACATAGTACCAAACCAATATTATTTTTATGTAGCAATATTTTAACAGAAAAACCACAATATGCTAACTAAACTACTCAATTACTTCCTATTTTGTTTTTTTTTACAGGCAATTTGAAAGTACCAAATAGTATGATACAATTCCTCTTAAATAAATGAAAGGTGAGATTTGGATGTATTTTCATTATAAAAAGTGTCTTTACAACATCATTAACATTTTATTTCTCCCACAGGCCCTGTAAAGGCTGAATAAGAATGGAGAACATAACGCTGGCTGTAAAAATTGAACATTTCTCACTCACCAGCAGGAGAAATGGACATATGATCTATATGAAAACATTAACTGAATGCATTATAAATTGGTTTATGTGGTTTATGCATAGAAATT